>CM053033.1:34087885-34475385 GCA_028564925.1 Lithobates sylvaticus | reverse complement strand
CATTGAACAATTATTTGGTTCCTGGTATGGGCACAAAAAGAACTGCTCTGTGATCTGTTCCCTTATTTGTTCCTTCTGTTTCTCTAATCCTCTATCTTGTCTTCCCTTAATGATCCTACTTCCTTCCTTGTATTCCTGTGCTGCCATGGAGCAGATAACAAAACACTTGCCCTCTTCAGGAACATCTACTATTTTCATGCTTTCTCAAACATCAAGCAATCACAGTTTCCCTTGGAGTGATTAAGGTGACCATGCTTTACTTTACTAACTTTGATTTCCCTATTCATTACATGTGTATTAAGGTTTTGTTTACCTATTGAGTTTGTATTTGTAATGATGTATTATATATTTTTTTATAATTTGGAAATGAGGAAGCTGAAATATTGTTTTGAACCAAAGGAAACCACCACATATTTTACAGTGCTGTCCCAACCAATTACACCAATAGCTGTCATGCTGCTCTGCTCATTGAGACAAATATTTTACTCTATGGGCATGCTGAAGTATACAGCAGAAAACAGGTCAACATTCAGGGTTGAATCGCATAACAGGTGGTATGATATTTGGTATGAAGGGCAAAGAGGTTAACCAGTATCTAGGGCAGTGATGGCGAACCTTGGCACCCCAGATGTTTTGGAACTACATTTCCCATGAGGCCCATGCACTCTGCAGTGTAGCTGAGCACCATGGGAAATGTAGTTCCAAAACATCTGGGGTGCCAAGGTTTGCCATCACTGATCTAGGGCTTAGTGCACGTGCAATGTTTTTTTGTAATCATTTTTTAATTCTACGTCACAGACACTGGATATTTCATATTCATGACTACTTGGGTTAAGCATTCATCTTCTGGGAAATCCCTACCAAGCTTCAGTTTTTAGCTAGTGGCTTTAGGTGATGGATGTGCCAACATGTCTCTCTGAAGATCTTCCTTCATGGGTCTTTAGTCCCTTATTTTCTGGCCTGTTCTGAACACCCCTACATGAGTAGAGAAGGGTCTTCTCCTGATTGGATGCCTACAGCCAAAAGGCCAAGAAGGGACTACCTGGAGCCCACATGCAAGACCGGGGGATGACCTCTAATGTTGCCACTGGAGCCTGCGGGCAGTGATCTCCAGAGTACAATGTATCAGATGACCTCTCCAACAGGGTGCTCTATGGGTCCAGGGTGGTGATCCATCTGGTGAAGTAGTCAAGTGGGGCAAACCTGCTGGGAAGGATGTAGACTGGGAATGGTGGCCCTGCATCATGGACTGGTACAGTAGAGTTATTAGTACAGTACCTCTGTGTTGAAACATGTGGCAGTCTTTTGCCTGCATTGTTCCTTGTGCATTAGAACTGTTGCTTGCTTAGAGGTTGTTTTTTACAGTCAAAGTAATACACCCTGGTGGCGGTGTTCAAAAGGGGCACATCCCTCTTCACAGTTCCCTTTCCAAAAGCTCCCCTAAGTATCATGGTATCTTGAAAAACAAGTTAAGGGCAGGGATTCAAACTCTCTCAGGGGGCACCATCCTCTGGTTTCTTTGCATCAAGGAAAGGATTTTCAGCATCCATTTCTGGCTTGCATATCAGTTCTCAGGTTCTCATTGGTTTTGGATGAAAACATTGGGTGCACTCCTTCCCCTCTTCCCCTTGCAGGAGGATCATTCTTAAGATGTGGAAGAGGTAGAAGCTGTCTAGGATTCTTTTGTAGAGGATTCTTCCCAGGAGGAAACTTGGGGTCTGGGGCTGTCCCAGACATAAACTACACTGGGCTTCCTGGTGCAAACTGAGATACCACTGCCAGAATCCTCTTTTTCATAAGTCACTGGATTTGGGTCCTGGCAGCTGCAAAAATATCCCAAATCATTTCCAATGTACTATCACCTGAAAAAAGTGATGTATGCCGATTGGGCTCACGCAAAAGAGATGTTTTCAACTCAACTCTAAAGCATTTCACTGAGCAGTACCCAATGGAGGAGGAAACATTTGTTTATCCAGCTGTTGACCTGGCCATTTCCTCATCAGCATATTGTACAGAGCCTGAATAGGTTTGGTTGGGTGGTGCAATTTATGAAGTTGGCCTTCAGATACGATGCCTTGAGTATTTGGGCTTAGTCACATGGGCAAAAATACTGCTTGTGCAAGAGAAATGTCTGTTCAATCCCAGGTAGAGTCTGTGAGGTCATTGGAAAGTCCTTCAATTCAGGCCTGCATGACGGGAGATAAGAAAGATAATATTTTTCTTCGATGCGCTCTCCTATGCCAAGTTTCATTCCAGAGCTCTTCAACTCAATATCCTGTCACTATGGGACAAATGTCAGGAGTCCTTGGATCTTCCAATGCATCTGATCTTCCTTGCTTTATGGTCGCTGGCTTTGAAGGCATGGCTGTTGAAGCCTAAGTAATGAGGGATAAGGATGTTTTGACTCTATAATCCCTACACTTCGCAAAGCAAGAAAGCCGACATTGAGGAAGATATACCATTATACATGAGTTATTTATTCTCCTGGTGTGAGCCCTGTAAGTATTATTCCCAACAGTATGTAATGGGGCTCATTTTGGCCTGTTTCAAAGACCTAGTTTGCTGCTTTCCTCAAGAGCCTTTGAACAGGGTGTCATATAGATTGTTCTACCATGCAACCCTCTTTGTCTCCATGACACCAAAAATTGGTCTTGTCTAATTTTCAGTCTTCTCTTTTTGAACCTCTGAGATTTCCTTGTCACACCTTAAGCGCAAGGTTTTGTTTTGCAGCGTATCAAAATTTTTCTGCTTTTTACATTGATGACCTTTTGCCCTGCACAAAATTGCGACAAAACGCTGCAAAAAAACGCTACGCTCAGGTGTGAATGCAGCCTTAGTGCTTCCTGGGCTATTCAACATCAAGTTGGTAAACACGAGAAGTGAAACCTAGATGGCAGCCTTACAAAGTTATACCAGGTTGATGTTCATGCCTCGGAGGATGGTAGTTGTGAGAAAAAGGTCTTGGAGGCAGCTTTGTAGTGGGGGTTCCCCATTCTGTTTGGGTGTGTTGGTTTTGTTGCTGACCATTCATGTTTATTGCTTTGGAACATTCCAAATAGTCATGAATATGAAGTACCCTGTGGTGTATGAATAAAAAAAAAATGTAAGATTTTGGTTTATCTGTAAAATAGTTTGTTTGAGTACATCATTGGACACAGATTTCTTCCCATTTTTGTCTGTTCCAATTGCTTCCTGAGGCTTAGCTGAGGTGGGACAGGTTATGTCTGGGTGGGGAATTCCTGCTTTTTTGGCCAGTGTCCATTCACCTGAAGGTGAGGATAACCCTAGTCGTCATATGAATATGAAGTACCCTCTGGCCTACTCGAAGAAAGGATAAACCAAAAGAGATAGATGGTGCACAATTCTTCTACAAGAGATAGACCTGTGTGCTTGCCTTTTAAAATTACAATGAATGGTGATTCAGTGTGTCATTTGTTTGATTAGGAGCATCTCAACTGATAAGATGTCAGATTCTCCAGAATTAAAGCTGATATTCAGGGACTACTGTGTTTTAGGTGGAGCCTTGCCTCAAAAAATGGTTGAAGAAAGGCTATTATGGAAGATGTAACTTTTTCATTGCTGACCTCTTTCTGAAAATGCTTATTGCATGGCTGTTGGGCTCATTTTTTGGTTCATTACTTCCTTAATCATCAACAGGGTAAAAAAAAGTGTGCACCTGATAAAGTCAGACCACGTGAAGCTAGGAAATTAATATTTTCAGAAGGAGGTTAGCCCATATACTTCTCTCAAGACAGGTTTCCTTTAGATATAAGCTACAACAGAAGAACGAAGAAGGGGTTCAAATTCAACATCTTCACTATGACGTTTGTGTTTGTTTGTATCACTGTTTTAGAGGAGAATGAGCACCAGAACAGGTGGTTCAGAGTCTACCCGTTCGACTGTCAGGCCTCTCCTTTTAAGAACATTCTCAGAGGAGTCTAATGTATTGTAAGAGGTACCAAGTTATAATCCAAATTATATCATTAAGCCAATCAAAACTAATCTGCTGTTGCTTGATTTTTAAGGGTGGGTTAAAACTGCCAAATGACTAAGCATTCTCTGCCTTGATAAGCTGTTCTAGTATCAGTAGTTACATAATTGGCATTAATACCACACATTGCGCTGCAAAATGCTACTTCTGTGCCTTTATCTAGGAAAACGAGAAGATCCATTAAAGTGTACATAAACCTAATGTAAAATCCACAGGTTCACTGCGCTGCACCCGCGGTTTGGGCAAATCGCAGCGCATCAGCGTGAAAGGAGCCTTAGACCCCTTTCACATGACTGGTCAGACACAACTGGACTTAATATTCACCTCTATGAAGCAGCAGATGTAAACGGACTTGTGTCTGTTTACACACGCCTACCTAAAAAATATAGAAAGGGATCTGTCCCTTCCGTCTGGGCAAATCGGATTGGATCAGAGGGCCCATAGAGTAGAGTGGGCTGTGTCCGTGGACACGGACCTGTCATCCTCCCGCTCCACTTATTGTGGCCCACGACCAGTTACCAATTCGCTTAAGTGGCCCTCGCTCTTCAAAAGGTTGGGCACCCCTGATCTAGTTGCTTAAGCAGTGCAGAGTTTGTGAAGAGTAGAAAAGGAAGGTTTGTCCACTGAATGACTTTGAAACCACTTTCTAGTGAGCCTTCACATGTACATGAGTGAAAGATGTGACAAGTGTTTATCCTCTGCCAACTAACAGCTTGCTCTGTGTGATCATATTAATATTGTTTGAGGCACAGCAGATGCCTGCAAAAATTCCTGTTAAATAATTACAGGAAAAAAAATAAAAAATCCTAAAAATAGTAAATATTCTTGATTCTTGTTTTTCAGAAGCTGGAGTTTCAATTACCAAAGCTAACTTCCTACAAATACATGGAGAATGGTTACTTTTCTCCAGTGAGGATCGAAGAATACAAACTAAACCCGTATTTGTCTTCTTGAGACCTTAAACATTGACATTCATTACACTGTGCAAGTCCAGCCACTAACAGCTTACAAACTACACTGGAAGTGTAAAAAACAAAAAAAAAAAAAACATAAAGACCTAATAATTCGCAATTTTGTGCATTGTTCAGAACAAAAAAAAAAAACACCACAAAAAGGAGAAAATTTATAATTTTCAGCCAGTATCACAAAGAGCATGAGAGAGGCCGAGAATACAAAGCCAGCATTTCTACACGAGAGACCCGGAAACAACACAAACCAAACTGAAATATTTTTCTGGTTGCAAAGACTTTGGTCATGAAGACGGCGCTGCTATTTTCCCCAGTATTTCCTGCCAAAATCTCTGGTGCATGTGCTGTACATAATAACCTTCCTTTATGCAAAATGTTGAACATTCCTCGGCATTAAAAGAAATGTATTTTTGTCAACATTATAACCACATAAAATTCAGTACTCGTTATTTTTCCTTTTACATGGCATAGCTTTTCCACATTTCTCTTTTTATCCGTTTTTTTTTTTATTTTTAAGTATTCATATTTCAGATCTGTTTAAAACTATATTTAAACAGGCTTATTTTCCAATATATTCACAGTATGCATATATTTCCTACACATTTCTATTTTTAGCTTCTACATTTTACTGCATTTCTCCTTTGCTTTTTTTTTTATTATTATTTTTTTTATTTCTTTTTTTTTTTTTTACCACTGCATCTTTGTCTTTTTTTTTTTTATTCTTTTTTTTTTTTTTACCACTGCGTCTTTGCCATTTTTTTTTTTTAAATCTTCCTGTGGCTAATATTTTTAAATGTTCTTTTATGATCTTTTTTTTCTTCTGTCATATAGTGTTTTGGCACAAACGCATCTTGCAACCAAGTAGGCCAACCTTCCGTGATAATAGTCTGTGTACCAAGTCCATCAGAACCTCTCAGTGGATTTTGCACAGTTATTAACTGAAAATATAAACTATTTATTAAAAAGCTATATTTTTATATAGGGTGTCAAATCAAAACTATTTATTTGAGGGTATAGGTTGCAAAGTGTTTTAAATGCGATCATAAGACGCCACTAATTTCCAGCGTGTTTAACGCACAATGATGTTTACATGTGTTCTCAATTACTCTAAGTGTGTAACTATTCCATCAAAACCATTCCAGATATTAATATTTGTAAAATATGTTAAACAATGTATTGTTTTCCCATATTGTCTCCTTTCTATTTCATGTGTTTCATGTTTTGCTTGTTTTAACTGAAATGTCCTAAAATGGATAGCTTCTACACTAGATTTTAGATAAATAGGTTTGTGATTTAAGACTACACCTTTTTTAAAGAGAGAAATTTCATGTAGAACTATAGGCAAAACCTTTGTTTTTATTTATTTATTTTTTTGGATAAGGGAGGGTTATAGACCTTGTTGGCTTATTTTTTTGCCATCTGTGCCCCCATTAGGGAGATTTACCTTCACTTCCTGTCCCATAGCCAAAACGGAAAGCGAGAGGAAATCCCTGCACATTAACCACTTAAGGACCGCCTCCTGCGCATTTACGTTGGCAGAATGGCATGGTATGTTGTCCTTTAAGAGCCCAGCCGTGGGTCGTGTGCGCGACCCCGTCCTGAGCTGCGGGACCCGCGGACCTGATCGTCGCTGGTGTCCCGCGATCGGGTCACAGAGCTGAAGAACGGGGAGAGGTCTGTGTAACCAAACCTCTCTCCGTGCTTCCTAGTGAGGCTGTCACTGATCGCCTGTTCCCTGTCAGAGGGAAAGACGATCAGTGACATCACATGCCAAGCCACGCCCCCCCCCCACAGTAAAAAATAAAAAATACACAGGACATACTTAACCCCTCCCCGCCCCCTAGTGGTTAACTCCTTCACTGCCAGTGTCATTTACACAGGAATCAGTGCATTTAAATAGCACTGATTGCTGTATAAATGACAATGGTCCCAAAAATGTCCGATATGTCCACCATAATGTCACAGTCACAATAAAAATAAAAATAAAAATCGCTCATCGCAGCCATTACTAGTAAAAAAATAATATATTAAATAAAAATGCTATAAAACTATCCCCTATTTTGTAAACGCTATAACTTTTGCGCAAACCAATAATCGCTAATTGCGATTTTTTTTTTTTATCAAAAATACGTAGAAGAATACGTATCGGCCTAAACTGAGGAAATAAATGTTTTTTTATATATTTTTTGGGGATATTTATTATAGCAAAAAGTAAAAAATATTTAATTGTTTTCAAAATTGTCCCTTTATTTTTGTTTATAGCGCAAAAAATAAAAACCGCAGAGGTGATCAAATACCACCAAAAGAAAGCTCTATTTGTGGGGGAAAAAAAAGACGTCAATTTTGTTTGGGAGCCGCGTCGCATGACCGCGCAATTGTCGGTTAAAGCGACGCAGTGCCGAATTCGCAAAAAGGGGCCTGGTCCTTTGGCTGCCAATTTGTCCGGGGCTGAAGTGGTTAAGGGAATTCCTTGGGGACCCCCAGACCATCAGAACTAGTGTCCCCATTGGAAGATTTACCCTCCATTACTTTTCTGGGGAAACCCAAAAAACAAACCCAAAATTTGTAATTTTTTTTTACTTCCACTTTTAATGATAATGGTAAACAGGACAATTACAGGAGGATAAAATCTCCTTAACGGGCGGCACAGGCAGCAATAAAACTGACTGGTTCTAATCAATCTCTATTCTGTCCCAAAATAAAGAAAAAGCTTTGTCTTTAGTTCTACTTGAAGGTTGAAAATGTGACAGAAAGGAACCGATTACAAATGTGTCCATTTCTTTGTAAATACTTCTGCTTTGCACTTTTTTATGTTTTTCTTTCAATATTGGGGAAAATGTTAATTGTCCTCCATTACATTGGCTTATAAATCTTTAGTTGTGGTAAGATTTTAAATGTTAAATGCTAAAAAAAAATTGCCTGTTTACATGTAGAATCCAGTCCTTAATGTGCAAGCATATTTGCATTTTGTCATTAAAAAGGTTAATATAAAGATTAACTTTAAGAAAGCATGCTCCTTTTTGACCTATCATGCATAGCGGTTTCCAAGAATCATAGAAAACTGCCATTCCAAGGCACTTAACAGAGAAGATTGAACCATTCACAGTTGTCCCTGCTCCCAACATAATATTACACCCCATCCTTATCACAGTCATACTCACACAAGGGCCAGTTATGGAAGAATCTGACCAATTTACTAAAGTCTTGTGGGAAGAAACCCATGTAAGCCACAGAACATCATAAATAAAATATGCAATGCATCTAGACCACAGGTCTCAAACTGGTGGCCCTCCAACTGTTGCAGAACTAAAAGTCCCATCAGGCATTGCAAGGTTGACAGTTACAAGCATGACGGGACTTGTTGTTTCGCAACAGCTGGAGAGCCACCAGTTTGAGACCCCTGATCTAGACCAAGTTTAGGAGCAAACCAAGGCAAGCACACACTCAAGTCACTCTGTCTCGGGGTCCTCTATTAGTTTGGACATGTTATGAAAAGGTATTCTGCATAAATAGAATGAAAAAGTGTAGGCTCAAAGCAAGTAGTTGAATTCTAACCTATGTCCAGATTCGAGCCCCACCATCCAAGTGGACATAGAGTTATAATAAAAATATGGCGAGCGCAGCAAGGCCGTGCCCAAAGCGTGGCGAGCGCAGCGAGGGGCCCTGTTACAGGCGCCTTGTACAGCTGATTCACTGTCTTCTGCTTCGGCTATTTCTGGCGGCTTCGTTGTGCTTCGTACTGCACAAGTGCTGGGCCTGCGCAGTACAGGGGGGTCCTTATCCGCCGAGGGGAACTTTCTCGGCAGAACACCGGCACTGAATACATGTGGAACATTGAGTGCCTTGAAAAACATTTAATTACTTTTGTTTACCTGGCTTTTACTACACAGTATATTTTTAATGAACAGGCTGTAGTCTGATTCTAAAACCATTCCTTGCCCTTTGAGTAACTGACTTGTAAAAGTAGATTGCATTGTCTTCTCTGGTATTTTTAATCTTTGTGGCAGCAACTGTAGTAGAATTTGGGTTCAGTGAAGAAACACTGTAAAATATGTAAAAATAATACATAATGAACAAAATGGCACATTTTTTGGGCAGAACATGTTACCCTTGGTAATTAAACCTGTTTGTCTTCTTTTTTTTTTTTAATGGGGGATATTCATGCATATAGCCAAGATTGTTAAAAGGAATGTGTAGGCGAAAAAAAATACAAAAATTTTAAATAATATAATTTCTGAAACAGCGTGTACCTGAGATTGTGCTTTGCATGCATAATATTACATTTGTGGTAGGAGGGGTGACCAAGACATCCCTCATTCAAACATCCAAAAATATATTAATACCCTTTTTTCAGGTGCCATATAAGTAATCAAAAGACCCCGTGTTAAAATCATATTGCATGGTATCCCATATACAGAAAAACATTTTTACAAACCATTTAAAACAATTACCATTGTAAATTATCTCAAATTTAGTATCCCAATGACCATAGTTCTGGGGTATATTTCATTTAGCCTCTCCGACAGCCACCTCTAGATACAAGGCATATACCATACCCATTGAGTTTACAATTGTATATTGCTCATTATATTATCAGAGGCTGTAATCGCAGCGCATTTCCAAACCCCCCCCCCCCCCCCCCATCTGCTTCACCTGGAGATCAAAGCAATCTACGTCACTACAAGCTGTATATATCTAGTAATCTCAAGTAGATAATTAGCATATGTATATAAAAGAAAATTAAATCGTAAAGCTCAGTAGAACATATGGTTGGAAAGACGCTCCCCCAACTTGGGGATCACTGAAGGGGGTAGATGATTCATAAGTGTATTCAAAGGAGCTAAAAATCAAAAATATGTACACAAGGAACCAGTGATGTAAGTAACTGAGTTAAAATAAACGGAGTTACTTAACGCAGTTACTTTAGAGGGTAACGAGTAATCTAACTGATTACTTTTCCCCTCATGGTAACGCAGTTCCCATTACTTGGGCGGCATTACCGCAATTACATCTACCGCCACTAGATGGCAGTAGTGTAATTCTGGTGTCCTGCCAAAAAAGTTCCCCCACCGGATAAGGACCCCCTGTACTGCGCTTGCGCAGTAAGAAGGACTACGGAGCTTACGAAAATTGCCGAACCTAAACAGCTCTGAGTGAACTCTACACCGCGCAGGCGCAGTTAACATGTAAATTGTAGGAGGCGATGCCACACGCCCCAGAAGGCTCGTGCTACTCTGCAAGGGGCGTCTATCGTGTAACTAAGGGGCGGGTCTAGTATTACTGTAACCAAGGGGCGTATTTATTATTATTATATATCAAGCTCTGCCCAATAATTTAACATTCGCCCTCTTCTGTAGCCATCCGCCCCTTACACGATATAAAAATAATAGACCCGCCTCTTGCTTACACGCTATAACAGATCTGCCCCTTGGTTAGGCCCCTTTCACACTGAAGCGTTTTTCAGGAGCTACAGCGCCTGTGTAGCTCCTGAAAAAAGCGGGTCCTTTCACTCCAGTGTGAAAGCCGGACGGCTTTCACACTGGAGCGGTGTGCTAGCAGGACGGTAAAAAAAGTCCTGCTAGCAGCATTGTTGGAGCGGTGTATTCACTGCTCCTATACCGCTCCTACCCATTGAAATCAATGGGACACCGCAGGGATACCGCCGGCAAAGCGCTGCTACAGCGGGGGTTTTTAACCCCTTTTCAGCCGCTAGCGTGGGTTAAAACCACCCCGCTAGCGGCCGCATACCGCGGCTAAAACAACGGTAAAGCAGCGCTAAATATAGCGCTGCTTTACCATCGCCGCCTGCACCGCCCCAGTGTGAAGCCTGCCTTAGAGTAATAATAGAGCAGCCCCTTGGTTACACGATACATAATAATAAATGTGCCCCTTGCTTACAGTAATACTAGACCCGCCCCTTAGTTACACGTATAGAATATTTAAAAAAAGTCACAGTTACTTTGCTGCGTAACTAATTACTTTTCCAATGTAGTAACTGAGTTACTAACGCAATTACTTTTTGGGAAAAGTAATTTGTAACTTAACTAATTACTTTTTTAAAGTAAGATGACCAACACTGCAAGGAACACATGGAAGGTGACACCCCAAACTATCATCCTACCATATGAATGAGTTTTCCTAGTTCAACTGGGCTACTACATTATGTTGTTTGTTTTTGTATACAAGTATGTAATATTATCAACTATAACTGAGGATTGCTAATAAGGTTGCCACCTCATCCCTTTAAACCCGAACACATTAATTACACGGGTTCCGTGGCTGATTAAGGTGCTAATTAAGTTCACTTGGTACCTTATCTGCATGAAATTGGCCTCAGAACCTGTGTAATTCATATGCATATACGTATCTCGGGGCCACTTGGTGATAGGGACCCCATCTTTGGATATGTTGTAGTACTAGTTCCACTGGGTTTGCACACCAATTTGGGGTTCCTAGCACCAAGTGGCCCCGAGATACGGGGCCTCAAATCAGTCAACTGTGTCCATCTACAGCAATGTCATTTCAGGACCCTTTGGCTGCAGATAGGGGGCATCTAGGAACACTTAACTACCAAGTTTGTAGTTTGGGGGACCTATGGCTGCAAATGGGCACAGTGAGGCTGCAAATGGGCATTGTTGACCCTCTTTTCCACTTACAGTAGCTTCTCAATTTTCACCCTAGGCTTATACTTGAGTCTTATATTTATTATACTTATATTTGAGTCAGCTTATACTCGAGTATATACAGTAAGTGCAGTTGCATTGATTTTCCCCAGAGCTTAGTGAAAGAGCCGTTTTGATTTCTATCACCTAATCATGTGCATGCAAAATGCGTATTTATTTTTGCACCCGATTGAGTACTCTGGACAAAGTGAAGCTTCAACGCATTCACTAAGCTCTGGGGAAGATGAGTGCAACTGTACTTATACTAAAGGCAAATAAACGATGCACTTTATATCAGTTCCACTGCATAGTTGTAAACCTGCATGCAATGGTCATGTAGCTCCAGTATTTAACAGGATTATGTGACATTTAAATAACTGCATAATTAGGCCCCTTTCACACGGGCGCCTCTGTGAAGCGGGATCCGCCTTCTCAGGGGATCTCTCCACTGAGCAGGCAGATGACAGGTCCGTGTCCACTCCGCTATACAGAGCGGACACAGACATGGGGCAATTGGATGGAAACCAACCACCTGTCTGTTTCCATTCAATCCACCAGACGGATGGGGGACTGGGTCCCCCATCTGGCTGTTTTTGGCGGACAGGATCGGATCAGTTTGGAGCGACGGGTATCGGCAGACATTTGTCCGCTGACATCTACTGCTCCATAGAAAAGACTGGAGGGTCCGATCAGGTCTGCCTGAAAAAACGGACAGGCGGATTGGATCGCCTGTGCGAAAGGGACGTTACACAAAAATTCTTTATCAGGCAGATGAGGCTTTGCATCAACGCAGATACTGATGTGAATGAGCCCTTACTTGTTTAAAGCTTGCAGTTTCTGGTTTTGTTAACCGCTTCCCGACCGCCTCACGCAGATATACGTGAGCAGAATGGCACGGGCAGGCAAAATCACGTACCTGTACGTGGCCCTGTAAATGCCTGCCCGTGGGTCGCCAGCGGCGTACTCCTGACCCAGTCGGGAGCTCCGTGACCCCGGCCGCGGGACCAGCAGACCCGATCGCTGCTGGTGTCCCGCGATCGGGTCACGGAGCTGAAGAACAGGGAGAGGTCTGTGTAAACAAACCTCTCCCCGCGCTTCCTACTCTGTCTGTCATTGATTGGCTGTTCCCGGTCATCGGTCAAGAAGCCACTTTGCATCATGAAATATAATAAAAAATTGGCGATTTGATTCTCCTCTTGTGATACTGAGCAACTTATACACTACAGCAATCATGCAAAACATTCACTATGATCTCACTGCAGCTAGCAACCTATATTTTCCATTAGGACCACGTGGAAATAGTTGTGTGGTTCTTAGCGGCATCATCCATTTTAGTTTTGGTTATTGTTTAAAACCTTGTGAATGTATATATTCATATCCCATTCATACTGGTAGAGTTCAGTTGACGGGGTGGTCAGCTGTGGAGAATGTGCTGTAAGACATACGCAGTGTGTACCACTCTACCCCCAATCTGTGCCTGCTAGGAATGCGTCATATTGGGTATGCCTCTCCTCCCCACCCCCATAATGCTACCAGTGAATTATGCAATCATAATGCTGCAAATCTTGGCCTACAAAATGCATGTGAGACGGTCTGTTTTTACCTCTTTCACAGGGTAAAATTGCATGAAATCTGATATGAAGCATAATTGTGTAAGCAAGATGAATATAAACATCAAGAAGATCTTAAAAGAAATGCAACTTTTTGTGACATGATGATAAATTAAAATGTATGTCTGCAATTCCTTCAAAATATTTTATATTAATGATTCTTACAATAAAATATTCAGATTTTCATACTTTGTGTCTTTCTCTGACTCTCCTATAACTGCCATACTCCTGAATAATGTACACGGATTCCCTAAGGCCCCTTTCACACTGGGGCGTTTTTCAGGCGGTACAGCGCTAAAATAGCGTCTGTATACCGCCTGAAAAAAATCTGGCCCCATTCACTCCAGTGTGAAAGCCGGCGGGCTTTCACACTGGAGCGGTGCGCTAGCAGGACGGCAAAAAAAGTCCTGCTAGCAGCATCTTTGGAGCGGTATAGGAGCAGTTCCTATACCACTCCTTCCCATTGATTTGAATGGGAAACCACGGTAAAACTGCGACAATACCACCGCTACGGCGGCGCTCTGCGGGGGTCGTTAACCCCTTTTTTTTTTTTTTTAAACGACTGTGAAGCAGCGCTAAATATAGTGCTGCTTTACCGTCACCGCAGCTCCCTGCCCCAGTGTAAAGGGGCCTAACACACAGACATTGTTTAACCACTTCACACCCGGGCCAAGTCTCTGACATTTCTTTCCTACATGCTAGAAAATTACATGGAACCCCCAAACATTATATATTTTTTTTTTAGCAAAGACCCTAGAGCAGGGGTCAAAATTTCAAGTCCTGAGCTACTAGCCGGGTCTCAAGGGTTACTCGCCACCAGTTTCCCCACCCAACTCTTACCCTGCCTGCTCCTAATCACGCCATCATAAATTATCTCATGAAATGATACTTAAATGTTTTATGCAGAATTAAATTAATTTTAACAACTTTATCAGTTCCTTTCAGCACAGCCTCACCAGTGCCCATCAATGCAGGCTCACTTTGCCCACATTGCAGCCTCACTTTGCCCCACATTGCAGCCTTACAGTGCCCCCATTGCAGCCTTGCCAAGGCGAAGAAAGTGAGAGGGGACCGGGGTGGCCGGATCGTGACTGGAGTTAGGAGAGCCGCGAGCGGTAAAACACGCTGTAATAGCTTATATTGAAACCATCTCCGCTCTGCTCACTCTCACACAGCCCCGCCTCCTCCTAACCCCGCGCCTGTAATAGACAGAATGCATCCCAGCATTGAACCCGTGTTCTGTCTATTACAGGCGCGGGGTTAGGAGGAGGCGGGGCTGTGTGAGAGTGAGCAGAGCGGAGATAGTTTCAATATAAGCTATTACAGCGTGTTTAACCGCTCGGTGATCCCGCGGTTCTCCTCAAATGCCATGCACTCTTCCACCGGGAGAACGGCTCCCGGTCAACCCCATCCGCTAGCGGTGCTCACCCCCCCCCACTCCCAGGCACCCCAGCTCCTCGCCAGCCCTCATTTTCCACTCGCAAAATGCGAGTAGGCGAGTTGAAAATTTGAGGGCTGCCCTAGAGAATACAATGGCTAAAAGCCGCTCGGCTGTTATACCGGAGGAGCGGGATGGGACGTCGCCCCCCCTTCACGCCGCTCTTACCGGGCCTCCCGTTCCATCGGAAACCCCAATCGAGCTTCCGGCGGCTAGTGACAGATTGGAACGAAACCGGAAACGGCTTGGTTCCAGTCTCCTGGATGTAAACACGGAAGCGACATCACTTCCTGTTTACTCGGCTGCCAATGGCGCCGGATTTTTAAAAAATATACGGTATTCAGATACACCGTTTTCGGTGATCTGAATACTTTGAAGTGCAAAGGAGGGACCCCCGATCCCTCCATAAAGAGTACCTGTCACCACCTATTACTGTCACAAGGGATGTTTACATTTCTTGTGACAGCAATAAAAGTGATCATTTATTTTTATTTTTTTTTAAAACACAATTTAATTGTCTAAAATTAAATAAAATAAATAAGAAAAAAATAAAAATAAATTTAAAGCGCCCCCTTCCCCGCACCGCAAAGAAAACGTATACAGAAGTCAAGCCTGCATATGTAAGTGGTGTTCAAATCACACATGTGAGGTATCGTCGGAGCGAGAGCCATAATTCTAGCACTAGACCTCCTCCATAACTCTAACCTGGTAAACGTTAAACTTTTTTTAATCGTCGCCTATGGAGATTTTTAGGTACCATAGTTTGTCGCCATTCCACGAGTGCGTGCAATTAAAAGGGATGCAGGCCCAGCAGCTTTCCTCATTAGTGCTCTGCGGGTACACAGCTGATAATTATGAATCTTCTCCCATTAGACTCACTTTCTCACATGGATACAGACAAACACACAGGGATTTCTTCAGAATAACAAAAAGGTAAGAATCTGCAACAAAGTTTGTTAAAATTCTTGCAATGTACATTATATATATATATATATATATATATATATATATATATATAGGGGGGGGTGTTTTTTTTTTTTTTCTCTCTCTCTCAACAAAAGTGGAGTTGCGCTTTAAAGCAACTTTGTCACTAAAGTCAATCTTGAAAATAAAGCTTCACCTGCAAAGAACCATGCAATACCCCTTCTGCTGCCCATGCCAAGTGAAGAGAAATCACCAGCCGATGAGCCTACAGAATCCAACACTCTCCATTATCTCTTTATTTCCTGGTCCCTCCACCATGAGCGGTGGATCTTCCTACCAATGCCTAAAACACTACTGAAGGTAGTAGATTAACCCATTGAGAGCAGCAGGGGGCCTTGGATCTGACACTCCCAGAGGGGTGAGGGTTCTGCGGGATCTCAAGCCAATGGGTTTCTCTTCACTTGTAACCACCTGTGAGCTCCTTCTTTAACTACTTAACCTCTGGAAGATTTTACCCCCTTCATAACTAGAGCACTTTTTGCTGTCCGGCCCTGCGCTCTTTTAAATGGCAATCGCGCGGTCATGCAACACTGTTCACAAATTAAATGTTTATCGGTTAATGGAGCCGATGCCGGTGATCAATCATTTACCAGCACCCGCTGATCGGTTTGTGCTGTAACTAATCACAGTACAGCCAGGGCGGCATGTGTGTAACCCCCCCCCCCCCTACCTAGAAACGCTAAATCATGTTTCAGATACGTGATCCAGCGCAGAAAGGCTGCTTTGCCGCCATACTTCTAAGTGAGGCAGATGGCAAGCGGTTAAAGTAATTTGAAGTTTAAGTGAATTATTTTTTTTATCTGCACCAGGGACAGTACTTACAATGAATAAAAGGCTTCTGTGTTCATTAATATCTTCATTACTCCTGTGCACCACATTGCACACTCCAAAGATCTCACAAAAACAACTAAACAGATCAAGAAAACCTACCAAGAAAGAAAACCTACCAATGTTGCAATAAGGCCGAGTTCACACTGGAGCGGTGGCGGTATATTTAGCGCTGCTTTACCGTCGTTTTAGCCGTGGTATTCGGCCGCTAGCGGGTGGTTTTAACCGGCCGAAAAAGAGTTAAAACCCCCGCAAAGCGGCGCTTTGCTGGCGGTATTACCGCGGTGCCCCATTGATTTCAATGGGTAGGAGCGGTGAATACCACTTCCCCACTCCAAAGATGCTGCTAGCAGGACTTTATTTACCGTCCTGCCAGCGCACCGCTCCAGTGTGAAAGCCCGCCGGCTTTCACACTGGAGTAAAAGGACCCGCTTTTTTCAGGTGCATTACAGGCGCTATTTTTAGCTATATCTATGGAGAACCACTATAGTCGCACATGGACAGCAGCATTGTAGAATAGTGTTAGATGGACTTGTAGATTTAGAAGGACTTTTACATAAGTCGGCAGCGTAGACCAGCCCGATCGGTGAATTGCTCCGACTGCTCTGTGCTGCAGTGTGAATTTGCCCTCAACTTCTTGAGATCCGCGCTATAGAATGACGGCTACAGCATGACGGCTACATCCCGGACCTGCTTTGCCGGTACTACGTCCTATGACGTCGTCCCGTGCACGAGTGGCCTGCATGCCCCTGAAGGTCTATGAGACTTGCTGGATCACCGATCTGAGTAAGGGGTCGATCCCGACCCCTTACCACGTGATCAGCTGTCAGCCAATGACAGCTGATCACGTGATGTCAACACAGCCGGTAATCGGCTATTTTTTGTCCTCGTGCTGTCAGCGCGAGGAGAAGAAAAATCCGATCACCGACGGCAGTGATCAGGACATCAGTCCCGATCACTGCATGCTACTGCCAGCCCCTCAGTGCCCACCTGTGCCCCCTACAAGTATGCAACAGTGCCACCTACCAGTGCCCACCAGCGCCACCCATCAGTGCCCACAGTGCCACCTTTCAGTGCCCACAATCAGTGACTGAGGAACAGTGCTGCACATCAGTGCCCAGTGCCATCTATCAGTGCTTATCCGTGACACCCATTAGGGTCCATCAGTGCCATCTTATCAGTGGCCATCAGTGCCGCCTTATCTGTCCCCATCAGTACCGACTTATCTGTCCCTATCAGTGCCGACTCATCAGTGCATATCAATGAAGCAGAAAAAATTACCAGTTTGCAAAATTTTATAACAAACTATTAAACATTTTTTTTTTTTTTTCAAAATTTTCCATCTTTTTTTGTTTGTTTAGCAAAAAATAAAAACCCCAGCTGTGATTAAATACCACCAAAAGAAAGCTCCATTTGTGGGAAAAAAATTATAACAATTTCATTTGGGTACAGTGTTGTATGACCGCGCAATTGTCATTCAAAGTGCGTCAGCGCCAAAAGCTGAAAATTGGTCTGGGCAGGAGGGGGGTTTAAGTGCCCAGTAAGCAAGTGGTTAATGCTACTGACAAACATCATCATATATGCAATTTCTTTATTTGCCCGTAGTGCTACTATAACAAGGCACAACAAATACATTAGTATTAAATGATTTCTTTTTTAGTATAAATAGGATACAAGTAAGCTTTAACAATAAGATAGAACAGTCGGTGAGAACGGAAAACGAGTCACATGACTGAGAACAACAATTATGGTGACAACACATCTTATAAATACCTTAAAGTGGCAACAAACCCAAAACAATCATCATATTATATTGCAGCTTACTGGGTGGTGTGGGTGTGGGGCAGCGTGTAAATGGCACGTGTTTCCACACCTGCAGGGACCACAGCCAGAAAGCACGGCTCTTTTACAGGGGTGCCATTAATTCTTACCGACACCCCCCACACATCGGGAAACATGGAGCTTTTTCGGGTGCAGGAAACTGCATGGTGCAAAAGCATCATGTGACCGCATTTTTAAAAGAGTCGGTGACTTTGAATGTGTAGATGAAGATGAAGATGAAGATGAGAGTGAAGATGAAGATGTAGATGATGATGATGTTGAAGATGAAGATGAGGATGAAGATGATGATGTGAAGATGAAGATGATGATGAGTAGTGAAGATGAAGATGATGATGAAGATGAGGATGATGATGAAGATGAGGGAAGATGAAGATGAAGTAGATGAAGATGAAGAAGATGAAGATGAAGATGATGATGATGTATACTGAGGATGAGGATGATGATGAGTAGTGAAGATGAAGATGAAGTAGATGAAGATGATGATGAGTAGTGAGGATGAAGATGAAGATGAAGATGAAGATGAGGATGAAGAAGAAGAGGATGAAGATGAAGATGATGAAGATGAGGATGAAGATGACGATGAAGATGAAGATGATGAAGATGAAGAAAGATGAAGATGAGTGAAGATGATGATGAGTGAAGATGAAGATGAGTGAAGATGAAGATGAAGATGAAGATGAAGATGAAGATGAGTGAAGATGAAGATGAAGATGAAGATGAAGATGAGTGAAGATGAGTGAAGATGAAGATGAGTGAAGTGAAGATGAAGATGAGTGAAGATGAAGATGAGTGAAGAAGATGAAGATGAGTAAGATGAAGATGAGTGAAGATGAAGATGAGTGAAGATGAAGATGAAGATGAAGATGATGATGAAGATGAGTGAAGATGAAGATGAGTGAAGATGAAGATGAAGATGAAGATGAAGATGAAGATGAAGATGAAGATGAAGATGAGTGAAGATGAAGATGAGTGAAGATGAAGATGAGTGAAGATGAAGATGGATGAAGATGAAGATGAGTGAAGATGAAGATGAGTGAAGATGAAGATGATGAAGATGAGATGAAGATGAAGATGAGTGAAGATGAAGATGAGTGAAGATGAAGATGAAGATGAAGATGAGTGAAGATGAAGATGAAGATGAGTGAGGATGAAGATGAGTGAAGATGAAGATGAAGATGAAGATGAAGATGAAGATGAGTGAAGATGATGATGAGTGAAGATGATGATGAGTGAAGATGAAGAAGAGTGAAGATGAAGATGAGTGAAGATGAAGATGAAGATGAGTGAAGATGAAGATGAGTGAAGATGAAGATGAGTGAAGATGAAGATGAGTGAAGATGAAGATGAAGATGAAGATGAAGATGAAGATGAGTGAAGATGAAGATGAAGATGAGTGAAAATGAAGATGAGTGAAGATGAAGATGAGTGAAGATGAAGATGAAGATGAGTGAAGATGATGATGAAGATGATGATGATGAAGATGAAGATGAGTGAAGATGAAGATGAGTGAAGATGAAGATGAGTGAAGATGAAGATGAGTGAAGATGAAGATGAAGATGAGTGAAGATGAAGATGAAGATGAAGATGAAGATGAGTGAAGATGAAGATGAGTGAAGAAGATGAGTGAAGATGAAGATGAGTGATGATGAAGATGAGTGAAGATGAAGATGAAGATGAGTGAAGATGAAGATGATGATGAGTGAAGATGAAGATGAAGATGAGTGAAGATGAAGATGAGTGATGATGAAGATGAGTGATGATGAAGATGAAGATGAGTGAAGATGAAGATGAAGATGAAGATGAAGATGAGTGAAGATGAAGATGAGTGAAGATGAAGATGAAGATGAATGAAGATGAAGATGAAGATGAGTGAAGATGAAGATGAGTGAAGATGAAGATGAAGATGAGTGAAGATGAAGATGAGTGAAGATGAAGATGAGATGAAGATGAAGATGAAGATGAGTGAAGATGAAGATGAGTGAAGATGAAGATGAAGATGAAGATGAAGATGAAGATGAGTGAAGATGAAGATGAAGATGAAGATGAAGATGAGTGAAGAAGAAGATGAAGATGAGTGAAGATGAAGATGAGTGAAGATGAGTGAAGATGAAGATGAAGATGAAGATGAGATGAAGATGAGATGAAGATGAAGATGAGTGAAGATGAAGATGAAGATGAAGATGAAGATGAAGAAGATGAAGATGAAGATGAGTGAAGATGAAGATGAGTGAAGATGAAGATGAAGATGAAGATGAAGATGAGTGAAGATGAAGATGAGTGAAGATGAAGATGAAGATGAAGATGAAGATGAAGATGAAGATGAGTGAAGATGAAGATGAGTGAAGATGAAGATGAAGATGAAGATGAAGATGAAGATGAGTGAAGATGAAGATGAGTGAAGATGAAGATGAGTGAAGATGAAGATGAGTGAAGATGAAGATGAAGATGAAGATGAAGATGAAGATGAAGATGAGTGAAGATGAAGATGAAGATGAAGATGAGTGAAGATGAAGATGATGATGAGTGAAGATGAAGATGAAGATGAAGGTGAAGATGAAGATGAAGATGAAGATGAAGATGAAGATGAGATGAAGATGAAGATGAGTGAAGATGAAGATGAAGATGAAGATGAAGATGAAGATGAGTGAAGATGAAGATGAAGATGAGTGAAGATGAAGATGAAGATGAGTGAAGATGAAGATGAAGATGAGTGAAGATGAAGATGAGTGAAGATGAAGATGAGTGAAGATGAAGATGAAGATGAAGATGAAGATGAAGATGAAGATGAGATGAAGATGAAGATGAAGATGAAGATGAAGATGAAGATGAAGATGAAGATGAGTGAAGATGAAGATGAAGAAGAGTGAAGATGAAGATGAGTGAAGATGAAGATGATGATGAGTGAAGATGAAGATGAAGATGAAGATGAGTGAAGATGAAGATGAAGATGAAGATGAAGATGAAGATGAGTGAAGATGAAGATGAGTGAAGATGAAGATGAAGATGAGTGAAGATGAAGATGAAGATGAAGATGAAGATGAAGATGAGTGAAGATGAAGATGAGTGAAGATGAAGATGAAGATGAAGATGAAGATGAAGATGAGTGAAGATGAAGATGAAGATGAAGATGAAGATGAGTGAAGATGAAGATGAAGATGAAGATGAGTGAAGATGAAGATGAAGATGAGTGAAGATGAAGATGAGTGAAGATGAAGATGAAGATGAAGATGAAGATGAAGATGAAGATGAAGATGAAGATGAGTGAAGATGAAGATGAGTGAAGATGAAGATGAGTGAAGATGAAGATGAGTGAAGATGAAGATGAAGAAGAAGATGAGTGAAGATGAAGATGAGTGAAGATGAAGATGAAGATGAAGATGAAGATGAAGATGAGTGAAGATGAAGATGAGTGAAGATGAAGATGAAGATGAAGATGAAGATGAAGATGAAGATGAAGATGAAGATGAGTGAAGATGAAGATGAAGATGAAGATGAAGATGAGTGAAGATGAAGATGAAGAAGAGTGAAGATGAAGATGAAGATGAAGATGAAGATGAGTGAAGATGAAGATGAAGATGAGTGAAGATGAAGATGAGTGAAGATGAAGATGAAGATGAAGATGAAGATGAGTGAAGATGAAGATGAAGATGAAGATGAAGATGAGTGAAGATGAAGATGAGTGAAGATGAAGATGAGTGAAGATGAAGATGAGTGAAGATGAAGATGAGATGAGTGAAGATGAAGATGAGTGAAGATGAAGATGAAGATGAAGATGAAGATGAGTGAAGATGAAGATGAGTGAAGATGAAGATGAGTGAAGATGAAGATGAAGATGAAGATGAAGATGAGATGAGTGAAGATGAAGATGAGGATGAAGATGAAGATGAGTGATGATGAAGATGAAGATGAGTGAAGATGAAGATGAGTGAAGATGAAGATGAAGATGAAGATGAAGATGAGAAGATGAAGATGAAGATGAGAGAAGATGAAGATGAGTGAAGATGAAGATGAGTGAAGATGAAGAAGATGAGTGAAGATGATGATGAGTGAAGATGAAGATGAAGATGAGTGAAGATGAAGATGAAGATGAAGATGAAGATGAGTGAAGATGAAGATGAGATGAGTGAAGATGAAGATGAGTGAAGATGAAGATGAGTGAAGATGAAGATGAAGATGAGTGAAGATGAAGATGAGTGAAGATGAAGATGAAGATGAGTGAAGATGAAGATGAGTGAAGATGATGATGAGTGAAGATGAAGATGAAGATGAGTGAAGATGAAGATGAAGATGAAGATGAAGATGAAGATGAAGATGAAGATGAGTGAAGATGAAGATGAAGATGAAGATGAGTGAAGATGATGATGAGTGAAGATGAAGATGAAGATGAGTGAAGATGAAGATGAGTGAAGATGAAGATGATGATGAGTGAAGATGAAGATGAGTGAAGATGAAGATGAGTGAAGATGAAGATGAAGATGAGTGAAGATGAAGATGAAGATGAAGATGAAGATGAAGATGAGTGAAGATGAAGATGAAGATGAAGATGAAGATGAGTGAAGATGAAGATGAGTGAAGATGAAGATGAGTGAAGATGAAGATGAATGAAGATGAAGATGAAGATGAGATGAAGATGAGTGAAGATGAAGATGAAGATGAGTGAAGATGAAGATGAGTGAAGATGAAGATGAGTGAAGATGAAGATGAAGATGAGTGATGATGAAGATGAGTGAAGATGAAGAAGAGTGAAGATGAAGATGAAGATGAGTGAAGATGAAGATGAGTGAAGATGAAGATGAAGATGAAGATGAAGATGAGTGAAGATGAAGATGAAGATGAAGATGAAGATGAAGATGAAGATGAAGATGAAGATGAGTGAAGATGAAGATGAAGATGAGTGAAGATGAAGATGAGTGAAGATGAAGATGAGTGAAGATGAAGATGAGTGAAGATGAAGATGAAGATGAAGATGAAGATGAAGATGAAGATGAAGATGAAGATGAGTGAAGATGAAGATGAGTGAAGATGAAGATGAAGATGAGTGAAGATGAAGATGAGTGAAGATGAAGATGAGTGAAGATGAAGATGAAGATGAGTGAAGATGAAGATGAGTGAAGATGAAGATGAAGATGAGTGAAGATGAAGATGAAGATGAAGATGAAGATGAGTGAAGATGAGTGAAGATGAAGATGAAGATGAAGATGAAGATGAGTGAAGATGAAGATGAAGATGAGTGAGATGAAGATGAGATGAAGATGAAGATGAGTGATGATGAAGATGAGTGAAGATGAAGATGAGTGAAGATGAAGATGAGTGAAGATGAAGATGAAGATGAGTGAAGATGAAGATGAGTGAAGATGAAGATGAAGATGAAGATGAAGATGAAGATGAGTGAAGATGAAGATGAAGATGAAGATGAAGATGAGTGAAGATGAAGATGAGTGAAGATGAAGATGAAGATGAGAGAAGATGAAGATGAAGATGAAGATGAAGATGAAGATGAGTGAAGATGAAGATGAGTGAAGATGAAGATGAGTGATGATGAAGATGAGTGAAGATGAAGAAGAGTGAAGATGAAGATGAAGATGAAGATGAAGATGAAGATGAAGATGAAGATGAAGATGAAGATGAAGATGAAGATGAAGATGAGTGAAGATGAAGATGAAGATGAGTGAAGATGAAGATGAGTGAAGATGAAGATGAAGATGAGTGAAGATGAAGATGAGTGATGATGAAGATGAGTGAAGATGAAGATGAAGATGAAGATGAAGATGAAGATGAGTGAAGATGAAGATGAAGATGAGTGAAGATGAAGATGAGTGAAGATGAAGATGAAGATGAAGATGAAGATGAAGATGAGTGAAGATGAAGATGAAGATGAGTGAAGATGAAGATGAGTGAAGATGAAGATGAAGATGAGTGAAGATGAAGATGAGTGAAGATGAAGATGAGTGAAGATGAAGATGAGTGAAGATGAAGATGAGTGAAGATGAAGATGAGTGAAGATGAAGATGAAGATGAAGATGAAGATGAAGATGAGTGAAGATGAAGATGAAGATGAAGATGAAGATGAGTGAAGATGAAGATGAGTGAAGATGAAGATGAAGATGAAGATGAAGATGAGTGAAGATGAAGATGAGTGAAGATGAAGATGAAGATGAAGATGAAGATGAGTGAAGATGAAGATGAAGATGAAGATGAAGATGAGTGAAGATGAAGATGAAGATGAAGATGAAGATGAAGATGAGTGAAGATGAAGATGAAGATGAAGATGAAGATGAGTGATGATGAAGATGAAGATGAGTGAAGATGAAGATGAAGATGAAGATGAAGATGAAGATGAAGATGAGTGAAGATGAAGATGAAGATGAAGATGAAGATGAAGATGAGTGAAGATGAAGATGAGTGAAGATGAAGATGAAGATGAGTGAAGATGAAGATGAGAGAAGATGAAGATGAGTGAAGATGAAGATGAAGATGAGTGAAGATGAAGATGAGTGATGATGAAGATGAGTGAAGATGAAGATGAGTGAAGATGAAGATGAAGATGAAGATGAAGATGAGTGATGAAGATGATGATGAAGATGAAGATGAAGATGAGTGAAGATGAAGATGAGTGATGATGAAGATGAGTGAAGATGAGAGAAGATGAAGATGAAGATGAGTGAAGATGAGTGAAGATGAAGATGAAGATGAAGATGAGTGATGATGAAGATGAGTGAAGATGAAGATGAGTGAAGATGAAGATGAAGATGAAGATGAAGATGAAGATGAAGATGAAGATGAAGATGAAGATGAAGATGAAGATGAAGATGAGTGAAGATGAAGATGAGTGAAGATGAAGATGAAGATGAAGATGAAGATGAAGATGAGTGAAGATGAAGATGAAGATGAAGATGAAGATGAGTGAAGATGAAGATGATGATGAGTGAAGATGAAGATGAGTGAAGATGATGATGAAGATGAGTGAAGATGAAGATGAAGATGAAGATGAAGATGAGTGAAGATGAAGATGAGTGAAGATGAAGATGATGATGAGTGAAGATGAAGATGAGTGAAGATGAAGATGAGTGAAGATGAAGATGAGATGAAGATGAAGATGAAGATGAAGATGAAGATGAAGATGAAGATGAAGATGAAGATGAAGATGAAGATGAAGATGAGTGAAGATGAAGATGAGTGAAGATGAAGATGAAGATGAGTGAGATGAAGATGAAGATGAAGATGAAGATGAGTGAAGATGAAGATGAGTGAAGATGAAGATGAAGATGAGTGAAGATGAAGATGAAGATGAAGATGAAGATGAGTGAAGATGAAGATGAAGATGAAGATGAAGATGAGATGAAGATGAAGATGAATGAAGATGAAGATGAGTGAAGATGAAGATGAAGATGAGTGATGATGAAGATGAGTGATGATGAAGATGAGTGAAGATGAAGATGAAGATGAAGATGAAGATGAAGATGAGTGAAGATGAAGATGAGTGAAGATGAAGATGAAGAAGAGTGAAGATGAAGATGAGTGAAGATGAAGATGAAGATGAAGATGAAGATGAAGATGAAGATGAAGATGAAGATGAGTGAAGAAGAAGATGAGTGAAGATGAAGATGAGTGAAGATGAAGATGAAGATGAAGATGAAGATGAAGATGAGTGATGATGATGATGAGTGAAGATGAAGATGAGTGAAGATGAAGATGAAGATGAAGATGAGATGAAGATGAAGATGAAGATGAGATGATGAGATGAGATGATGAAGATGAAGATGAAGATGAAGATGAAGATGATGAAGATGATGAAGATGAAGATGAAGATGAGATGAGAGATGATGAGATGAAGATGAAGATGAAGATGAAGATGATGAGTGAAGATGAGAAGATGATGAAGATGAAGAGAAGATGAAGATGAAGATGAAGATGAAGATGAAGATGATGAAGATGAAGAAGATGAAGATGAAGATGAAGATGATGAAGATGAAGATGAAGATGAAGATGAAGATGAGAAGATGAAGATGAAGATGAGATGAAGATGAAGATGAAGATGAAGATGAGATGATGATGAAGATGAAGATGAGATGAAGATGAAGATGAAGATGAAGATGAAGATGAGATGATGAAAGATGAGAAGATGAAGATGAAGATGAGATGAAGATGAAGATGAAGATGATGAAGATGAAGATGAGTGAAGATGAAGATGAGTGTGAAGATGAAGATGAGTGATGATGAAGATGAGTGAAGATGAAGATGAAGATGAGTGAAGATGAATGATGATGAGTGAAGATGAAGATGAGTGAAGATGAAGATGAAGATGAGTGAAGATGAAGATGAGTGATGATGAAGATGAGTGAAGATGAAGATGAAGATGAGTGATGATGAAGATGAGTGAAGATGAAGATGATGATGAGTGAAGATGAAGATGAGTGAAGATGAAGATGAAGATGAGTGAAGATGAAGATGAGTGAAGATGAAGATGAGTGAAGATGAAGATGAAGATGAAGATGAAGATGAAGATGAGTGAAGATGAAGATGAGTGAAGATGAAGATGAAGATGAAGATGAAGATGAAGATGAGTGAAGATGAAGATGAGTGAAGAAGAAGATGAAGATGAGTGAAGATGAAGATGAGTGAAGATGAAGATGAAGATGAGTGAAGATGATGAAGAGTGAAGATGAAGATGAGTGAAGATGAAGATGAGTGAAGATGAAGATGAAGATGAGTGAAGATGAAGATGAGTGAAGATGAAGATGAAGATGAGTGAAGATGAAGATGAGTGAAGATGAAGATGAGTGAAGATGAAGATGAAGTGAGATGAAGATGAAGATGAGTGAAGATGAAGATGAAGATGAAGATGAAGATGAAGATGAGTGAAGATGAAGATGAAGATGAAGATGAAGATGAGTGAAGATGAAGATGAAGAAGAGTGAAGATGAAGATGAGTGAAGATGAAGAAGAGTGAAGATGAAGATGAAGATGAGTGAAGATGAAGATGAGTGAAGATGAAGATGAGTGAAGATGAAGATGAGTGAGATGAAGATGAAGATGAAGATGAAGATGAGTGAAGATGAAGATGAAGATGAAGATGAAGATGAGTGAAGATGAAGATGAGTGAAGATGAAGATGAGTGAAGATGAAGATGAAGATGATGATGAGAGAAGATGAAGATGAGTGAAGATGAAGATGAAGATGAGTGAAGATGAAGATGAGTGAAGATGAAGATGAAGATGAAGATGAGTGAAGATGAAGATGATGATGAGTGAAGATGAAGATGAAGATGAAGATGAAGATGAAGATGAAGATGACGATGATGATGAAGATGAGGATGATGATTGGGTAAGGTGTGCGGGGTCTGGAGGATGACGATTGGGTAAGGTGTGCGGGGTCTGGAGGATGACGATTGGGTAAGGTGTGCGGGGTCTGGAGGATGACGATTGGGCAAGGTGTGCGGGGTCTGGAGGATGACGATTGGGTAAGGTGTGCGGGGTCTGGAGGATGACGATTGGGCAAGGTGTGCAGGGTCTGGAGTATGACTATTGGGTAAGGTGTGCGGGGTCTGGAGGATGATGATTGGGCATGCAGGGGTCTGCAGGATGCTTGGGTTAGGTGTACAGGATCTGGAGGAGGCTGATGGGGTTAGGTGTGCATGGTCGGGTTGTGTATGGGAAGAATCTGGAGAATGATGGTTGGGTTGTGTTTGGGAAGGATCTGGAGGATGATGGTTGGGTTGTGTATGGGAAGGATCTGGAGAATGATGGTTGGGTTGTGTATGGGAAGGATCTGGAGGATGATGGTCAGGTTGTGTATGGGAAGGATCTGGAGAATGACGGTCGGGTTGTGTATGGGAAGGATCTGGAGAATGACGGTTGGGTTGTGTATGGGAAGGATCTGGAGAATGATGGTCGGGTTGTGTATGGGAAGGATCTGGAGAATGACGGTTGGGTTGTGTATGGGAAGGATCTGGAGAATGACGGTTGGGTTGTGTATGGGAAGGATCTGGAGAATGACAGTCGGGTTGTGTATGGGAAGGATCTGGAGAATGACGGTTGGGTTGTGTATGGGAAGGATCTGGAGAATGATGGTCGGGTTGTGTATGGGAAGGATCTGGAGAATGATGGTCGGGTTATGTATGGGAAGGATCTGGAGAATGATGGTTGGGTTGTGTATGGGAAGGATTTGGAGAATGATGGTCAGGTTGTATATGGGAAGGATCTGGAGAATGATGGTTGGGTTGTGTTTGCGGAGGTCTGGAGAATGATGGTTGGGTTGTGTATGGGAAGGACCTGGAGAATGATGGTTGGGTTGTGTTTGCGGAGGTCTGGAGAATGATGGTTGGGTTGTGTTTGCGGAGGTCTGGAGAATGGTGGTCAGGTTGTGTATGGGAAGGACCTGGAGAATGATGGTCGGGTTGTGTTTGCGGAGGTCTGGAGAATGATGGTCGGGTTGTGTTTGCGGAGGTCTGGAGAATGATGGTCAGGTTGTGTATGGGAAGGACCTGGAGAATGATGGTTGGGTTGTGTATGGGAAGGATCTGGAGAATGATGGTTGGGTTATGTGTGCAAGTATCAGGAGGATAACAGGTTTTATGTGCGAGGTTCTAGAGCAGCCCATCTCAACCCCTTTACCCTAGCCAGGTTCTCCAAACTACGGCCCTCCAGTTTTTCAGGAACTACAATTCCCATCATGCCTAGTCATCTCTGTGAATTTTTCAGATCTCAGCTAAACCAATTTATTGGGGGCCAGTGATAAAAAGGGCCTCTCATCAATGGCCAATGAGAAGAATGCTGCCCCCTCCCCATACAGTGGTGGTCAAAATGCCAACCTTATAGATAGCTAAAAAGTTATTTTTTTGTCATACTAATGATTGTCAAGTGCCACTGGCTCTAGAACTCTGCAGGAACTATCAAATGGGAGGTCAATCAGCCAAAGCTAAAAAGGATCCCCTAGGCAACCTCTGGAGGTACCACAGAACCCCGTTTGCCAATGGATAGTCTAGACCAGTGATGGTGAACTTTGGCCCCCTAGCTGTTTTGGAACTACATTTGCCATAACGCTCAACTACACTGCAGAGTGCATGAGCATCATGGGAAATGTAGTTCCCAAACATCTGGGGTGCCAAGGTTCACCATCACTGGTCTAGAGGATGATGCTGCTGGTTGGCTTCTGCAGGTAGGTTTAGGGTTCTTGGCACCCTGTTGGTGTGTATATATAGAGAGTGTCTACCAACTACATGCTGCTTCAAGACCTTCTGTGCTAAAAACTAATTAAAGGAAGTGTTTACTACCCGGCTGCCCTGGTACCCAACATGTGCTCCCCGAGGCCCCTGCATACAAGTAGTCTGTGTTTTCACTACCTACCTGGGTGCCAAATGCTTACAAGTAAAGGAAATGTTTTCTTTAGGTGGGTTATAGCAGGTAAATGTCTTTGTTTATTTCCTTTACAGTATTTGTTTTTCTTTGCCCTCTTCTCTTTTTAATGTTTTTATTGTCAGTTTTTGCATATACAGAAAGTAAAAGATACAACATATCCAAATCCCAGTAATAAAATACCAGGCATGTATTGCCATAACAAGACAAATAGGCTGCATACAGGCCACTCCAGAAGTATTCGTACAATATTATAAACTCTTTTCATGTTATAATGGAGCCTGCAAAGGGATATCAAAATGTGGAAAAAGTAATTTTTTTTTAAGGGGGCTGAAGGAAGCGCAGATGCGGTAACATTGATTTGTAAGGGGCCATTGACCTTAGTCAGGCACCAAAATAATCCATTCTTGCATGGATTATGTTCCATTGTAGGGCAGTGGACGGAGTCCGTAGGGCAGTGGACGGAGTCCGTAGGGCAGTGGACGGAGTCCGTAGTTTTATTTTTATAGTTTTTTTATTACAACTTTGTACAATTTTATTATTTTTTTTTTTAAATACTTTATTTCTATTATTATTACATTTTTTAGGAGCTCCATTGGGAGGATTTGGAGAAATATCAGGAGGTATAAACCCCTGATGTCTCCCTTTTAAAGTGGTTGTAAACCCTTACAAACCACTTTGACCTACAGGTAAGCCTAGATTAAGGCTTACCTGGTCCAATACATATCTCCTAAACCTACATGGTTTAGGAGATATTTAGAAAAAAAGAGGCATCGCTCTACGGCACATGCGCCGTAGACAGCGGCGCGCAGGCGCACTGAGCATGCATACTAGCTCATTATGCCTTTGCCTTGCAGGTTCCGTTTTTTTATTTTTTTAAAAAGGAGGCTTTACTTCCTCTTTAAGACAGAGAAAGGGACTGGGAATAGAGATTCCCCAGTCCCTTTCTCTGCAGCCAAGCATCGGCGGAATCTGCGTAGGAAGGCATCATTAGGGTGTGCCCAGGCACACCTGGCACACCCTGTGCACACGCCTATGAGGCTAGTGTCTATTGGCTGGTGGTGCCCTGAGTTGTTACAATGCAAGGCACCGTTTTCCTTCTTTTTTTATTTTTTTACCCAACTTTATTAAAATGTTAGATTTACATTTCATTCATTTCTATGCATAACAGCAGACTGGTGCAGCAAAAATGATGAGGACTTCATGCGAGTTCGGAAGCTTTGCCAAAAATACAGCAGGTCTACATTTTTCCACAACGCACAGCAACCAACCTGAAGGGAGCATTGCAGTGTGAACAGGGCATAAAGAAAACTGGTGTATTCTGTGTGCTCTTGGCGGTTATTGGTATTGATGCAATGCAGAAAAATACCAATCACTGCGAATGGCCCCTAAGCCCAGGTTCACACTGAGCTGCGGGAATGAAGCCGCACGCGTTCAGCTGACCATTCCACTCCTGCAGGTCAGTCCAAATTTTGGCAGTGATTTCACAGACATCTGTACAGGTTTGGAAATCGCACCCTGAAATCGCAAAAAGTACATGTGACAGTTCCCAGATGACTGTGCGGCGTATCGGCGCCGCTTGCGCATGCGCAGTGGGTGCCCGGCTGTGAAGCTACAGCCGGGTGCCCACAGTAAGCATGCCGGCGCAGTGAGCGGAGCAGGGAACGAGGGGGGGGCTTCATTTCCCTGCATCGCTGCACCCTGGGACAGGTAAGTGTCCAATTATTAAAAGTTAGCAGCTGTAGTATTTGTAGCTGCTGACTTAAATTTTTTTTTTTTTTTTTAAAAGGGGCACCCCACTTTAAATATGCGTGCAGGACCTACATTTTTTTTCTTTTTCCAAAAAATTCAAAAACTCACAATGCCTCTTATTAAATACATTGGACTGTCTAGTGTCCTAAAAAAGGGTACTTTGGGGTGTGTGTGTGTGGTGTGTGGGGGGGGGGGGGGGGGGGGTATTTGTACTGTCCTGACATTTTCGGGCCTCAAGAAATGAGATTGAGATGCAAATATATATATATATATATATATATATATATATATATATATATATATATACATATATACATATACATATATACACACACACATACATACACACACATACACACACACACACACACACACACACACACACACACACACACACACACACACACACACACACACATACACACACATACACACACACAGTGGTGTGAAAAAGTGTTTGCCCCCTTCCTCATTTCCTGTTCCTTTGCATGTTTGTCACACTTAAGTGTTTCGGAACATCAAACCAATTTAAACAATAGTCAAGGACAACACAAGTAAACACAAAATGCAATTTGTAAATGAAGGTGTTTATTATTAAAGGTGAAAAAAAATCCAAACCATCATGACCCTGTGTGAAAAAGTGATTGCCCCCTAAACCTAATAACTGGTTGGGCCACCCTTAGCAGCAACAACTGCAACCAAGCGTTTGCGATAACGTGCAATGAGGCTTTTACAGCGTCCTGGAGGAATTTTGGCCCACTCATCTTTGCAGAATTGTCCTAATTCAGTTACATTAGAGGGTTTTCGAGCATGAACGGCCTTTTTAAGGTCATACCACAACATCTCAATAGGATTCAGGTCAGGACTTTGGCTAGGCCACTCCAAAGTCTTCATTTTGTTTTTCTTCAGCCATTCGGTGGTGGACTTGCTGGTGTGTTTAGGATCATTGTCCTGCTGCAGAACCCAAGTTCGTTTCAGCTTGAGTACACGAACAGATGGTCGGACATTCTCCTTCAGGATCTCTTGGTAGACAGCAGAATTCATAGTTCCTTTTATCACGGCAAGTCTTCCAGGTCCTGAAGCAGCAAAACAGCCCCAGACCATCACACTACCACCACCATATTTTACTGTTGGTATAATGTTCTTTTTCTGAAATGCAGTGTTCCTTCTACGCCAGATATACTTGGACACACACCTTCCAAAGAGTTCCACTTTTGTCTCATCGGTCCACAGAATGTTGTCCCAAAAGTCTTGGGGATCATCAAGATGTGTTGTGGAGAAATTGAGACGAGCTTTGATGTTCTTTTTGCTCAGCAGTGGTTTTCTCCTTGGAACTCTGCCATGCAGGCCATTTTTGCCCAGTCTTTTCCTGATGGTGGAGGCATGAACGCTGACCTTAACTGAGGCAAGTGAGGCCTGCAGTTCCTTGGACGTTGTTGTGGGGTCTTTTGGGACCTCTTGGATGAGTCGTCGCTGCGCTCTTGGGGTAATTTTGGGCGGCCGGCCACTCCTGGGAAGGTTCACCACTGTTCCATGTCTTCGCCATTTGTGGATAATGGCTCTCACTGTGGTTCGCTGGATTCCCAAAGCTTTGGAAATGGCTTTATAACCCTTTCCAGACTGATAGATCTCAATTACTTTCTTTCTCAATTGTTCCTGAATTTCTTTGGGTCTCGGCATGATGTGTAGCTTTTAAGGATTTTCTGGTGGACCTTACTGTGTCAAGCAGCTCCTATTTTTTTATTGTGAACAGGTGTGGCAATAATCAGGCCTGGGTGTGGCTAGAGAAATTGAACTCAGGTGTGGACAACCACAGTTATAGTATGTTTTAACAAGGGGGGCAATCACTTTTTCACACAGGGCCATGATGGTTTGGATTTTTTTTCACCTTTAATAATAAACACCTTCATTTACAAATTGCATTTTGTGTTTACTTGTGTTGTCCTTGACTATTGTTTAAATTGGTTTGATGTTCCGAAACACTTAAGTGTGACAAACATGCAAAGGAACAGGAAATGAGGAAGGGGGCAAACACTTTTTCACACCACTGTATATGTATATAATTTTATTTTATATCTCATGTTTTGGTGTTCCAATTAATTTTCTAGAAGAAAATAATGTCAGAAAAGGTTTGGTCTTTAAATGGTTAAACTTCCTTCATTTACACTCTGGAGTTCTTTTCTTTGATAAAAGAACGAAAAGATACTTTGTTTCTACTTATTAGCTGTTGTGATTAAACTTGGCAGGCTGCCTGGATTTTTATTTTTTTTCCCAGCTGTGAGAACTCTCTGAACTTGTTAAAAGAATCTGACATGCTGTTTTGAAGATCGGGAAGAGAAAAAGATTGCGATTTCGATTCTTAAAGATTAATCGTGCTGTTCTAATATAGATCTATAGAGAGGAAATATATAATTAGGGCTGTGGAAATTAAAGATTAATTCCTCGATTAATCGTTCACTTTTTTGATCAATCAAAATTCTTTTGATCAGTACTCACCTCTCAGCCGGCTTCCGGGTCTTCAGGGAGTTCTGTCGGAGATCCGGTGACGTCACGGACATTGACGTCACCGGACTCCTCCCCTTTCCCAAGTGCCTCCATCTGCAAACGAAGGAAAGGGGGAGGAGTCCGGTGACGTCAAAGTTCTGATTGAACGTAGCGCGTATGGGGGAGAAGCTACACATGACGTCACCCACTGCTGCCCTACGGAACTAACACGATTGTCGGCTTTACATGCTGTGTTTTTATCATCTTTATGTGAGTAGTTTGTGTTTGAACACAAAAATTTAATCTTATACTTAAGCGGTGAGCACTTAGATCTTTTCTTTCTACCCATGACCTGCGTCCTTGCTGAGATCTAAGGAGACGTGAGAGAAGTTTATGGTCCGTGTTAACCCTTTTGATACCCGCTTGCATGACCACCTGTTTGCACAGGGGTCTATGCCATAAGGTGAGAGTGATTAGTTAGACCGAAGGGGGAGGGATTGTCACGCTACTGTGGAAAAAAAAAAATGACTTACGTCAGTGCTACAGTTTGAATTTAAAACGCATTTGTGTGAACTGTAAAGTTAAGTCATGGATTGTGGAAACTAACTAGTGTCGGGTGATTGTATATAGTGTATACCACATTTACCACTGACTAATGTACACCGATTTGGGTTAATTCACCAAAGAAATGCAACAGAATACATTAAAATTTATGAAGATTGTTTTCTGTTTATAAAATTTAGTAAACAAAGAAAAGTGCGTTTTTCTTAAAAAAAATTCTGTCTTTTTTTTAATTTAGCAAAAAATAAATAAAAAAAAAACCCAGTGGTGATTAAATGCCACCAAAAGAAAGCTTTATTTGTGTGAATAAAATGATTAACATCTAGTTTGGGTACAGTTTTGAATGACCACGCAATTGTCATCCAAAATACAACAGGGCTGAAAATTGGCCTGGGCAGGAAGGGGTGAAAGTGCCCGGTAATGAAGTGGTATTAGTATTACTACAGTCTTTAGGCCACAGTGGGGGGGGGGGGGGGGTTGCAGGGGGCTTGGCACTTGCTCAGCACTGCCACCTTTCACAGAATGCCTTGTATACAAGACATTCTCTGATTGGACGAGGTGCAGGTCATGACATCACCATCCCTCTTCATCATAGGAGGACACTTGTATTTTTTTTTACAAATTCTACTACCACTACCAACCCCCAATGATCTACTAATGTGCAACAGTGGGAATCTGCCATGGCCTCCTGCTGCCTATGTGTCAGGCTGTAGACTCTGTCCTTTACCATAAAGGCCACAATCAGTTGTAGGCAGGGGTCAAGTCCTGGGGAAAAAAAAAAGTGTGGGAACTCCCACCCAAGATCCACTCGCCCACCAAAAAAAAAAATGAAACGATTATATGCACGAACGCTTCAAAAGTGGTATTTTCCATCCACTTTTCGTATTGTGTGTATGAAGCTTAACTGTTAGTACATAACAAAAAAAAACATCCTCAATAAACATAAATACGGTAATTCTCTGAATAATCAGCATTCATTAGATTGTGCTTCCATGCAAATGTGAACATCATGTTCTGATCTTTATTGGGGAATGTTATTTTGTATATAGAGTTTATGTGGTGAGTTTACACTTTTCATTGAACAGAGTTTGGATAACACAGGGTTAAACAGAAACGTCATAAATGAACTGCACATTATCTGGACAGAATGCTTGGGGAGATAGTGATGTGTTCCTGCTTAGGAGATGTATGTTAGGTTGGGGGGGCTGCAAACTCTGCAGGGCTCCAACACACACTCGCTGCTATTCCAACCCTTCACATATTTCCACATAAACTTCCCTCCTGGCATTAAACTTTGCCAGGTATTGTGCTCAGCTTACCACCCCAAACTGATGTTCCTCCCTCAGCTCACCTCTCTCCCTGCATGTCCTGTGAGCAGAATAGCTGTGCTCCTCCCCTGGGTTCTCTCATCATATGGCACTGAAGATAGAGGAGGGGGGGATTCAGTGGGACACACAGAGCAAATATGCAGGAGACTGGGGGGGGGGGGGCGGATGAGGAGACAGAAAATCAGGAGGGGCCGGCGGGGAGGAGGGCATTACGAGAGGTCTGACTAAATACAATCTCTTAGCAGCAGGGACCTGATCTACCTGTCAGCTAGCTGTGATTGACAGGTAGATCGAAGCGGAAGCTGTCATGGGGCCCCCTACTGGCAATGCCTGAATGGTCAGGTGTGCGGCACTTACTATTGCGAGCTGCTGGTGTAGCACCTGCTACACAACTCGCATACTTCAAAGTCTTGCAGGACACGGCTGCTAACGGGAACTGAGTTCCTGTTGTGGAAAAAGTACAGGAACTCCGTTCCCATGCGTTCCCGCAGGACTTGAGCCCTGGTTGTAAGCAAGTAATAGTGATTCTGCATTAACAAGCAATTGGCAATGTAATACAAGACTTGGGACTGTATCTGTTTGTAAATTGTGTTCTCTTATGCCTGGGCTTTCTTTCCCGTTCTCCCAATACCATTTGTTGGCTTTCACTAATGGTTGTTCTTTTGCTTACAAAAATTTACCTAACTATAGCAATCCCTTAGAGTGAATGTTCTCTAAGCTGTGCTAAAGCTGGACTCCCCATTCATTTTCCTTGATGGCCATCCCAGACCAGACAGGAGGCATTTTCTATTTCAGAAGAGACTTGGGCATTCATAAAAAGAAATAGGTGCATCCAATAAACATAAAAAAGAAATAGGTGTCCTTGATTTATAATAGAAGTGTATTGGTAAACGTTTCTTTCTGCTATAAAACGTTCCCAAAAAAAAAAAAAAAAAAAAAAAAAAAAAAAGATTTTATTTCTTCATCAATTTAGTCTAATATGTATTCTGCTACATATTTTTGTTAAAAAAAAAAAAAAATAAATAAAAAAAAATTCCAATAAGCATATATTGATAGGTTTGCACAAAAGTTATAGCGTCTACAAAACGATGGGATATTTTTAGGGACTTTTATTTTTATTGTTTTTTTACTAGTAATGGCGGGGATCATCATTTTTTTTTTTGCGGGACTGCGACATTGCAGTGGACAAATTGGACTTAGCCCTTGTTCTTATTGATGCAATTTAGCATGCGATTTAACATGTCAATTTGGCGACTATTGCCCGCAATGGAACCATCCGAATCGGTGCACTGCACCGGTTCCCAAAAGTAGTTTCTGTAATACTTTTAGTGATTTCCGGTGCGATTTCAATAGACATCAGTGCACAGATGTCTCTGAAATGGTCGGACTGACATGCAGGAATTAAATTGTTCATTGTTCAGCTGAACTCGCGCAATTTCAATCCCGCAGCATTGGGAACCTGGGCCAAGTGACACTTTTTGGGGACCAGTGACACCAATACTGTGATCAGTGCTAAAAACAATGCACTGTCACAGTAGAAATGACACTGGCAGGGAAGGGGGCGATCAAAGGGTTAAGCGCGTGTCTGGGAGGTGCTTTCTAACTGTGTGGGGGACGGATACACTGGAGGAAAAAAAGAGAGATCCGCGTTTCAGCTTAGCTAAAACACAAGATCTTTCTTTTGTTCCCTGACAGATCAGCGGTGTGCCTAGGCACACCGCTGCATTGTCTCTCCGTAGAACGATCAGTGGGACGCGGTGGCCATCGCGGCCGCCGGACCCGCTGATTGGCTCCCGCTGTTTCCAATCACAGAGGGAGTGGCGCTCGGGGTGAAGGAGAAAAGATGAGCTATGACTAAGTACCGTGTTCGGTGTGAAACATGTCAGCAGCTGTGCAGTTAGTCTGTACACAAGCCTAGATGCTATGATTTTATTACATTTTTTTAAATAAAGTTGAATAAATTGGAGTGCGGCTATCCAGCTACATCTTTTCTACTTGAGAAAAGATGGAAGGTGCGTGATCTGATGCTTTTATCAAAAGATGTATACAATTTATTCACATAAAAATTATAAAAGCAAGTATCTACATATTCATAAAAGCAGGTTTACAACATATTGACATTAAAAACTTGTTTTTTAACCACTTCAGCCCCGGAGGATTTTACCCCCTTCCTTACCAGAGCACTTTTTGCGATTCGGCACTGCGTCGCTTTAACTGACAATTGCACCCAAACAAAATTGACGTCCTTTTTTTCCCCACAAATAGAGTTTTCTTTTGGTGGTATTTGATCACCTCTGCGGTTTTTATTTTTTTGCACTATAAACAAAAGAAGAGCGACAATTTTGAAAAAAAAAAAAATATATATTTTTTACTATTTCCTATAATAAATATCCCATTAAAAAAAATAAAAAATAAAATCAATTTTTTATTCCAGTTTAGGCCGATATGTACTCTTCTACATATTTTTGGTAAAAAAAAAAAAAAAAAAAAATCGCAATAAGCGTATATTGGTTAGCACAAAAGTTATAGCGTCTACAAAATAGGGGATAGATTTATTGCATTTTTTTTTTTTTTTTTTTACTAGTAATGGCGGCGATCTGCGATTTATTTTTTATTTTTTCATGACTGCGACATTGCGGCGGACACTTCGGACACATTTTTGGGACCATTTACACAGCGATCGGTGCTATAAAATTGCACTGATTACTGTGTAATTGTGACTGGCAGAGAAGGGGTTAACACTAGGGGGCCCTGCAGGGGTTAATATGTTCCCTATGGTAGTGATTCTAACTGTGGGGGGAGGGGACTCACAAGGGGAGGAGACCGATCGGTGTTCCTCTGTACTGGGAACACACCATCGGTCTCCTCTCCACTGACAGGACATGGATCTGTGTGTTTACATACACAGATCCACGGTCCTGCTGTGTTCCCGGGCAATCGCGGGGGCCCCGGCGGACATCGCGGCCCTCGGGCACGCGCACCGGGTCCCGAGTGACGACGCGGGCGCGCCCCCTAGAAGGCCGGGAATGGGAGGACGCCATACGACGTCCACCCAGGATGGGAGATCCACTTTGTGGACGTCATATGACAGTGCAGGGTATTGAAGTGGTTAAAAACAGGCATGCCCATACAAGGACAAGCATTCAAAAGGTGGGCTAACGCGTTTCAAGGATGTCCTCTTCATCAGAGCCTTGAGTAACAATAATAATAAGTCTGCACAAAATAAGTCTGGACCAACATGAAAGGGGAGAGGTTAGTAGAGAGATGTCACATGTTATGTGATGATTACTCCTTAGCAGGGCCGTCTTTAATATGGATTGGACCCTGGGCAAAACTTCTTGCCCCCCCCGCCCCCCATGCAGTTTTCCTCTTGACCTGCTCGGAGACATACAATAAATAGAAGCTAGACTCAGTTTGCGATTGGTTGCCAGAGGTTACAGTGTATCATTACCGCTCACTGACTGGTTGCTAGAGGTTACAGCACACATTACGGCTCACTAATTAGTTGCTAGAGGTTACAGCATATGATTTCTGCTTGTAGATTGGTTGCTAGGGATTACTGTGGATATGACCTCAGGGGGGCATGATATACATATCAATGCCGCCGGCTGCCCCTGTTTACATATTAATGCTGCCGCTATTTACATATGAATGCCGGTAATTTACATGTAAACACAGGGTCTGCAGGTGAGTCATCTTTACACAACAATAGGGCAGAGCTGGGCAGCATTAGTAGCAGCACTTCACACTGAGATATTGGGACACAGCACAGGACTAAAACCTCAAGGGACGAGGGAATTTAAACCAGGATAGTTGGCAAGTATGAGGCAGCTGCTTTGGGCCCCACAACAATGACAGGGCCCAGAGCAGCTGCCCCTTTTGCCCTGCCTTAAAAACGGCCCTGCTCCTTAGCTTTGCAGCTATCCATGTTCCAGCGCTCTATACAGTGTAGAGGAATGGTTCATGTGGTTTTATATAGATATAAACAGATTGTTTCCATGTGTGTGAAACGGTTAAGCCTGTATAGATGTATTGCAGCTTGCAGGCATCAGGAAGCAGATGCTTCAGTGTGTATTCTGAGTGCTGCTTGTCACAAGGTTGCCTTGTGCTGCCAGACAGAGTAGAACTGTTTCAGTCTATGAGACGTTATCAGTGTATAGAAAGTGCAGGATTGTTTAAAGAGAGACAGTGGGCGGATCCGTAGGGCGGGCTTGTGATCCCTGAAAGTGTGCGTGCCCCCCTACACCGCATGCAAAAAATCACTTAGTTACATGATTTTGTGCAGCCGGCCCACCCTGCCGCAGTATATATATATATATATATATATATATATATATATATATATATATATATATATATATATATATATATATACACACACACATACAGTGGGCGGTCCAGAAGTGGTTAAAAAATTGCTGCGTACATTATGAATTGTGCTTTTCTGAAAGCTCCACAACTGAAGTTTTCCTGTGTCGTGTAATATTAACCACTTCAATACCGCTCATAGTCATATGACGCCCACAAGGTGGATCTCCCATCCTGGGTGGGCGTCATACGACGTCCTCCCATTCACGGTCGTCTAGGGGGGCGCGTGCCCGGCGGCCGTGATGTCCGCTGGGCACCCGCGATTGCCCGGGAACACAGCAGGACCGTGGATCTGTGTGTGTAAACACACAGCTCCACGTCCTGTCAGAGGAGACCGATGGTGTGTTCTCAGTACAGAGGAACACCAATCGGTCTCCTCCCCTTGTGAGTCCCCTCCCCCCACAGTTAGAATCACTCCCAGGGAATATACATTAACCCCTGCAGCGCCCCCTTGTGTTAACCCCTTCCCTGCCAGTCACATTTACACAGTAATCAGTGCAATTTTATAGCAACGATCGCTGTGTAAATGTGAATGGTCCCAAAAATGTGTCAAAAGTGTCCGAAGTGTCCACCGCAATGTCACAGTCATGGAAAAAAAAAAAAAAAAAAAAATCGCAGATCACCGCCATTACTAGTAAAAAAAAAAAAAAAAAAAAAAAAAAAAAAAAAATGCAATAAATCTATCCCCCATTTTGTAGACGCTATAACTTTTGTGCAAACCAATCAATATACATTTATTGCGATTATTTTTTTTTTTTTACCAAAAATATGTAGAAGAATACATATCGGCCTAAACTGAGAAAAAAATGTAGTTTAAAAAAAAAAAAATTGGATATTTATTATAGCTAAAAGTTTAAAATATTGTTTTTTTTAAAAAAAATAGTCGCTCTTCTTTTGTTTATAGCGCAAAAAATGTATTTGTGTGAAATAAAAATGATACAAATTTTATATGGGTACAGTGTTGCATGACCACGCAAAGTGTGACAGAGCTGAAAGCTGAAAGCTGAAAATTGGCCTCGGCAGGAAGGGGGTGAAAGTGCCCGGTATTGAAGTGCAGGTTACCCCAACTAATCCTATAAATACTCTCTCCCCCCCCCCCCCTCCTAACACATATAAGAAATATGCATATACTTATCTATTTTCATACTTCTCCGGCCTGCTTACTTGATCTCCCCTGTGTCAGTCAATAGCTGGTAATGCCTGTTCAATGACGTCACCCATATGCTTTCTATGGTCCATTTGTTGTTGGCGCTCCTTCCTCTCCCCTGCATCAGCACTGGCTGACACAGTGGTGTCAGATAGATCATGTGAAATAGGTAAGTGTATACCTCTTTTTTTACACAGGTTATTATGCACAGGTGTAAGGGCTCTTTCACACGGGGTGGATCAGTGCAGATCCGCCCCGTGGATAGCCGCTTGCTCAGCGGGGATCGCCGGAGCGATCTCCGCTGAGCAGGAAGATGACAGGTCTGTCTCTGCACTCCGTGCAGGGACGGACCTGTCAGAGCGCCGCTCTCCCCTATGGGAGATCGGGTGACGACAGACCGTAGAGTCCGTCGTCATCCGATCCGCTCTGCAGACGGATGAAAAAATTGGGTTTTCCTCCGTCTGCAGAAACGGAGCTTGGCGGGCACGGACGAGAGCGGGTGTCAGCGGATGCTCATCCGCTGACACCCGCTATCCCATAGGGATACATGTATGTCCGTTTTGCATCCGAAAACGGATGGATGAAAAACGGACATACGGTCCGTCCTTGTGAAAGAGCCCTAAGGAGGATGTTTTTAAGGATTAGTTAGGTTTACCCAGAATTCTACTTTAGGTTTTCTCAAATGTGACTGCAAAAGTGGAGATACACTAATAAGTGGTGTACAAAGCTTGTCACAGAATTCAAATATGCTTTAACTGGAGTTCTTATTAAGCTGCTTGCCCAATACAAAAAGGAAATTTTCCTATATTTCGGTGGTGCAGTCAGCCTTTTACTTTGTACCGGTTTATTACGTTGGGAGAAATGAGCAGACCTCGGCACCTGGTGTCTGCAAAGGAATGATTTGCATTGGCTCATCTACAACCTACTGTGTATTATCCCTTATCTCAAGTTACTGCGTATTATGTCTGTTGTGTTTGGTAGACACATGTGACAGCTCTTTATGTACCCCGCTCAAACCTGGACTTCTCTTATGTGTCTTTGTACATAGGAAAATAAATTAAAGTGGATGTAAACCCCCAATTTTTTTTTATGTCATAATGTAGAGAATAAGATTTCCTTTCATTTGAGCCCAGTCTTGCCACACAGATTTACTCGAGCCCTGAGCAATCCTCTTTTATTGTTCAGTTAGAGAAATAATGACAAAGTGCTGAAAACTGTCAAAAACGCCCCCTTGCTGTGAGTGACAGGTGATTTACATATCTCATGCACTAGCCTGAGACAGGCACATCCTGTGTAAAAAAAAAAAAAAAAGGTTCACAACAGTTCAGTTGCAATGGCCGCTGCGGCCACCGTGGACTTTTTTTCTGAGTCTGCTGGCCTGGGGCTGCTCTCTTTTTCCGACTTATCACAGATACAGAAATCCATCCCTCCCTCCCTCACCCCCGGCCCAATCATCATATTGGCTCTGCCGCTCGGGCCTCTGCTCAACATCTCAGCTGTTCGGTGATTGGCTGCCTGGCCTGTGTATGTACGTCGCTATGCAGATCCGGTCGGCACCAGCTCCTCCCATAGGTGTGTGCAATCAGTCAGTGGCCAAATAGGCTGCCAGTGCCTGGGCCTATCGTATCACAGGAGGAAATCCTGAAGAACCACAGGTAAGTGCCAGTTAGGAGGAGAATTTATATATATATATATATTTATATTGCTTGGAAAGTTGGACAGCTAAGCTATTGCTGGAAAAGATATTTGTTTGTTATATAATCTTCTTCACTTTGTATGGAAGTTACTCAGTCTCAGGCATACCATGCCCATATAAATATAGCCTAGAGAATGTACATCTTTCTATATTGCAATACATCTGTTGTGGCCATATTTTGATCTTGATGAAAACAACCTATACTGTATTGCAATATAGAAAGATGTACATTCTCTAGGCAATATTTATATGGACATGGTATGCCTGAGAGTAACTTCCATACAAAGTGAAGCTGAATTATCTCAAGAGCCATTTCACACTGCCATCTGGCCGTGTTATCGGTAAAGCGCTGCTAGTTTTAGCCGCGCTTTACCATCATTTTACCCATGCTTTTCAGACGCTAGCGGGGAGCTTTTAACCCCCGCTAGCGGTCGAAGAAAGGGTTAAATGCGACTGTGCATCGCCGCTGCCGAAACGCCCATCCCGCCCCCCCCCCCGGAAAAAAGTTCTGCGGACGCCCATGGCAGTCGGCACTTGAATTCAGAATTTGCAAAGTCTCTGACCTTGAATTAAGGTAGCAAACAGAAGTAAACAGGAACCTTTCCTTAGTACCTGGAACGTTCTCTGTCTCCTTGGCAGTTTTGGGGAAGCATGGATTCTCTAGTGTCCTTCACAACCCAGCAACCAGGCACTTCTTGGGATGCCAGCTTGTTGGCCCTCCTCCGAAGAGTCCTCCCCCGGTCGCTTACACGAGCTGCGGTGCCCCTCCAAGTTGAGAGCGCACCCGGACGCCTTGAATCCTCCCTCAGTTACTGGGCCTTGGACCAGCCGGTTCCGAGACTCGGGAACAGATGGATCCTTGCCCCTGACCAAGCGGGTCTGTGGGGCCTGTCAAACTAACCGTGTTGCGGGGCGGCACACACTCCCGTGACCCCTTGTGGGGCTACCCCAGTCCAGCTCCAGGAACAGGCCCTCCGGCCACATGAAAACGAACCCAGAACACGTGACTCCAGCATCTTAAGTACCCTTTCCCAGACTCCTCAGCGGGGCCCAACGCACCCACTGATTGGCTCCGGGGAATGTTGATACCCAAAAACGCCCTAACCAGGCCTGGTTCTGGGACTGTCATGTGCACCTAACCGTACACATGACCAGGCAGAACCCCAACACAGCCCAACAAAACTGATGCCAAAGTTAACCTACATAATTAACTCTCAGAACCCCACTACTGTTCTTGAGAGAAAAATTACTAACTTTACACATAGCGGACACCTTGCGAAAGTGTCACCGCTACATCAGCTATTTTTGTCTTGTTATTTTTGGGTGTTCTGCTATAAAAGGTACAATTACATGAAAAGCCCAAACGCTTCCAGGACAGCTAAAACGAGGTTTCCCTGCAGTTTCCGACAGGTTGTTTAGCAGAAATGATATTTTCCAGCCCTGTATATTTGCAAGCACTGGGAAATCACCTGCTCCCGATGAGATAAAGGCCAACACAATGAGATTGTCTCTCATCCATATTTTATTTTGCCTTTTGTGTAGTCTTTAAACTCATTAAAGTTAATGGTGGTAATAATTTAAGATGAGATCCAAACTATAGGCAGTACAGACAGGTACATGGGGAGGACAAATATTCAGTCATTGGGTTTAAGTCATTTGTCAAAGGTTTATAGAAACATCTGTCAGCCTTCTGTGGACAAAAGACGGCACCTGCTTCATTGTCTTACCTAAAATGATTAAATACTCTGACATCCCTGACAAAGAAAGCTTCATCTTTGTGGAAAATGTTTCCATTGCAACGCTCATACATGCTGGTTTATGTCGTTTAAAGCTAGATATGGATAGGTCTTTGATGTTGCCCATTTACATTGGTCCAACTTGGACCAATCTTCCACAATGACCCTAGTGGTCTTCCAGATCCCGTGCTGACCAGGTGGCCATGCTGTAGGGATCAGTTGTTCGGCATGTGATGTCACCATCCCACCTCGTCCAATCAATGAATGCCTTGTATTCATTAACCACCTGAGATCCGCACTATAGCCGAATGACGGCTACAGCGCGGATCTGATATGCCGGGACTACGTCTATTGATGTAGTCCCGGCAACAAGCTGCCTGCGCGCCCCCTGAAGGGCGCGCGCGGCCCGCTCTGTGATCCGCGAGTCTGTGAGACTCGCTGGATCACAGATCCGAGTAAGGGGTCGATCCCGACCCCTTACGTGATCAGCTGTCAGCCAATGACAGCTGATCATGTGATAATAACCGAGCAGGTAATCAGCTTTTTTTCCTGCTCGCGCTGACAGCGCGAGGAGAAACAAAAAAAGCCGATCACCGGCGGCAGTGAGAGGGACATCAGTCGCTCTCTATGCAATATGCCCAGGGTCCATGGTGCCCACCTTTTCTAATAAAAGTGCCCACTAGCTCCACCTGTCAGTGCCCACAGTGCCATCTGTCAGTGCCATATGTCAGTGCCCACAGTGCCATCTGTTGGTGCCATATGTCAGTGCCCACAGTGCCATCTGTCAGTGCCCACAGTGCCAGTGCTGCACATCAGTGTCACCTAGCAGTGCTCATCAGTGTCCCCTAGCAGTGCTCATCAGTGTCCCCTAGCAGTGCCGCCCATCCGTGCCACCCATCCGTGCCACCCATCCGTGCCATCTTTGCTGTGCCCATCAGTACCGACTTATCTGTCCCCACCAGTGCAGCCTATCAGTGCCCACCAGTGCCGCCTCATCAGCGCATATCAATGAAGCAGAAAAATTACCTGTTTGCAAAATTTTATAACAAACTATTAAACATGATTTTTTTTTTTTTTTTTTAATTTTCCATCTTTTTTTATTTGTTTAGCAAAAAATAAAACCCCAGCTGTGATTAAATACCACCAAAAGAAAGCTCCATTTGTGGGAAAAGAATGGTAAAAATTTCATTTGGGCACAGTGTTGTATGACCGCGCAATTGTCATTCCAAGTGCGTCAGCGCCAAAAGCTGAAAATTGGTCTGGTCACGAGTAGGGTTTAAGTGCCCAGTAATCAGGTGGTTAAGAAAAATGCAAGGCATTCTCAGAATGGTGCCCATGCCAAGTGGGTAACCCCCCTGTGTTTAGTATGCAGCAGGGCAGCTGCTTAGCACTGCTGCTACTACAGAGATACTCTTCTTCAAGAATGATTGGCAAGGTATGCAATATGTAAAGTTACAATGGTCCAAGCTGCTTCAATGTAACTATGCATCAAAAAAACAAAAAAAAAATGGTTTATTGCTACATTCACACTTGAGTGCATTGTATTCATGTGATTTTAAAAGCAAAGTACCGTATATACTCGAGTATAAGCCGAGTTTTTCAGCACATTTTTTTTGTGCTGAAAATGCCCCCTCGGCTTATACTTGAGTGAAGCACTTTTCTGCAATGATATTTTCCGACCTGAATTTGGGGCCCCCTATCTCGGGGCTACTTGATGCTAGGAACCTCATTTGGTCTGCAAACCCAGCGGAACCAACAATACAACATATCCAAATTTGGAGTTCCTAGCACCAAGTGGCCCCAAGATACAGGGGCCCAAAGTAGGTTTGGAAAATGTCATTCTCTGCTGCAGAAAAGTGCTTGACATTTTCCGACCCGACTTTGGGGCCTCCTATCTCAGGGCCACTTGGTGCTAGGAACCCCACATTTGGTGTGCAAACCCAATGGGACCAACACTACAACATATTCATTCCTAGCACCAAGTGGCCCCAATATACAGGGCCCCAAAGTCGGTCAACTGTGTCCATCTGCAGCAATGTTATTTCGGGACCCTTTGGGTCCAGAGACCCCATTTGGCAGCAGCTAGGGGGCATCTAGGAACCCTTAACTACCAAGTTTGAAGTTCAGGGGACCAGTGGCTGCAAATGGGCACAGTGAGGCATGCAAATGGGCATTGTTGACCCTCTTTTCCACTTACAGTAGCTGCGCATTTCTCACCCTAGGCTTATACTCCAGTCAATACGTTTTCCCATTTTTTTTTGTGGTAAAATTAGGTGCCTCGGCTTATATTTGGGTCGGCTTATACTCGAGTATATACGGTACATTTTTTTTTCTTTTTGTTTATACTTACCTAGGTGGATGCAACCTCAGTCCGATGCTGCATGTGTCCCCAGCCCCCTCTTCACTGAGAGCCGAGCGACTGAACACCGCCGGTGGCTTGGTTCTCCCACCTCCCCGAGCGGAGAGCTGCTGCCTGTCAATCAGCAGCTCTCCTCTTTGCTGAGCTGTGGAGGGGCAGGGAGCAGCCGTCTCAGGCTCTCATCGGCTCGCTGAGATGGGTTTAAGTCCCGGCACCTGGGGGATCCAGACTTTGTCGCGATGACCCGGTGCCTGGACTGATTCCTGTGATGCCAGCGGAGAGAGTGGACTTTAGACCTCTCTCTGCTGCAAAAGGGTCACAGGAGTGCAGAAAAGAAGAAGAACAAATTGCACTCCTGTGACCCATAGGAGGAGCACAGCCAATCGAGCTCAGGCTGGACTACTCCTTTTTAAAGGCTTTTTTTTTTTCCCCCCTCAGGAGCTGCTTTATGGAAGGATTGCTCATTTTTTGACCCAAGGGTGGGCATGGATTTAATAAAAGGCAACTAGATTGTGCGGTTTACAAGTGCAGTTGCACAGATTTTCCCCAGAGCTTAGTGAATGTGGTAAAACGCCACTGAATATCATCCAATCATGTGCAAGCAACATTTTTTTTTTCTTGCATCCAATTGGGTTTTCTTGAAGTGACGCTTCACCACATTCATTAAGCTCTGGGGAAAAGTGGTGCAACTGCACTTGCAAAGTGCACAGCCCAGTTGCCTTTAGTAAATCAACCCTACAGGCATTCCTATTGAAGTCTATGGAACAAAACAAAAAAAAAGTGCTTAAAAAGAACCTCTTGTACTTTGAGGAACAGGCTTCTAGTGACAGATGTTAGAGCACTCTAGTGTGAACAGGCACTATTTAAAACAATGGGATTTTTAAAGTTGTCCATTTTGTAGTACTCATGTGTGAATGGGGCCTATAGCCAGCCATACGTGGATCACAATTCAGTTGGTTCAGCAAGGATTGGTCAAATTTCAGTCCATGACTGAACACGGAGGTTGTACAGAAGTCAATTCACAAACCAACTTCTGTACAGCTGTCTTTGGATTTTCCACACTCGATCAGCACTCCAGGCTATAGCCTGCAACACTGATCAATGTATTCTAAAGTGGGAAAGTCGCCCCGCTGTCAGAATACAATAGCTCAGCACCCCCACCCACCTCAAATGTGTATAGAGGAATCGGGTCTTTTATTTATTTTTTATTTTTTTTTAATTCAACTGACCGGTTGAAAAAGATTAAAGGATTAGTCTATGGGCTACCTAAGGACCCAGAGGGTGCTGGCTCCTAACAACCAACAGAAATTGCAGGCAAAAATGCATTTCAGTGCATTTTTCCATGTTCCAGTGCTACTTTTGTTGACCGCACTGGTGTGAACTATGCCGTTGGAATCAATTTTGACTATTGTCCATGTGTTATTGATGTAGATTAAAAAAAGCACTGGACTGCATGTGGTGCGTTTTGTATTCAAAGATTTAAAACATACCCACAAGGCCACTGCAAAAATTGTTATTTCATTTTAAAAAAATGCGGTCTTTGGGCCTTGGATCTTCATCCTAAAATCTCTCCCTAGGCTGACTTGGAACAAGCATGCAGCCAGCAAGTCTGAAAAGCCCACATTTCTGTAATGCTTATTTGTTCTAGGTCAGAGCCCTGAAACCTGCATCTCTAAAAGCAAGTCCTTCAGATGCAGATCCCATATTTTTAATTCTAAGTTTCCCTGCATGCGCACAAGCCATAGGTGTGCCCAGCTGGACTGTAATAGCATCTGACTAAGGGCAAAACTTGGCATGGACCATAAGGTGAGTACATGGATTGAAAACTGGCTACAAGGGCGAGTTCAGAGGGTGGTGATGAATGGGGGGTACTCGGAATGGTCAGAGGTGGGTAGTGGGGTCCCCCAGGGTTCTGTGCTGGCACCAATCCTATTTATTTTGTTCATAAACGACCTGGAGGATGGGGTAAACAGTTCAATCTCTGTATTTGCAGATGATACTAAGCTAAGCAAGGCACTGACGTCTCTGCAGGATGTGGAAACCTTGCAAAAAGATCTAAACAGATTAATGGGGTGGGCAACTACATGGCAAATGACGGAACATCCCTACACTCCGCTTTCGTCAGTATACCGCTTCCTAAGTCCTGGAACACAAGTCCAATGGATCTGGCTATAGGGACCCCCAAAAACCAGAATCGCACCGCCTTTCACACTGGAGTGAATGGGGCCGGAATTTTTCAGGCGGTGTACAGGCGCTATTTTTAGCGCTGTACCGCCTGAAAAACGCCCCAGTGTGAAAGGGGCCTTTACGTCTCCTAGCTAACTAACTGACTACTCAATACGCATTACCATAAACATCAACACAGGGTTAATTAGCACAAACAGCAATGTGTGGAATACTCTTACAAGCCAGACTAGACTCATTTACACAACAGACAGGTGGCTGGAGTTGATGATATTAGCATCTAACAGTTTGTGTCCCAACAGTATGATTCAGTCACTATTGCATATACATATCCAGAGTCTGTGTGTCTTGGGGGGGGGGGGCGGCATGGACCTGAATCCAAGTAACACCACCTCAGGGGTCCCCCAGGCATACAGCTCACAAAGAGCACCGCTCCCCCAAATGCCAGGGCCCATAAATCGGTGGGCATAAGGCTGGCATTCAGTCCTCTCCAAAAGTCTCTATCCTGGGTGAAATCTGTCACATGAGGTTTAATGTAGAAAAATTATGCATTTGGGTGGCAAAAGTATGAATGCAATCTATACACTGGGGGGGGGGGATGGGGGTAAGGAGAACCTCTGGGGGAATCTAGGATGGAAAAGGACCTGGGGGTCCTAGTAGATGATAGGCTCAGCAATGGCAAACAATGCCAAGCTGCTGCTAACAAAGCAAACAGAATATTGGCATGCATTAAAAAGGGGATCAATTTCATAGAGAAAATTATAATTCTCCCACTCTACAAGACTCTGGTCCAGCCGCACCTAGAGTATGCTGTCCAGTTCTGGACACCAGTCCTCCGAAATGGAGTGAGTACAAAGAAGGGCAACTAAGCTAATAAAGGGTCTGGAGGATATTAGTTATGGAGGAAAGGTTGCGAGCACTGAACTTATTCTCTGGAGAAGAGACTTGACTGGTGACCCCACAATAGGGATAAAACTTTTTTGCGGTAGGAAGTTTTACAAGACACATGGCCACTTATTAAAATTAGAAGAAAAGAGCTTTAACCTTAAACTATGTAGATGGTTCTTTACTGTAAGAGCGGCAAGGATGTGGAATTCCCTTCCACAGGCGGTGGTCTCAGCAGGGGGCATTGATAGTTTCAAAAAACTATTAGACAAGCACCTGAACAACCGCAACATACAGGGATATACAATGTAATACTGACATATAATCACACACATAGCTTGGACTTGATAGACTTGTGTCTTTTTTCAACCTCCCCTACTATGCAACTATATGTAGAGCTAAACTCTGTGCTTCACGTGTCAGAGATGCCAGACCAGCTTGCTGACAGGTGGTGGGAAGGTGCCGTGATCCGCGGATGGATCCGAGCCGCTCTCCTGATGGAACCAAACACGTTTGTGGCTGCTCACTGCTGGATAAGAGTGTCCTGGAAGGATGCAACATCCGGGAGGGTGGAACCAGAGCTGGGTTGGCTGGCGTGGATGGTGGTCAGCGCTTATGGAGGCTATGGTGACTGGATCTACTCAAGGACCAGTGTGACCCGTAAGCTTCTCGGTTGCCATGATGATGCGTTTTGCGCACATGCCCCTTTTCAAAGTCACGGGAGTGGGCAACCAGGAAGTTTAAATAGTGTGTAAGGGCGGGGAGTAAGCAGAGCAGTGGGGCAGGACAATTTGGTAACAAGCGTTAACCCCTCATTGCTCAGAAGAGAAACATTGAACATATACATAATTATGCAAATTAAAATAATCTTTAGTGTTATATATGAACATGATAAGCTTAACAAATAACAAAACAATGGTAAGCTAAAAATTTGTAGTGACAAATGCGAATTTAAGAAAGAATCAAGAATTAATCAATCCCAATTGTCAACACGTGTTAAAAATATTTATGTATCTACAAATTACCAAGCTCTGGTCCCACCCTCCTAGATTTTGCTTCCTTCCAGGACACTCCTACCCAGCAGTGAGCAGGCAAAAATGTGTTTGGTTCCATCAGAAGAGAGCGGCGCGGATCGCGGCACCTTCCCACCTCCTGTCAGCACGCCAGCTGGTCTGGCGTCTGACACGTGAAGCATGGAGTTTGGCTCTCCATCTTCCCACTGACCATTGCCGCCTCCTCCTCCAGCATGTCCAGCTGTCTTCTACAGGCCGGTGAGTGGGTTTCCCATTCGACTGTAGCAAGGGTTTTTTCCCCACACTTGGATGCCATCAGCCCCCCCCCCCCCCCCCCCCCGTTGCTCTGAGGACCTCCAGTTACACCGTAAGCCATTTACTTTCCCTTTCATCTCTCTCCACCTCTTCCTTCATTGACAAGCAGTGTTGGTCATCTTACTTTAAAAAGTAATTAGTTAAGTTACAAATTACTTCTCCCAAAAAGTAATTGCGTTAGTAACTCAGTTACTACATTGGAAAAGTAATTAGTTACTCAGCAAAGTAACTGACTTTTTTTTTTAATATTCTATACGTGTAACTAAGGGGCGGGTCTAGTATTACTGAAACCAAGGGGCGCATTTATTATTATTGTTATATATCGTGTAACCAAGGGGCTGCTCTATTATTACTCTAACCAAGGGGCAGATCTGTTATAGCGTGTAAGCAAGTGGCGGGTCTATTATTATTATATCGTGTAAGGGGCGGATTTCTACAGAAGAGGGTGAATGTTAAATTAATGGGCAGAGCACGATATATAATAATAATAATAAACGCGCCCCTTGGTTACAGTAATACTAGACCCGCCCCTAAGTTACACGATAGACGCCCCTTGCAGAGTAGCACGAGCATCGGGAGCGTGCGGCATCGCCTCGTACAATTACATGTTAACTGCACCTGCGCGGTGTAAAGTTCACTCAGAGCTGTTTAGGTTCGGCAATTTTCGGAAGCTCCGTACTCCTTCGTACTGCGCAAGCGCTGCACCTGCGCATTACAGGGGGTCCTTATCCGGCGGGGGAACTTTTTCGGCAAGACACCAGAATTACACTACTGCCATCTAGTGGCGGTAGATGTAATTGGGGTAACTAAGCCAAAGTAATGGGAACTGCGTTACCATGAGGGGAAAAGTAATCAGTTAGATTACTCGTTACCCTCTAAAGTAACTGCGTTAGGTAACTCTGTTTATTTTAACTCAGTTACTTACATCACTGTTGACAAGAGGATTTGTTCATATGTATATTATTGAATAAACTATTCATGTTTATATTCCACTGCCTGTTGCGAGACTGCCTTCTCTGTCAGCCCATTGAGCGCTGGATCATTTTATTGTACTTTGTTTTATCCATATCCTCCAGCTATGGCTGTTGTCCAGCTGCACTGGGTCCAGACCCCACATTACTAACTGTGATCCCTTCTTATCCACACATGGCCACATTTTTGCGCAGGTGACATTTGCCATCTATCCATCATCATTGAAAGTGAAAGAAAATCCCAAATCTTGGGCTGTCCCCAGATAAGTAATAGGAGGAGAAATATTCCAAAGGGGGCACTAGTTCTTGTGATCTGGGGACCCCAAGTGATTCACCTAATTTGAAAGGATTTCCTTATACTCCCTGTATGACTGACTATGGGACAGGAAGTGAAGGTAAATTTCCAAAATAAGACACAGATGGGAAAAAAAAAAAAAAAAAAAGGGAAGGAGCTTTGCCTATAGCTCTACTTTAAAGTGGAGGGCCACCCTAAAAAAAAAAAAACTTGATAAAAATGTTAATAAAAATTTAAAATGAAAAAAAAAAAATTTTTTTTTTTTTTACTTACCAGAAATGGCTGTTGCTAGGCAGATCGTCCTAATCTGCCTCTTCCTGTTCTGCGGAGCTGTTCTGTCTTCTGCTCCTAGCGCCGTCTTCTAGTGAATGGGGCGCGGTGTGTTATGGGAACTGTGTGTCCCACAACACATCGCGTTCCCAATTCACAAAGCGCCGCGCGACGACTCGCGCATGCGCAGTAGGAAATGGGCCGTAGTCTTCGCTGCCTGTTTCCCTTACTGAGGATGGCGGCGCTGGGACCGGATCGCTGAGGGACATCTCGGCCTCCGCGACCGACATCACGGGCGCCCTGGGAGGGTAAGTGTACTTATTAAAAGTCAACAGCTACTTTTTTTTTTAGCTGCGGACTTTTAAAATTGTATTTTTTTTAGCTGAAACACCCCTTTAATTCTGATACATTTAACCACTTCAATACCCGCGTATAGTCATATGACGCCCACAAGGTGGATCTACCATCCTGGGTGGGCGTCATATGACGTCCTCGGATTCCCGGCCGCCTGGGGGGCGCGCGCCATCGCTCGGGACCCGGTGCGAGTGCCCGGCGGCCGCGATGTCCGCCGGGCACCCGCGATTGCCCGTTAAAACAACGGGACCGGGCGGGACCGTGGAGCTGTGTGTAACACACAGCTCCACGTCCTGTCAGCGGGGAGGAGACCGATCATGTGATCCCAGTACAGAGGAACACATGATCGGTCTCCTCCCCTTGAGTCCCCTCCCCCCCCACAGTTAGAATCACTCCTATCAGGGAACACATTAACCCCTCCAGCGCCCTCTAGTGTTAACCCCTTCCCTGCCAGTCACATTTACACAGTAATCATTGCAATTTTATAGCAACGATCGCTGTGTAAATGTGAATGGTTCCAAAAATGTGCCAAAAGTGTCCGAAGTGTCCGCCGCAATGTCGCAGTCACGAAAAAAAAAAATCGCAAATCGCCGCCATTACTAGTAAAAAAAAAAAAAAAAAAAAAAAAAAAAAAAAAAAATTCAATAAATCTATCCCCTATTTTGTAGACGCTATAACTTTTGCGCAAACCGATCAATATACGCTTATTGCGATTTTTTTTTACCAAAAATATGTAGAAGAATACGTATCGGCCTAAACTGAGGAAAAAAATAGTTTTTTTTTTTAAAAAATGGGATATTTATTATAGCAAAAAGTAAAAAATATTGTGTTTTTTTTCAAAATTGTCGCTCTTCTTTTGTTTATAGCGCAAAAAATAAAAACCGCAGGGGCGATCAAATACCACCAAAAGAAAGCTCTATTTGTGGGAAAAAAAGGACGTCAATTTTGTTTGGGTGTAACGTCGCACGACCGCGCAATTGTTAGTTAAAGCGACGCAGTGCCGAATCGCAAAAAGTGCTCTGGTAAGGAAGGGTGTTTAAAAGCCCTGTATTGAAGCGGTTAATATGTATGTGTGTGTGTGTGTGTGTGTGTGTGTGTGTGTGTGTGTGTGTGTGTGTGTGTATGTATATATATATATATATATATATATATATATATATATATATATATATATATATATATATATATGTATAGCGCCAATAAGCGGGCAGCTAAGTTTTTCTAGGCTTACCAATTACCTCCTCCTTGTAGCTGCTCATCGTTCTTGTCTAGGGGTTCCCAGGGTTGATACCCAGTAATTGCAGAGAACTGCTGACATTCAGTAAATGTCTCTCTCTAGATGATCCAGGGAGTAGCCACTCGCAACTGGACAACTCGACTGTTGGATAAATCCTTGTCTTGTAGATTTAGCAGCCAACAAGGGATTCGGAACTAGCAAAGTCTCTGCCACAGACTTGGATGTGAAACTTAAATGAACATGCAAAAGTCTCTCTCAGAAACTTTAGTTGTAACTGAAGGATAGGTTAGGAACTTTTTCTTACAGCACCTGTATCTTGCAGCCGACCCGGCGATACCGTAAGAAACGCGGATTCAAATTAGTGTCCATACAGCTCAGCTTCCAGGCTCTTACTGAGCAGCCAGCCTCATGCATGGCCCTCCTACGTAGAGTCCCCCCCTGGTCACATGTAGAGTTGCTGGGCCTCTCCAATCCTGAGACGGCACCGGAACACTTCAGAATCCTCCTTCAGTTACTGCGCCTCGAACTAGCCAGTTCCGAGGCTCAGAAATGGATGGATCCCCACCCCATAGCATGAGGGCCTTTGGGGTTGGTCAGGACCCTGGAGTCAGCAGACACTGGACCAGGACCCCTCACTAGGGTGGTCCGGACAGGAACCAGGAACGAAAAACGTCACTTCAGCACCTTAAGTACCCCCCCTGGAATGCACAGTGGGACAAACGTGCCCACTGATTGGCTCCTGGGAAAGATTGGTACCCAATGCGTCCAACCAGACTGCGTTCTCCAGCCAGTCACAGGTGCTCACCTCACCTATGATCAGGCAGAACCTTAATACAGCCCAATCAAACTGATGCCAAAGTATAACCTAGAACAATTAACCCAAAAACTCACCTATAGTTCTGGGCAAAAACTAAAAGTTACATATAGCTGGGCACTAAGTCTGTTTGGACTAGGCTCATTTCAGAGTAGAGATTATTGTGGCTGAGGCCTTGAAGTCGATCTAGTTTGGAGCATACCTTAAAATAGCAATATCTTGCGAGTGCTAAAAGTGCTTGTTATTGCTCAGAGATTTTTAAGCATGCCAAGAATGTCTTTGACAGAGATACTGTTGCTCTGTGTTCTTGGGATCTCTCATATACACACCAATTCAATGTCAGATAGGGAAGTAAAAAGTAGAATGTGGTCTGACCCCCTCCTTCACTGCCTATACACTGCCTATACAGACCCATTATCTGAGGTACATTTTGCTTACCGAGTGTCAGATTTAACCACTTTAAAACCAGGCCTTTTCTGTAACTTTTTGTCTACAAAGTTTAAATTAGTATTTTTTGCTAGAAAATTACTTAGAACCCCCAAACATTATATACAGCAACTCGCAAAAGTGAGTACTCCCCTGACATTTTTGTAAATATTTTATTATATCTTTTCATGTGACAACACTGACGAAATTAAACTTTGCTACAATGTAAAGTAGTGAGTATACAGCTTGTATAACAGTGTAAATTTGCTTTCCCCTCAAAAAAAAAAAAACACACAGCCATTAACCACATGCCGATTGGGCCATAGCCGAAAGACGGCTACAGCGCGGTCGGCTTATCCTGGGTGGACGTCCTCCCAGAAACTTGCTCCCGCGCGCCCCCTGGGGAACGTCCCAAAGGCTCGGCGCATCACGGATCACGGTAAACAGCCGCTGATAGCGGCCGTTTACCACGTGATCGCTCAGTCAAATGACGGAGCGATCACATGTACACAGACCGGCGTCACGTCATGACGCCGGTTCCTCCCTCCCCTCTCTGTACCGATCGGTACAGTGAGAGGGGAGAAGCGGAAAGGGGGGGAGACGGGACCAGCCCTGTGGGCTGGATGGGTAGTGCCCACAGCGCTGGTCAGTGACAGCAATTTGCAATGCTCTGCAACCACTGTGCAATGCTCTGCAACCACTGTGCAATGCTCTGCAACCACTGTGCAATGCTCCGCAACCACTGTGCAACTCTGCCAATACTCTGCCAATACTCTGCAATCATTTTTAATAGAAAATTTTCAGTATTTTTTGATTTATAGCGCAAAAAAATAAAAAACCCAGCGGTGATTAAATACCACCAAAAGAAAGCTCTATTTGTGTGAAAAAAAGGACACAAAATTCATTTGGGTACAGTGTTGCATGACTGAGTAATTGTCATTCAAAGTGTGAGAGCACAGAAAGCTGAAAATTGGTCTGGTTAGGAAGGGGGTTTAAGTGCCCAGTGGGTAAGTGGTTAATATCTAAACCGCTGGCAGCAAAAGTGAGTACACCCCTAAGTGAAAATGTCCAAATTGGGCCTAAAGTGTCAATATTTTGTGTGGCCACCATTATTTTCCAGCACTGCCTTAACCCTCTTGGGCATGGAGATCACCAGAGCTTCACAGGTTGCAAATGGAGTCCTCTTCCACTCCATGACGACATCACAGAGCTGGTGGATGTTGGAGACCTTGCGCTCCTCCACCTTCCATTTGAGGATGCCCCACAGATGCTGAATAGGGTTTAGGTCTGGAGACATGCTTGGCCAGTCCATCGGCTTTACCCTTCAGCTTCTTTAGCAAGGCAGTGGTCATCTTGGAGGTGTGTTTGGGGTCGTTATGTTGGAATATTTCCCTGTGGCCCAGTCTTTGAAGGGAGGGGATCGTGCTTTGCTTTAGTATGTCACAGTACATGTCGGCATTCATGGTTCCCTCAATGAACTGTAGCTCCCCAGTGCCGGCAGCACTCATGCAGCCCCAGACCATGACACTCCCACCACCATGCTTGACTGTAGGCAAGACACACTTGTCTTTGTACTCCTCACCTGGTTGCCGCCACACACGCTTGACACCATCTGAACCAAATAAGTTTATCTCGGTCTCATCAGACCACAGGACATGGTTCCAGAACAAAAATTCTGAAATGTTATCTTCAGGAAGTGTGCATGACTATTTTTTAGAAATGTGTTTCCCCCAGCAATCATCTATATTTCAGATTTTTTTTTAAAAATCCAAATTTTTTAAAATTTTTATTTTCTATCATGCCTAGAATCTTATTCTGTGAATAGGTGAAACACTGTTCACTGGTTCAACAACTGACCTCTGTCCTACTACGGACTCTCCATATAGAGGGTGTTAGAGGGACATCCTACAAAATCGTACAGCAAGGAGCTAACGCTCCACCCTAAAAATAAACTTCTCCTTTAAAGAAAATTGTATGGATTTTCTGAAGTCTCTATGTTATAATGTGATGACGCTGGAGACCTCGTGTAAAAATGGCACATCATGTATACAAACCTGCACACCTAGTAAAGTAGCTATGAAATGGATTGCCTCTCCTCTTTGTAGATTGTAAGCCTCCACCATCAGTAAACAGAACTGCAGCGCACGCCTGTCCGCCTCACATGGCCGATAGGTACAATTATGATTTACAGTACAAATACACGCATAGGTGGAGAGCATACATAATTACTGGGTACAACTCCTGTGATGGTATAATGTGAGCCAATGTTATGTGGAAACACTCAACTTTTATACAGCCAAATTACTATTTTACATTCTGAAGCAATAATATCTATAATATAATGGCAATAAAATATGCTTGATTTTACCTGTGATAAAAAAACAAAAAAAAAAACAAACACAACACAGATAATTACATTTAAAGACAAACTCCAACTAAAATGATTTTTTTTTTTATTATAGAATGGGGTTGGGTTAGAGCTCCTGTCATGCTTACTGCTGCCTGTCTCCCTATTGGGGTCAGGAAATAATAAAAAATCTCTCTGACCAGGACACAGGTAAAAACAAAAAAGTACATAGAACATCCGATACTGTGTTTATTACTGTTTGTGCCTTCCACAGTGACATCCGCACCCTCCATTTTCCCTCTTGGTGGGGGGAAGATCTCAATGGTGACACAGACAGATGTAAAAGCAAAACAGAAATGTTAACCATTCCACCTATTCCATTCAAATCAAATTGCTCGGGGTGAAGTTAGGCTTTAATATAAAATCTAAGAGTGCTTAAAGCTGGCCATAGATGGGATCAAATCTCAGACGGTTCAGCAGGATCGGGCGAGATTTGATCCTTCAATGGGTAGGCTGGTTGTACCCAAGTTGGGAACAACCAGACTGTCCGATTATTTATTTGCAATTAACTGCTGGCTGCTATAGCCACTAGCAGTAATCTTTGTGTTCTGCTGGCTTGGAAGTCTCCTTGCGCCCCCCACCAGTAGAACACAATAGCGCTGCGGGAGGCATTTCCTCCATCAGTACTGACTGTGTTGATGGGGGAATGGAGTGATCTTCTTTCCTTCCACCCATAATCTATGGGCTGCTTAAGTCATGGGCCTTATCTGTGTTTATCAAAGGGTCCCGAAATGATATTGCTGCAGGTGGACACAGTTGACCGACTTTGGGGCCCTGTAGCACACCAAATATGGGGTTCATAGCACCAAGTGTCCCCGAGATACGAGGCCCCAAAGTCGGGTCGGAAAATGTCAAGCACTTTTCTGCAGAAGAGAATGACATTTTCCGACCCGACTTTGCGGCCCCGTATCTTGGGGCCACTTGGTGCTAGGAACCCCAAATTTGGATATGTTGTAGTGTTGGTTCCACTGGGTTTTCACACCAGGTTCCTAGCACCAAGTGGCCCCGAGATACGGGGCAGCAAAGTCGGGTCGGAAAAATTCATTTTTTTCGGCAGAAAAGTGCTTGACTCGAGTATAAGCCGAGGGGGGCACGTTCAGCACAAAAAAATTTGCTGAAAAACTCTGCTTGTACTCGAGTATATACGGTACCCTTTCAACACACTTGGTTTTTCCATAAATATTCAATTGACCTAAAGTGAAATCACAGCCTCCCTGCCCACCCATCCAAATGATGTGTCACAATGTATTTTATTTCATATTAGAATACAATATAAAATTTATGATGCAAAGTCAGCCTTTTCACTTGAAACATTCAATCAATCATATGAAGGAGTTCTACAGATTTCAGATTCACAGATTTCCCCTTTAGAGAATAGGTGCAGGAACTCCCCCTTTCCAAGTCACCCCTTGTCTCTGCCCCCTACCCACCTCTTGAGCACCGATCCTTGGTTCCACTCCCTACCCACCTTCCAGGACTACCCCTTTTAGAGAATACGGAACAAAATTTACATTTGTGGTACTAAGTAATCTGATAACAAGGAGAGCAGTACAATAAGATCCCCTGCAGCCAATATATCCCCCTCAGTTATCTTTTGTTATATTGATCTTCTGTGACCTCTGAGAAAATGTTGTGCACTACTCAGGTTCGGGCAGCACTCTAATACACCTCACTGGACCTCCTCCCTGGCATTTCCAAATAAAGGATTAAAACATACAGGGGACCTCCTGGGGGCCACATTTAGGGCTCGGATCCATTTTGTTTTTTTGGTGTGGGCTTCATCTTACCCCCTACAACCCTAGGGAGGCAGTGGACTTGTTTTCGCATTACCCATTCCAACTTGCACTCGGTATGGGAGGTACATGCCAACTTCCAGGGTTGTCACTAGAGATCCACTTCCGAGGTCCAGCTGCATCCGTAACCAATATATATTTTTATCTCTTATTGAGTATTGGCTCCATCACGAGATATCATTATATTGCATTTAATCTTACTCTCCACCCCTGATGAAAGTTTTCAAGAAAATCTGGAAACGCGTTGGGTTTGGGGTATCCAACCCCGATGAGAGCATAAGTGCTGTTATATTGTTCTATGTTTTTTTTTTTTTTTTTTTTTGTACTGTATTGCATATTGTCACTATCCAGATGCTAGTCGTCTGTTTTTATTATTTTTGTAATAATAAACACTATATTTTATAGTTTCTTTGCATGTGTTGGTGGTCTGTCAAAGTCCCATTTAGGGGGTTTTCTTGGTCTACTCAGGTTAAACTGTTTCTTGTTGGATTTTCGAAAAGTTTCCAGCATTTAGAATATGTTCCTTTAATTTGGCATCACTGTATATTGATTGATAGGATGGAATGCTGTAGACCTCATTTTTAAAAAAAGTGGAAAAATGCAGATGCAGATTTGGTGTTGTCACCCTTTAAAACAGTAAGTGGCTGACCAAGGACTTTCATGGCATGATCACCAGGTATTTTATTGAAGCAGAACTTAAAGGCACAGGGAGACACACAGAAACTCAGGAATGGATGGGGGGGGGGGGGGGCAAAACATCCTAGACAAGTACATAGGACCTGAGAACTACTTAAAGTGGAAGTAAACCCCCCTATCGTTTTCAGCCAAGGAAGCCGCCATCTTTGCCTCTGTTTAATCTTCAACTGCCACGGTGCTGCACATGTGATCCGTTATGACACCAGCCATTGGATGGTTTGACTGTTTGGTTGAGAGCACAGCCAATGTGCAGTTAGCATTCCCGGCATGCCTTTTTTTTTTTTTTTAAACTGTTAAATCGATGGGTTTACTTCCGCTTTAAGCCCCGAGTTTAAGCACTTTTAGCAGCTTCTTCATCTTTTAACATTTTTACTGGTGAAGGTTTATTTTGTTACATAATTAGCTAGGCTGAAAAAAGACACAAGTCCATCAATTTAAACAAAAAAAAAAAAAAAAAAAAAAAAAAATATCGTACAATCCAATATACCCAATTCTATACTCAGTTGATCCAGAGGAAGGCGAAAAAAAAAAAAAAAAAAACAGCAGAGCTTGCTTCAATCTGCTAAAGCAGGGAAAAAAAATCCCTTCCTGATCCCCCGAGAGGCAATCGGATTTTCCCTGGATCAACTTTACCTATAAATGTTGGTACCCAGTTATATTATGTACATTTAGGAAAGTATCCAGGCTTTTCTTAAAGCAATCTACGGAGTTAGCCAGAACCACCTCTGGAGGTAGTCTATTCCAAATTTTCACAGCTCTTACTGTGAAGAAACCTTTCCGTATTTGGAGATGAAATCTCTTTTCCTCCAGACGTAAAGAGTGCCCCTTTTGTCCTCTGTGTTGACCGTAAAGTTCACTATATGGACCCCTTATATATTTGAACATGTTGATCATATCCCCCCTTATTCTCCTCTTCTCAAAAGAGAATTCAGTTCCTCTAATCTTTCCTCATAGCTGAGCTCCTCCATGCCTCTTATCAGTTTGGTTGCCCTTCTCTGCACTTTCTCCAGTTCCCCGATATCCTTTTTAAGAACTGGTGCCCAAAACTGAACTGCATATTCCAGTTACACTCAATATGTTACTAAACTAAAAAAAACTCTGAGGTTCTAACATTACTTTAAGATTAATAAATAAGGAAAATTACTTTAAAAAAAAAAAATAAAACACAAAAGATATAAAAGTTTATATGTTATTTTAATTATTGGGTATATAAACACACACACACACACACACACACACACACACACACACACACACACACACCTATTGTTCTCCATTAATGCTTTCATAGATTTATTTGGCTATAGACATAGTATGCACCTCTGAATTACATTCGTCATTCTCTGCTTTTTCACATATGCTAAAAAACAGTACAGCATGTTATTGCATACACGTGTTTAGCGGTAGCTGGGGCCAAACAAGAATCAGCAGGTTTTCAGTAATTGCTGTGATTTCATTTAGCAATGGATTAGTTCTAATACTAACAGACACAGTAAAAAAACAGGACTTTAATCTGACTAAAGAAAACACAGATGGATATTGTTTTAAAATAGGAGGTTGCTGAGTGCTGACCATACACATATACACACACACACACACACACCAGGGATGAGCGGTGAGGTCGGTGGCTGGAGAGATACACACAGGTTACATACGCCACAAATGTTCGAGTGAGAAACCCATGTTTTTTACTTCTAGTTAAGAGTGCTGGGCTGGAAAGACACATGCCCCCTTCTATGACACTGCAGTGAGGGGACAGCCTCCACTGCAGCATATTTATTGGACAGCTTGGACCAATGGTACTTTACTATTGGTCCAAGGCTCCAAGCTGTCCATTGAGGTCAGAGGCACTGTGAGCTCATCCTCTCAGTCTGCTGCAAACAGTGTGCGCCAGCTTGTATTTAAACTGGCCGCTCTGTATGTAGCTTCTGACAGGCTGTGCAAGGAGCCCTGTATCTCTGGAACCATAGATGGCAGGAGCCCCAAATCTTGACCAGTGGTGGAGTAGGACTTAGTCTACACAACCACCAAATTGTGAATGATGTCTCTGTGACCCCAGGTTGCCGAGCTATGACTGCACATCCCTGATATACATATACTCATAACAATCGATTTGCATTAGAAAACACTCTACGTGCGTTAAATATAAAATGGTGCCATCTCCTCCCCTTTTTTTCACTGTGCTGACTGATAATACAACTTCTCCAGGGAAGAGGCAAAAACAATCAGTTACTTAAAGCGTGGGTTCATCGGAACCCTCCCCCCCTCCGGTGTCACATTTGGCTCCTTTCAGGGGGGAGGGGGGAGGGGGGTGCAGATACCTGTCTAAGACAGTTATTTGCACCCACTTCCGGGCATAGACTCCCACAGGAGTTTACGCCACTTCCTGTCACGCTGTCTGCTGGGACCCATACGGGTCCCAGAGACAGCGTGGAGCATTCCTACTGCATTGCGTGACTCGCGCATGCGCAATAGGGAACCGGGAAGTAAAGCCGCAAGGCTTCATTTCCTGATTCCCATACCCAAGATGGCAGCGGCAGCATCCGAGGACCGAGGGACGGTTCGGCCTCGGGTGCCGACGTCGCTGGACCCTGTGACAGGTGAGTGTCCTTATTTTAAAAGTCAGCAGCTGCAGTATTTGTAGCTGCTGACTTTTAAAAAAATAAGTCAGGGCGCCCTCGAGAAGAAGTCGGAAATGACGAAAGTGCGTAGGTCAACAGGAAGTGACGTCACAACGTTTTGCGGTCCACTGTGCGTTCCACAGACACCAGACAGGAAGGACGCCGCTTGTACACACAGCGGAACTGAAGGATCCATATCCTGCCCAGTGGAAGGAACTCAGGCACAGTACCACCTTACGTTTATCCAATGCTCATTATACATTATATTTTGGTACGCAGATATTATTAGGGGGGATCTTTTGTATTAAAGGGAAAGTGTTTCAATAAAATTCTTTTAGCAATATCACACTATGTGGCCCACCATTTGTTTTCACACATGATTGAATGAACCGCGCTGGTGGAGTTTTGATCAAGGGATGCTGGATGAGAAGGCTGAAATTCTGGTCTAATAACCGCGCTGGTGGAAATAATTATCTGGTGATGTTGGAGGAGAAGGCCCATATTGATATAACTACAGGCTTACTAAAAGTAGATTTCTGGTGAGTGCAACCCCAAAAGGGGGCGATTCCCTCACGTGGTGAAGTCTATGGTGGTCGGATCACTCAAGGAATATTAATTTAGAACTGTTTTACATCAACATGGAACTGTCACTATTTTAATCTTGCCACTTGTTTGATTATATTGGCAAGCACCTTTGTTTACACGTGGACTGTAGTCTCCTGTTTTTAAAGACACGGATTGCTATTTCTACATATAAATTTTTTGATTCACTCTAATTTATATAACACCATTTTTTCTTATCCACGCTCACCGTGCTCATATATTTATATATTAATTTATATTTTTATACATTTATTTATTTAATTTAAGATCACTTTAATTAGCGTGTTTTTTATTTATTTTCACATTGATTTGAGAAATCTCCTGAATAGCGCTGCTACAAAATTCTTTGGGGGGACTAAGCTGTATCCTGCCAACTATTTTGTATGTTTCTATATCTCTATATCTTAAGCAGCAGCTGTAAATAATGTATGTATAAGGACAATTATACACTCACATTATATCAAAAATAATTTTGCACACCACAGAAATATTTTTTAAAAATTCACATTCGCGTATATATATATATATATATATATATATATATATATATATATATATATATATATATATATATATATATATATATATATATATATATATATATATATATATATATATATTGTATTTATATATAACATTGTTGGCACATATATTTATTTATTTATAAAAATTATCCATTTCACATACCACTATTTATAGGTTAGATCAATCACTGACCACCTATCCCACCTATTGCAAGTAATATATCTTTGTAGCGCAGATCGGTGTTTATTGTAAGAGGGCGGAACTATATAAAACATCGACATACAATAGCATGTTTGTTATTTAAAAAAAAAATAAAAAATTTCCTTTAGTGACCCTTTAACCACTGGGCACTTAAACCCCCTTCCTAACCAGACTAATTTTCAGCTTTTGGTGCTCTCACAATTTGAATGACAATTACTCAGTCATGCAACAATGTACCCAAATGAATTTTGTGTCCTTTTTTTTCACACAAATAGAGCTTTCTTTTGGTGGTATTTAATCACCGCTGGGTTTTTTATTTTTTGCGCTATAAATCAAAAAATACTGAAAAAAATAAATAAATAAATTCTTTGTTTCTATTACAATTTATTGGCAGAGTATTGCAGTGTTGCACAGTGGTGGCAGAGTATTGCACAGTGGTGGCAGAGTAGCTGTCACTGACCAGCGCTGTGGGCACTACACATCCAGCCCACAGCGCTGGTCCCATCTCTCCCCCTCTCCGCTTCTCCCCTCTCACTGTACCGATCGGTACAGAGAGGGGAGGGAGGAACCGGCGTCATGACGTGACGCCGGTGTACATGTGATTGCTCCGTCATTTGATGGAGCGATTGCGTAGTAAACGGCCGTGGTAGACGTGATCCGTGATGCGCCGGGTCCTCGGGACCCGGCGGTCACGGATATTCCCAAGGTGGTCACGGACGCCCCGGATGTCCACCCAGAATAAGCCGACCGTGCTGTAGCCGTCTTTTGGCTATGGCCCGGTCTGCATGTGGTTAAATTAGTCACGGAACCTGTGTAATTAATATGTGTTCAGGTTTAAAGGGATGAGTTGGCAACTCTACTTATTGTACAGATTGTAATTGGTGTGTAAATGGGGTTAATGCTTTGCAGCAGTGATTGGTAGCCAAAGATCATGTGACCTGGCCTGCCTAAACAGCCAGCTCGGGAACAGCAGTTTTCTGTTATTGTTGGCAAGTCCCACTTTCAATGACAGGTCCACTTTTAGCTGTCTGGGCCGTGGTCATGCTGTACAGGAGACCTACTGGGGAAATGTTTGTTGAGACTAGGATTATTAAAGTGGAGGGCCCACAAAAAAAAAAAAAAATTTAAAAGTCAGCAGCTACAAATACTGCAGCTGCTGACTTTTAATAATTGGACACTTACCTGTCCCGGGGTCCAGCGATGCGGGGGAACGAGACCCCCCCCTCGCCGGCATTCTTAATGTGGGAACCCGGGTGTGGCTTCACGTGATTCGACGCTCACTCATCTGGGACACATGACAGGTCCCAGATGACTGTGCGGCGCCTACAGGAAGTGATGTTTAGCCCGGGCAATGAAGGTGGCAGACTATGAGGGACCCCCTAGCAACAGACATTTAGAGGCGAGTAAAAAAAGTTTTTTTTCCCAATTATTTTTTTTTAAAAATTTTTTATGATTTTTAAGCCACATTTTTTTTTTGGTGGCAACCCCACTTTAAAATTAGGCAGTTTAGCTAAAGCATCCAAATAGCATGGGAGAAATTGATGAGTGCCATTACCCCCCTACATGGATAAAGAAAGAATTGCTTGGGCAGACAATATCGGTTTGAAAAGATTGTTCCCCCCGTTAAAAAATTCCATTGCAGCTCTGTAAATATTTGTAAGATATATGCGATTTGGTTTCTTGAACTATCAATAAATAATGTATGGCTTCTTAGTTTGCTTGTAAGTGGTGGACATTCCAGCCTACCTGTTTTCGTGACCTGCCTCTACTGAACTGTTTTGCAGACACAGCAGCCCCCATCTGTGCCAGGGACATCACTGATCTGCTGATGAAAGAACTGGCATTTCTGTCAGGTAAGCGGAGTGTCATTGCCCATCCTCCTGTGTTACCTTGTAATTAAATCCTCGCCATGAACTTGCACGCTGTTTGGCAAAGTGATACCCTGAGTATTATCCTCTGGTCTCCAATACCATCAGAAGTGTAGTTAATAAAACATTACAAGTGTTTAGAAGCATATAGGGTTTCTCTGAGGAGCAAACAATGTCAAATATAATTATTAAAAATACATAATGTTATTCCTTCATAAAAAGGCAAACAATTATATGAAAAATAAGACATGTAGAGTAGACATGTGCAATTAGTTTCGTGTTTTTCCGTTATCGTACGAATGAACGAACGATTCAAACGATTTTAACGAATCTGAAAAACAACGAAAATCCGAAAAAAACTAAATTAGAAACAACGAATCTACGAAAGAAGAAAATCCGAAAAACAAAAACAGGAACAACGAAAATTAAAATGAAAGAAAAAATTTTTTACTTTTTTTTTTTTTTTTCTTGTTGAATTGGTAATTTTCCGTGTCCCTTACAATGGCGCTGCTTAACGTGCCTCGAATGGATTGAACGATTGAACGAAAAAATTTGTACATTCGTAACTTTTTTTTTTCTAAAAATAATTATTTTTTATTTCTTTTTTTTTTTCGATTAGTAATTTTCCGTGTCTCTTACAATGGCGTTGCTTAACGTGCCTCGAATGGATTGAACGTAAAAAATTCGTACATTCGTAACTTTTTTTTTCGATTCGTAATTTTCCGTGTCTCTTAAAATATAATAGCATACACATTACATAAAATTATGAATTATGCTCCGATTACGAATCTACGAATGTTACGAATAAATACGAATGCGTCCGAATTTCGAATAAACTAATAAACGAAAATTAAACTTTTTAAAAACGGAAAAACGAATCAACGAAAAAATAACTCTTACGAAAATACGAATCGTTACGAATACGAACACCGACGACTTACGAATTTATGAATCACCGTAAAAGAAAAAAACGAAACGAAAATAAACACATTTTTTTGTTGTGCACATATCTAATGTAGAGACAACTTGCAGTATTCAAGTTGGTTTCAAAATATAGTTGTGACAGAACCATGTTCACACTAGGATTCAAATCCATGTGTGTGTGTGCCCATCAGGAAGCTGGCACCTGTATGGGCCCATCATCTATGGTTAGGGCGTTCCCTGCCCTGCAGCGTCATGTATACTCGTCCAGGGGCGGACTGACAACTCATGGGGCCCCGGGCAATAGGAGATTATGGGGCCCCCAGGCAATCAGAGATTATGGGGCCACACAGTATACACACACACAGTATACAATCACACAGTATACACATACATGTACACACAGTATACACAGACATGTTTCTATTGGCTGAGAAGGTACTGGAGAGGTGGGGCAGCTATAATCTCGGGATTTTTAGACCAAAAGGATGTCGGTAAGGGACATTTCAGAGACAGATGTAAAAAAAAAAAAAAACACACAGCTTTTTACATGCTGTCCCTGGTTTTACTCAGGCTGGCAAGCCTGATGGGGCCCCCTAGTGGCCCAGTGCCCGAGTGGCCGAATGGTCAGTCCGCCCCTGTACTCGTCCCTTGTATAGGTGCGGCTTCAGTGCAAGAAATGCCATGGCCACAAGTGATCAGCATTCCAAGAAGCCCTCTGAAATGAATGAAAGTGGCATCAAAATCGGACCAAAGTAGGGCAGGGACTACTTTGAAGTCGGAACGACTTGAAGTTGTACTAATATGAATGGCTGTCATTGGAAATCATGGGGAACGACTTGTCATGCTACTTTGCAGTCCCAAATCGTGGGACAAGTCGTGTAAGTGTGAAAGGGGACTTAGGCTAAAAAACCTTCTGAGTGCAGCTCCCTCCCAACCCCCCCTTATACTTACCTGAGCCAAAACTTGATCCATCGCTGTGCCCGAGAACAGTGTCTCTCTCTGCTCTCTCCCTCCTCATAGGCTCAGAGACAATCACAGCCAGTGCCAAGCCATGCTCTGTAGGTCATTGGATACACAGAGTGCAGCTTGGGAGTCAGTCAGTGGTGGGGTGGGAGCTGCTCTGTGCAAAACCATTACACAGAGCAGGTACCGTATATACTCGAGTATAGGCCGAACTGAATATAAGCCGAGGCACCTAATTTTACCACAAAAAACTGGGAAAACGTATTGACTCGAGTATAAGCCTAGGCTGAGAAATGCGCAGCTACTGTAAGTGGAAAAGTGGGTCAACAATGCCCATTTGCAGCCTCACTGTGCCCATTTGCAGCCATAGGTCCCCCAAACTTCAAACTTGGTAGTTAAGGGTTCCTAGATGCCCCCTAGCAGCAGCCAAAATTTGGGGTCTCTGGACCCAAAGGGTCCCGCAATGACATAGCTGCAGATGGACACAGTTGACCAAATTTGGGGCCCTGTATCTCGGGGTCACTTGGTGTGCAAACCCAGTGGAACTAGCACTGCAACATATCCAAAGATGGGGTTCCTCATAGGCTCAGAGACAATCACAGCCAGTGCCAAGCCATGCTCTGTAGGTCATTGGATACACAGAGTGCAGCTTGGGAGTCAGTCAGTGGTGGGGTGGGAGCTGCTCTGTGCAAAACCATTACACAGAGCAGGTACCGTATATACTCGAGTATAAGCCGAACTGAATATAAGCCGAGGCACCTAATTTTACCACAAAAAACTGGGAAAACGTATTGACTCGAGTATAAGCCTAGGCTGAGAAATGCGCAGCTACTGTAAGTGGAAAAGTGGGTCAACAATGCCCATTTGCAGCCTCACTGTGCCCATTTGCAGCCATAGGTCCCCCAAACTTCAAACTTGGTAGTTAAGGGTTCCTAGATGCCCCCTAGCAGCAGCCAAAATTTGGGGTCTCTGGACCCAAAGGGTCCCGCAATGACATAGCTGCAGATGGACACAGTTGACCAAATTTGGGGCCCTGTATCTCGGGGTCACTTGGTGTGCAAACCCAGTGGAACTAGCACTGCAACATATCCAAAGATGGGGTTCCTCATAGGCTCAGAGACAATCACAGCCAGTGCCAAGCCATGCTCTGTAGGTCATTGGATACACAGAGTGCAGCTTGGGAGTCAGTCAGTGGTGGGGTGGGAGCTGCTCTGTGCAAAACCATTACACAGAGCAGGTACCGTATATACTCGAGTATAAGCCGAACTGAATATAAGCCGAGGCACCTAATTTTACCACAAAAAACTGGGAAAACGTATTGACTCGAGTATAAGCCTAGGCTGAGAAATGCGCAGCTACTGTAAGTGGAAAAGTGGGTCAACAATGCCCATTTGCAGCCTCACTGTGCCCATTTGCAGCCATAGGTCCCCCAAACTTCAAACTTGGTAGTTAAGGGTTCCTAGATGCCCCCTAGCAGCAGCCAAAATTTGGGGTCTCTGGACCCAAAGGGTCCCGCAATGACATAGCTGCAGATGGACACAGTTGACCAAATTTGGGGCCCTGTATCTCGGGGTCACTTGGTGTGCAAACCCAGTGGAACTAGCACTGCAACATATCCAAAGATGGGGTTCCTAGCACCAAGTGGCCCCGAGATGCAGGGCCCCAAAGTCGGTTCGGAAAATGTCAAGCACTTTTCTGCAGCAGAGAATTACATTTTCCGAACCGACTTTGGGGCCCTGCATCTCGGGGCCACTTGGTGCTAGGAACCCCATCTTTGGATATGTTGTAGTGCTAGTTCCACTGGGTTTGCATACCAAGTGGCCCCGAGATAGGGGCCCCAAAGTCAGGTCAGAAAATGTCATTCTCTGCTGCATAAAAGTGCTTGACTCCAGTATTGGGGCGCATTTTCAGCACAAAAAAAGTGCTGAAAAACTCGGCTTATACTCAAGTGGTAAGTATAACACACGTTATTATTAAAAAAAAAAATCTGGGTTTACAATCACTTTAACCACTTGACATCCACGCTATGGCCGAATGACGGCCACAGCCCGGATCTCAATTCCCGGGAGGCCGCCATATGACGGCCTCCCCTGTGCACGCTCCCTGCGCGCTGTGATCACCGAGTCACTGAGACTCGGGTGATCAGCGATCCGAGTAAGGGGCGGGTCTTTGCCCCTTACCATGTGCCAATGACAGCTGATCACATGATCAAAACAAAAGCTCGCTGATCATTTTTTTTTTCTCCTCACGCTGACAGCGGAGAAGAAAAAAAAAGCCGATCACCGGCTTATCTTAAAAGGGACATCGTTTTCCGAAAAGTCAGAGGCAATTATGCCTCATGTATGCCACCTGTCAATGCCCACAAGTGCCACCTGTCAATGCCACCTAAAAGTGCTGCCTATCAGTGCCCATCACTGCCACCCATCAGTGCCCATCACTGCCGCCCATCAGTGCCCATCACTACCGCCCATCAGTGTACATCAATGATGGACAAAAATTACCCATTTTACATTTTTATAACAAAATAAAAAAAAATGTATATTATATTATAAAATATATATATATATATATATATATATATATATATATATATATATTTTTTTTTTTTTTTTTAATTCTGTCTTTTTCCTTTTTTTTTTTACAAAAAATAAAGATCGCAGAGGTGATCAAATACCACCAAAAGAAAGCTCTATCTGGGGGAAAAAATTAATTTGGGTACAGTGTTGTATGACCGCGCAATTGTCATTCAAAGTGCAACAGCGCTGAAAGCTGAAAATTGCTCTGGATAGGAGGGGGGTTTAAGTGCCCAGTAAGCAAGTGGTTAACAAAAAGAGAGGGCCCTGAGGCACCACCAGAATACCGAGTGGCATGATGTCGGATGTGCAGTGCCAGAGAAAACCTCCAGCTCCCCAAGTCATACATGCAGTGTAACAATGCAAATACTATGTACAGCAACTTCTAAATGCTTTTTTTTTGAAGAACAAAGACACACAATGGAGATTGGAGAAATGGCTATTTCCCCACAGGGTGCTGCGATCCTGCTTCTCACATACCATAAAAAAAAGTTATAGTAGCCAAGCTGTCAATCACTGCCACATCAAAGACACCTCTGCCCTTTTGATGACAGTCGTGTATCACAACTCCCTGCATTCATGGTGACCAGGGGGAGTGGTCAAATATGGAAATAACTGCTTAGCTGTTCTGCTGACTTTTGACAAAAGAGCTTCAATTTGCCTATCAGTAAAAGCACTGTTTATTCTGCTTAGGTCATACAGAAAAGAGGAGTGTGTTTAAAAGCCTTAGAGGAGAACAATAAAGCCTAGTACACAGGGGGCTTATGCTGGGCAGTAAGGATGAGCTCCGGCGTGTTCGCACGGCCCACGTGCAGAGCCCGCCAGGAAGTCGGCACTGCGCTGTGCTAATCACAGGCAGTGAGACATTGTCCCGATGCCTGGCTGCAGAGATCGAGAAATGCCTCACTGCCTGTGATTAGCGCAGTGCCAACTTCCTGGCGGGCTCTGCACACGCCGGAGCTCATCCTTACTGGGCAGCATCGACATTCGGCCCATGTGTACTGTCGAAGGGACATGACTGAAAAAGGTCTGCCAATCGGACAGCTCTCGCAGCCAATGACTGGAGTGTTCTGGTGAACACAATAGAACAGCAGGGGAGATCGCTGTACTAAATATGGATGGTTAGTACAGCGGCTCCTCCTGAGTTGTCCGTTTTCTTTCCAATCAGCCCTGCTGGGTTGAAGAAAAAAAAAAAAAAACTACTAGTGTGTACTAGGCTTAAAGGTAAGGCCCCTTTCACACTGGGGCGTCGGCGGTAAAGCAGCGCTAAATTTAGGTATTCGGCCACTAGCGGTGCGGTTTTAACCCCCGCTAGCGGCCGAAAAAGGGTTAAAACCCCCCACAAAGCTCTGCTGCAGTACCCTTTACTCTTCTGGCAGTGTCTAATTACCATCTAAGCTGGCCTAGCTCCTCCACCCCTCCCCTCCCTACATGTAGTGAAGGGAATTACTATGTGGTGTCACAGCTCTGTGTCTGCTGGGACTGATGACATCACATCCAAGATGGCAGCGCCCAGCAGCAGTCTAAGGGCTTTTGGATGTATACACAGGACAGATAATTGCATGATGCATAAAATATGTAAACACAGAATCTAATGGAAAGATTGTTGTTGAAGTGGTGATAGGTTCTCTTTAACACTATGTTTACATGTTTCACTGAGAGAACCAAATCCAACATCTTCCTCCTTACACTTCTTCCCAGTATTATATTTACAAGTGTGGTGTGAAAATCAGGTTCATTGGTAATTAAAAGTACCCCCCTTAGGCCTCATGTCCACAGATGTCAAATGTCCAGATGTATTGGGAGCTCATTTCTAAATGCATCTGGAAGCATGTAATGCTTTTTTATAATTAAATGCATACTAGATGTTTAGCTGTGTCTAGGTGCTATAAATTGGGGATAGATAGAGGGTGTAATGCTCCCTGGGAAAAACATTTGTAGGCATCAATATCAGTCATCTTCGCAAACAATGGTGCATGTATTTGTGCCATTTACAGGTGCTTCAGAGACAAATAAAGGTAACTTTCACCAATGCAAAACCTAGCCATATCCCAGCCCTTACTACACACCGGCAGGGGCGTTGCTAGGTCTACAAAAGATCTGGGGCTAGAGCCCATAGCAGCGTAGTACAGAAAGTCATACACTTGGGCAGGCATACGTGTGTATCTCCCCAGAGAGCCCCCCCACTTAAATCAGGGTCCCCAGAGAGCCCCCCTACATCAGAGTCCCCAGAGAGCATTCCCCTTGTTTCAGGGTCCCCAGAGAGCCTTCCCCTTGTTTCAGGGTCCCCAGAGAGCCTTCCCCTTGTTTCAGGGTCCGCAGAGAGCCTTCCCCTTGTTTCAGGGTCCCCAGAGAGCCCCCCTTACATTAGGGTCCCCAGAGAGCCTCCCCCTTAAAATCAGGGTCCCCAGAGAGCCTCCCCCTTAAAATCAGGGTCCCCAGAGAGCCTCCCCCTTAAAATCAGGGTCCCCAGAGAGCCTCCCCCTTAAAATCAGGGTCCCTAGAGAGCCTCCCCCTTGTATCAGGGTCCCTAGAGAGCCTCCCCCTTGTATCAGGGTCCCCAGAGAGCCTCCCCCTTAAAATCAGGGTCCCCAGAGAGCCTCCCCTCCCCTTGGGGACCCCTGCAGAGACTCGGGGCTATAGCCCCAAAAGCCACCCCCTAGCGACGCCACTGCACACCAGTCATCTTAACTAACAGGCTACCCAAGCCCAATGCTTGTCAGCCACCATATACATACAGTGTTGCAGTTTTCACCAACCTTTAATTCCAACAGACAGGATTTGTCCAGGACACAGAGCACTGACTGTGTGTCTCAGGTGATTCTAGATTACCTGACAAGGAGAGGTACAAAACCCGGAGAGGATCAGAGGTTTTTTATTGCACATATGTTAAAAATTCATTTTTTTGCTAGAAATGACTTTAAAATCCCCCCCAAAAAATATATTTTCTAAAAGCAGACACTTGAGAATAAAATGGTGGCAGCTGCAATTTTTTTATGTTTCACGATATTTAACCACTTAAGCCCCGGACCAATTTGCAGCCAAAGGACTATTGTTGCCACCTCATCCCTTTAAACCCGAACACATATTAATTACACAGCTTCTGTGGCTGATTAAGGTGGTAATTAAACTCACTTGGTGCCTTATCTGCATTAAATTAGCCTCAGAACCTGTGTAATTCAAAGGTGTTCGGGTTTAAAGGGGTGAGGTGGCAACTCTACAAAGGACCAGGCCCCTTTTTGCGATTCGGCACTGCGTCGCTTTAACTGACAATTGCGCGGTCGTGCGACATGCCTCCCAAACAAAATTGGCGTCCTTTTTTTCCCACAAATAGAGCTTTCTTTTGGTGGTATTTGATCACCTCTGCGGTTTTTATTTTTTGCGCTATAAACAAAAATAGAGCGACAATTTTGAAAAAAAATGCAATATTTTTTACTTTTTGCTATAATAAATATCCTCAAAAAATATATTAAAAAAAAATTTTTTTTCCTCAGTTTAGGCCGATACGTATTCTTCTACATATTTTTGGTAAAAAAAATCGCAATTAGCGATTATTGATTGGTTTGCCCAAAAGTTATAGCGTTTACAAAATGGGGGATAGTTTTATAGCATTTTTATTAATATTTTTTTTTTTTACTAGTAATGGCGGCGATCAACAATTTTTATTGTGACTGCGACATTATGGCGGACACATTTTTGGGACCATTGTCATTTATACAGCAATCAGTGCTATTTAAATGCACTGATTCCTGTGTAAATGACACTGGCAGTGAAGGAGTTAACCACTAGGGGGCGGGGAGGGGTTAAGTATGTTCTGTGTGTGTTTTTTTTTTTTTTTTTACTGTAGGGGGGCATGGCTTGGTGTGTGACGTCACTGATCGTCTTTCCCTATGACAGGGAACAGACGATCAGTGACAGCCTCACTAGGAAGCACAGGGAGACGTTTGTTTACACAGACCTCTCCCCCTTCTTCAGCGGCGATCGGGTCCCGCGGCCATGGTCACGGAGCTCAGGACCGGGTCGCGAGCGCGCCGCCAGCAGCGCGCGCACGCAACCCACGGCTGGGCTCTTAAAGGACAACGTACCTGTACGTTGATGTGCCCAGCCGTGCCATTCTGCTGACGTATATGTGCAGGAGGCGGTCCTTAAGAGGTTAAAAAACACATATTTTCAGCAAAGAAAAACACAATATTATATTCAATGCTTTGCTAAAATCTAAAAGATTGTGTTGCATCAAGTAAATAAATACCAAACATGCAAAGTCCTAAAATTGTGCACACCCTTGGAATCGCAAAAAAACGATGGTACCCAAAATTCTCCATGGGCCACACTTTAAAAGCCTTTACAGATTATTAATTTAGAGTTAACCATAAACTGTGGCCCTAGAATTATTGCTATCACTATGACATTTGCACCGATACCTAACATGTGTGGCAAAATTAATGTTTACATACAAGTGCTGCTCTTTTTATAAAGGGGGTGATGGAGTGCTTTAAAAAAAACAAGTTCCTATGCGAAAATGCGATCGTCTGTATGCAGTTCGGACGCGTAAAAAATCACGCATTCTCGGAAACAATTCGATGCATGCTCGGAAGCATTGAACTTAATTTTCTTGGCTCGTCGTAGTGTTGTACGTCACCGCGTTCTTGACAGTGGAAAGTTCAAAGAACTTTTGTGTGACCGTGTGTATGCAAGACAAGCTTGAGCAGAATTCAGTCGGAAAAACCATCCAAGATTTTTCGGACGGAAATTCCGCTCATGTGTACGCGGCATAAGGCCTGGTTCACACCTATGCAGGTTGCAGTTTGCATTTTGCATTGCTCAATGCACGTTTTTGATCCATATGTCTATGGAACCAAAAACCAGAAAAAAGTCCCAGGCCCTTTCCATAAAATGCGCAGATGTGAACATGGTCCATAGGAAACCATGTTAAATGGACTGTAGTGTATTTCTGCAAAACTGAAAATGCACTAAAAACTTTGGGCTTAAAAAAAGGCCAATTCTTTTGGCAGAAAAAAACGCTCATATAGAGCATTTTTGTACAGGCGTTTAGGAGCGTTTAGCGTTTTTTTATTCCAGGAAACTGCTCTCAGAATCTAAAACCAGAAAGGTTTTTTTTTTTTTTCTGCCTTTAAACACTAAGCTTAAAATATGCCTCTAAATGTCCTAATGAGCATGGACACATAGGATAACATTAAGCTGCTTATACAGGCAAAACGCTAAACTGCTCTAGAAGCCGTGTTTGCTTAACCACTTGCCACTCTCGTTTTGGGTGGATGTCATATGATGGCGCGCCCGCAGCGATTGCGGCCACGCTGTGTTTCTAGGACACGGCCCGGCCCCGATCTCTGTAAACAGCCACTGACGTGGCTCTTTAACCATGTGATTGGCTGTGTCGAATCTCAGCCGGTCACATGTAAATGCAGGAAGTGGCGTTAATCGTCTCTCATCGCCTCACACTGACAGAGTGTGCAGCGAGAAGAGCCGATCAGCGGCATCTCCTCGCAGGGGAGAACCAGGGCATGTAATCAGGGCACTAATCATCAGTGCCCTTATTATAGAAAAGCCCCAGAAGTGCCACCAATCAGTGCCCATCAGTAAAAACAAATCAGTGCCCATCAGTGACACAAATTAGTGCCCATTACTGGTGCCAGTCAGTGTTGCCGTTTAGTGCCCATCAGTGCCTGCTCATTAATTCCTATCAGTGCCCATCAGAGCTGCCCATCAGTGCCGCTCATTAGATCCCATCAGTGCCACATATCAGTGCCCATCAGTGCGGCATAATAGTGCCTCCTCATCAGTGCCACCTAATCAGTGCCCATAAGTTCCCCCTCATCAGTGCCCATAAGTGCCACCTCATCAGTGCACATTAATGAAGGAAAAAAAAATACTTATTTACAAAATTTACTGACAAAAACTAATGCCGCGTACACACGGTCGGAATTCTCGTCGGAAAAAGCTCTGATGGTTTTCCCGTCGGAATTCCGACGGAATTTCGCTCAAACTGTCTTGTCTACACACGGTCACACCAAATTCCGACGGTCTGTAACACAGCGGCATAAAACACGTTCGACAGCACTATAGAAGGGAAGTTTAATGCTTCCGAGCATGCGTCGAATTGTTTCCGAGCATGCGTTGGAATTTTGCGTGTCGGAATTGCATACACACGATCGGAAAATCTGATAGAAAGGTTTTCTGTCGGAAAAATTGAGAACAGGTTCTAAATCCAAAGTCAGTCGGAAATTCCGACAGAAAAAGACCGATGGGCATACACACGGTCAGAAAATCCGTTGAAAAGCTCCCATGGACTGTTTCCATCTAAAATTCCGACTGTGTGTACGCGGCATAAGATTTTTTTTTTTTTTTTTCAAAATTTTCGGTCTGTTTTCATTTTTTTTTTGTAAAAAATAAAAAACTAGGCAGGGATTAAATACCACCAAAATAAATCTCTATTTGTGTTAAAAAAATGGTAAAATATTTGTATGGGTACAGTGTGGCATGGCTGCGTAATTGTCATTCAAAGTGCGACAGCGCTGAAAGCCGAAAATGGACTGGGCAGGAAGGGGGTGAAAGTGCCCTGTATTGAGGTGGTTAAGGCAGTGTGCATGGGCCCTTGGCATTCTAGTTCAGCTGACAGAACTTTTTCAATGGTCGAAAATAGAGGCAGTTACAAAATGACAGTTATTCTGTAAAAGTGAACATCTACTCCTTTAGGAATGTGTAAAAGGATACGTCCTTCTTAAAGCTGTCCACAATTTAGAATAGGCTCTTATGTCTGCCATAGATTATGTACTGCAACGCCCTGCCTAATTTTATATTAGCTGACCACACACTGATACAATTTCATTGTTCTCCCTGCCTAATTTTATATTAGCTGACCACACACTGATACAATTTCAGATGGTTTCTGGTAACCTGGTGTCATGAAGGGAGCCTAGACACAGGCATCCAACACAAGTGAACAGATCAATGGGCTGCACTAAAGGAATCAGGCTCCAAAGGTAGTGATAAAAGTATATATTTATTAAATAATAAGGACACACGTGAACACAGCAACCACAAACAAGCAAGAACGCAAACACAGCAAACCCCAAAGCCCTAATCTAACTAACTAACTAACAATACACTCAAGAAAATGGAACATATATATATATATATATATATATATATAAGGCTGGGAGAAGAGACCAAGGGGGAAACAGGAAGCAAGGGAAAATCAAGGCAGGAATCAGGGGACGGGTCTCAGGAACCAGGTAAGGGGGATAACATCCAGGACAGGGCAGGGCAGGAAGCGGATCAGGGGTCAGGTTTCAGGTTTCAGGATCAGGTTTCAGAACAGGCAAAGACAAGGCTACAGGAAGGAATACTGAAGCACTGAGCTTCAGTGAAGGACAGGCTTATATAGTCTCAGCAGTTCAACAGGTGCAGCTTGATTACTGGCATGTCCATCTGCTGGGAGACCCCCGCTGGTGATGGCATCGTTCCTGACACCTGGGAACATTTTGTGCAGTGGGTGGCCCTGTTAGCTCCCTACCACCTAACATCCTTCAACCCAAAAATTGAAGGAGCTGGATATTTCATTGTCAGCTGAACAATGACTACAGCCAATCAACAGAGAGAGAGATGTATATAAATTATTGTAAATAAAGATAAAACAGTTTAGTCTGATACAGCACCACATCCTTTGCACTGCTGTATTAAATGTACTAAGAAAAGTGGGGGAAAGAGCTGTGCCATAATGAGGTCATGAATGAACATAACTTTGGAACGTTAAAAAAAAAACACAGTGCCAGTCATTGTTGCCGTTTAGTGCCCATCAGTGCCTGCTCATCAATTCCTATCAGTGCCCATCAGAGCTGCCCATCAGTGCCGTTTATTAGATCCCATCAGTGCCCACCAGTGCTGCCTATCAGTGCCCATCAGGGGCAAATTGTTTATTCCATGTATAATAAGGCATACAGGTTTCCGAAAGACAGCCAACCAATTAATATTGCAGGGCCAAAAGATCCTGGGATATGGTATACCTGAGTCGGGAGCCACGTGGATGAAAAGGGGACTCCTAAATGGGTTGGAATGTCGGCTGGACTCCAGGCAGATGGAAGATGATAGCTGCAGCCAGGGGGTTCCAAAAAGGAGATTGATGCAGTTTGGAGTCAGGAGATCCAGGGGTAAAACCCTGAGTGATCTCGGAGATGGAAGGAGCTGGTGACACCAGGGCAGATGGAGATCACTGAACGCTGGGGCACCCAGAAGTGACGGCCGCATGCAGAAGAGGAACCCATGGAATAAACTACTTGTATTGTGTTTTTTAACATTCCAAAGTTACAGTATGTTCATTCATGATCTCATTATGGCACAGTGCTTCCCTCCCACTTTTCCGTTTTCCTTCTTGTCTCATTGGTCCATGAGTTTTGGGGGAGCAGTGGCCATAGCCTAGCCATTACTTTCTCCACTTGGGCAGTTGTCCATGCACCTGGGAATTTGTTTTCTACCACTAACAAAAATGTGCCCCTTTCAGAACATTTTGGGGATATAATAAACAGTGCAAAAGAGTTGTCAGTTTATGCAGTATATGCAAAATAATTATGTAAATGGTATAACAGCAGGCAGTATGTGCAATGCAGGGAACATGACAGTGGGAGAGGGGTGCGGAGGGTATGAAAAAGAACATGAACAGTGTTCAATATGCAGTATGTGTGGTAGGAGTGTGTGACTGCAGACTGAGGAGTCTCAGGAGGATAACCTGGTGAGTGTGTGCTGGAGATGGGATCAAGACCAGTTTGTGTAATGAAGGTGGGATCTGACTAGAGAAAGACCAATATGTGTGCTGGAGATGGGGTCTGACTGGGGAAAGACAAATATGAGTGCTGGTGGTGGGATCTCGCTGAAGGATAGGCCAATCTGTATTCCAGAGGTGGAATCTGACTTGGAAAGAACCAATCTGTGTTGGAGGAGGGATCTCTCTGAGGAACATTCAATCTGCATGCTAGAGGTGGGATCTTACTGGAAAAATCAATCTGTGTGCTGGAGGTGGAATCTCACTGAAATAAAATCAATCTGTATTCTGAAGGTGGGATCACACTGGTGAAAGACCTGTCTATATGCTGGAGGTGGGATCTCACTGGGGAAAGTCCACTCTATATGGTGGAGGTGGGATCTCACTGGGGAAAAAACAGTCTATATGCTGGAGGTGAGATTTTGCTGAAGAAAGTCCAATCTGTGTGCTAGAGGAGGGATTTCACCAATGAAAGACCAGTCTATGTGCTGGAGGTGGGGTTTTGCTGAAGAAAGACCAATCTGTGTGCTAGAGGAGGAATTTCACCAAGGAAAGACCAGTCTATGTGCTGGAGGTGGGGTTTTGCTGAAGAAAGACCAATCTGTGTGCTAGAGGAGGAATTTCACCAAGGAAAGACCAGTCTATGTGCTGGAGGTGGGATTTTGCTGAAAAAAGTCCAATCTGTGTGCTAGAGGAGGGATTTCACCAAGGAAAGACCAGTCTATGTGCTGGAGGTGGGGTTTTGCTGAAGAAAGACCAATCTGTGTGCTAGAGGAGGAATTTCACCAAGGAAAGACCAGTCTATGTGCTGGAGGTGGGGTTTTGCTGAAGAAAGACCAATCTGTGTGCTAGAGGAGGGATTTCACCAAGGAAAGACCAGTCTATGTGCTGGAGGTGGGGTTTTGCTAAAGAAAGACCAATCTGTGTGCTAGAGGAGGAATTTCACCAAGGAAAGACCAGTCTATGTGCTGGAGGTGGGATTTTGCTGAAAAAAGTCCAATCTGTGTGCTAGAGGAGGGATTTCACCAAGGAAAGACCAGTCTATGTGCTGGAGGTGGGGTTTTGCTGAAGAAAGACCAATCTGTGTGCTAGAGGAGGAATTTCACCAAGGAAAGACCGGTCTATGTGCTGAAGGTGGGATGGGATTGTGGAAAAACCAGGAAGAGACGGATTGGCACAGTGGCAAAGGAGAACTTACTTATTGTGAAATGTAGAATAAGATATATTATAGATTGTTAATGGAGCTGACAAGACTTTTAGTGTTCCTGTCTGCACCAGGTTATGAACTCACAAGGTGAAATGATCAGAACCTCACTAGGGGCAAATTCACAAAAAAATCATTGCAGGTGAGTCTTCCAGGTAACACTGATTGATTAACCAACAGTGAATGTTGTGTAAAAAGTCTTAGCCCTGATTCGCACCAGTGCTGCTTTGAAATTGCGCTATTTCAGCGTGATTTCAAAGCCGCAGATTATTGCGATTTGGACCTCTGATTTCATTGAGGCTTGCGACTTCATTTAACAGAAGTCAATGCAAGTCGGAATGATTTTGCAAAAAAGGTAGTACAGTAGAACCTGACACGAGTCGCAAAAATGTGAACGGTTCCATTACCAGCAATGCAGTGCAACTTGTCATGCAATTTTGATCTGTCAAATGACAAATCGCACTGGTGTGAACCAGGACTAAGGGTTTGTCATTATAGACTGATGGTACTCTGATTACTTTTGTAGCGGCCATAACCCTCAATGGGGCGGCCTTGACTTTTGGGCTTACCGGTTACCTCCGCTTGGCTTGTTGATCCATGTCCAGGGGTTCCCAGGGTTAGTACCCAACAACTTTGGATGCTGACACAATAAAAGTCCTTTTAAAGGTTTTTATTCTTGCAGGGGTAACATCCAACAAACACAGTCTCGAAATAGGAACAGAGGACAAGGATGAAGAAACTCAGGCACCTTGAATTGCTGACATCCACAAATGTCATTAAACAAAACCCAGAGAGTAGCCACTCGCAGCTGGGTACTTCAATGCCGGACTAACCTCTAGCTAGAGGTATAATGGCTGACAATGTGATCCGGAAACTTGTTAAAAGTCTCTGACACTGAGTGAGCTTGCAACCGAAGGTGAATAGGAACCTTTCTCACAGTACCTGGAACTTTCTCTGTCTCCTTGGCAGTACCGTGGAAGTGTGGATTCTTTGGTGTCCAAACAACTCAGTAACCAGGCTCCTCTTGAGATGCCAGCTTGTTGGCCTTCCTTCGAAGAGTCCTCCCCTATGCGAGCTGTGGTGCCCCTCCAGTAATGAGAGCACACCGGGATGCCTTGAATCCTCCTTCAGTTACTGGGCCTCTGGCTAACCGTCTCCGAGACTCGGGAACAGACGGATCCTCTGCCCCAGACCATGCGTGTCTGTGGGGCTAGTCAAACTGACCATGTTGCGGGACGGCAAACGTTCCCAGGCCCGGGACCCCTCGCGGGGCTACCCCGGTCCAAAACCAGGAAGCAGGACTGCGGCCGAACCCCCGAACACGTGACTTCAGCACCTTAAGTACCCTTTCCCAGCCTACACAGTGGGGCCAGGCGCACCCACTGATTGGCTTCGGGGAAGACTGATACCTAAAACGTCCAACCGGGCCTGGTTCTAGGCCTGTCATGTGTACCTCACTGCACCCATGACCAGGCAGAACCCTAGCACAGCCCAGCCAAACTGATGCCAAAGTTAACCTGCACAATTAACCCTCAGAACCCCATTACTGTTCTGAGGAAAAAACAAAATTGCCACATATAGCGCACACTTGTGAAAGTGTCACTGCTACACTTTTATAGACACACACTATTTTTTTCATTACTTTTTTCATACATGGCCAAATTTTGAAGCATTTCCGGGTAAACTAGGGAACGTCAAATATTTTCTCAGTTAATGTAGAAGCGGTAAGCTGTATTAAAGTTGCGTGTAAATCGTAAAGTCAGATATTTGCAGCTAGAAGTACAAATGAGAAGGGCAAATATCATTAAAAAGTTCCGCCTCCCTGTAGGTAGGTGCGGTGCTGAGATATGTCCACCCACATCCTGAAGTTATTGTACAGATTTATAAATACACCTATGTGCTATTCTTATTCCTAAGCAAGCTTTCAAATGGGATTGACTCCTTATAAACTGCATTTTCCTAGCACCTAGAATATCCTTTGACATCATTTGTTCTAATTTATATTTCTACTCTTTACTAACCCAACTCATACATACTCATAACTGGATTATCTATATTTTTTTTTGTCCTGCTTCTTAAGCAGCTAATATCCCCATCAGCTGAGGCTCTGTGTAATACCAACGTGTATACTGAGACAAATCTGTAATATATGAGGGAACTCATTTCCTAGATCTCATAAGCTGAATCCAGACAATAAAATATTCTGGAGCTATCTCCGTTTTTGGATGGATCCCAATCTATTAGAATTTTTTTCTGAGCCGCGTGTATGGTTTAAAATAGTCTTGTCAATTATTTTTAGAGAACTGGTTTAAAAGATTTCCACAATTCCTTTTTTAATTTGCATTTCTTATCTCTTTATGGATTTTTGACAAGAATAAACAAAAAAAAATAAAAATGCCCTGAGCTCCCCAGAAAGCAAGGATAATTTGCCACAAATTTGTGACAGTCTTGAATTGTAATGTGGCGTACACACGGTCGGAATTTCTGATGGAAACAGTCCGATGGGAGCTTTTCATCAGATTTTCCGACCGTGTGTATGCCCAACGGTCTTTTTCTGTCGGAATTTCCAACGGACTTTGGATTGAGAACCTGTTCTCAATTTTTCAGACGGAAAACCTTTCTATCGGATTTTCCGATCGTGTGTATGCAATTTCGACACGCAAAATTCCGACGCATGCTCGGAAACCATTCGACGCATGCTCAGAAGCATTAAACTTCCCTTTTATAGTGCCGTCGAACGTGTTTTATGCTGCTGTGTAATTGACCGTCGGAATTTGGTGTGATCGTGTGTAGGCAACACAGCTTGAGTGGAATTCCATCGGAAAAACCGTCAGAGTTTTTTCCGACAAGAATTCCGATCGTGTGTACACGGCATAAGTCAGTTGACTTGCTGCACATTTTAACTGGCAAGTTGTACACTTGAAGCACAAGTTCTAGATGACTCTTTTCCAATTTGTAGAAAATTTGGGTGGCAAGTCCATAGCTCCCAACTGTCCCTGATTTCGAGGGACTGCACCTGATTTGGAGCAATGTCCCTCATTCCTCCTCATTTGTCCCTCATTCCTCCTCATTTGTCCCTCATTCCTCCTCATTTGTCCCTCATTCCTCCTCATTTGTCCCTCATTCCTCCTCATTTGTCCCTCTTTCCTCCTCATTTGTCCCTCGTTCCTCCTCATTTGTCCCTCATTTTGGTCTGATCTATATAGATGTACAGTATCTCACAAAAATTAGTACACCCCTCACATTTTTGTAAATATTGTATTATATCTTTTCATGTGACAACACTGAAGAAATTACACTTTGCTTGTTCAGTTTACTACTCTTTCATAATATTGTTTGTTATAATGTTATCTTGCCACATGTTCCGTACCTGACCTAGAGCGACAACAAGTATATACATCTACTTCAATGCAACACCACTATACCAAGACTCACGAAACGTAGATATCTTTTAGTTGATCTCCTAATCACACTATTGGTCTTATAAGGTTTGGCTCATAATCTTTTTTTTTTTTTTTTTTTTTTTTTATTCCAGAGTAACCCTCGTGTAACCTACAGTTGTAAACATGTAAGCTCACAATGTGCCCATCACTGTTTTTGTATTATTTTATTGATGTGAATCTTTAATAAAACCTTTGTACAAGAAATTACACTTTGCTACAATGTAAAGTAGTGAGTGTACAGCTTGTATAGCAATGTACATTATCTGTCCCCTCAAAACAACTCAACACACAGCCATTACTGTCAAAACTGCTGGCAACAAAAGTGAGTACACCCCTATGTGAAAATGTCCAAATTGGGCCCAATTAGCCATTTTCCCTCCCTGGTGTCATGTGACTCGTTAGTGTTACAAGGTCTCAGGTGTAAATGGGGAGCAGGTGTGTTAAATTTGGTGTTATCTCTCACATTCTCTCATACTGGTCACTGGTCAAGTTCAACATGGCACCTCATGGCAAAGAACTCTCTGAGGATCTGAAAAAAAAGAATTGTTGCTCTACATAAAGATGACCTAGGCTATAAGAAGATTGCCAAGACTCTGAAACTGAGCTGCAGCACAGTGGCCAAGACCATACAGCGGTTTAACAGGACAGGTTCCACTCAGAACAGGCCTCGCCATGGTCGACCAAAGAAGTTGAGTGCATGTACTCAGCATTATATACAGAGGTTGTCTTTGGAAAATAGACGTATGAGTGCTGCCAGCATTGCTGCAGAGGTTGAAGGGGTGGGGGGGTCAGTCTGTCAGTGCTCAGACCCTATACCGCACACTGCATCAAATTGGTCTGCATGGCTGTCATCCCAGAAGGAAGCCTCTTCTAAAGATGATGCACAAGAAAGCCTGAAAACAGTTTGCTGAAGACAAGCAGACTAAGGACATGGATTACTGGAACCAAGTCCTGTGGTCTGATGTGAGACCAAGATAAACGTATTTGGTTCAGATGGTGACAAGCGTGTGTGGCGGCAACAATGAGGTGAGGAGTACAAAGACAAGTGTGTCTTGTCTACAGTCAAGCATGTTGGTGAGAGTTTCATGGTCTGGGGCTGCATGAGTGCTGCCGGCACTGGGGAGCTACAGTTCATTGAGGGAACCATGAATACCAACATGCACTGTGACATACTGAAGCAGAACATGATCCCCTCCCTTTGGAGACTGGGCCGCAGGGCAGTATTCCAACATAACAACCCCAAACACACCTCCAAGATGACCACTGCCTTGCTAAAGAAGCTGAGGGTAAAGGTGACGGACTGGCCAAGCATGTCTCCAGACCCAAACCCTATTGAGCATCTGTGGGGCATCCTCAAATGGAAGATGGAGGAGCACAAGGTCTCCAACATCGAGAGAAGATTGGGTTAGGTCAACTGGCTTCGCAGGGTTTGGGATAATTTAGAAGGTGTGTGCCACATCCGATATTTGGAAGAAAAAAAAGGGGGGTTATCCCCTAAGTTTGTGGACTTTTAATCGGCACTACCACACTTTCCCAAAGAGAAACACTAAAGTAACAAAATATTTATTTATAAGGTAATAATATAAAAAGTTAATCTTTAAAGTGGAACATATAAGACATGTAAAGCATAGACTGTAAAATGCATCAAAACAGTATTCATAATCTAATATATGACATTGGACCAGACGCGTTTCGGAGTAAGAAGATTCCTCCTTCTTCAGTGGCACACTCGACACTACGACCACTGAAGAAGGAGGAATCTTCTTACTCCGAAACGTGTCTGGTCCAATGTCATATATCAGATTATGAATACTGTTTTGATGCATTTTACAGTCTATGCTTTACATGTCTTATATGTTCCACTTTAAAGATTAACTTTTTATTATTACCTTATAAATAAATATTTTGTTACTTCATATACATTTAGTGTTTCTCTTTGGGAAAGTGTGGTAGTGCCGATTAAAAGTCCACAAACTTAGGGGATAACCCCCCTTTTTTTTCTTTCAGGTCTCCAACATCCACCAGCTCCGTGATGTCGTCATGGAGGAGTGGAAGAGGACTCCAGTGGCAACCTGTGAAGCTCTGGTGAACTCCATGTCCAAGAGGGTTAAGGCAGTGCTGGAAAATAATGGTGGCCACACAAAATAGTGACACTTTGGGCCCAATTTGAACATTTTCACTTAGGGGTGTACTCACTTTTGTTGCCAGCGGTTTAGACATTAATGGCTGTGTGTTGATTTATTTTGAGGGGACAGCAAATTTACACTGTTATACAAGCTGTACACTCACTACTTACATTGTAGACAAGTGTCATTTCTTCAGTCTTGTCACATGAAAAGATATAATAAAATATTTACATAAATGAGAGGGGTGTACTCACTTTTGTCAGATACTGTATATAAAATGCACTTCTATCAAAAAGTGTTTTCCAGCGCTAAAACCTTTCATCTGATTTCTAAATTGCTGCATTTGTAAATTCCAAAAGCCAATATCAGGCTGGGTTCACACATCCAATTTGCAATAGCAGGAGCTTGTGACCGGCTTTCTATGGAGCCGGTTCGCATATCTCCGCAGCGGCTCTGGAGCGATTTGCACAGGTCCATTTCAGGTCCAAATTCAGCCTAAAATTCGGCTGAAATGAGACCTGAAATGGTGAATGAGGATGCACCGGACTCCTGCTGTGAGCCGCTGTGTGTTCATATGTGAACACAGCCTAAAGGAGTAGTAGTGGTAAAAAAAAAGCACTTGTGGGTTTAACCAATCTTGTTTATTGTGCAATCCTCCTATAAGGGGGCGTGGCAAGGGGTGTGTCCTATGCCTGCATACTTTTGCTGATAGGTGTCCCTCATTCCCATCCCAAAAAGTTGGGAGGTATGGGCAAATCTCTAGCAAGAGCAAAGTTATAGTGGTGAATGTACAGCAAGAGCTCTGCAAGTCACAGTGACCCCTGTGGTGGGATGACTATTGCACAACATAAATGAACCAGAACTTGCAGCAGACTTGCAGAATGTTTGCAAAGAAAGTTTATCTGGAGTCATGCAATGCAGACTTACTACAATTGTGCAACAAACCTGTGAAGCCTGGCAAGTCTAGCAATAGCTTAGCAAGTCATTTTCAAACTAGCAGCTCAATTGCTTGCTATCCGGGTCTATCATTTACAGTGTGGACGAAAATGGAATGGTTTATGGCCACTAGGTGCATTCTGGGAGTTCCACATCATTAACCACTTGCTTACTGGGCACTTAAACCCCCCTCCTATCCAGACCATTTTTCAGCTTTCAGCGCTGTCGCACTTTGAATGACAATTGCGCGGTCATACAACACTTTACCAAAATGAAATTTTTATCATTTTTTTCCCCCCAAATAGAGCTTTCTTTTGGTGGTATTTGATCACCTCTTTTTTCTTTTTTTTTTTTCTTTATTTTGTTATAAAAATTTTAAATGGGTAATTTTTGTCCATCATTGATGTACGCTGATGAGGCCGCAGTGATGGGCACCGATAGGTGGCAGTGATGGGCACTGATGGGTTACACTGATAGGCAGCACTTTTAGGTGGCACTGATTGGTGGCGCTGGTGGGCATTGATAGGTGGCACTTATGGACATTGATAGGTGGCACTTGTGGGCATTGATAGGTGGCACTTGTGGGCATTGACAGGTGCCATACATGCCTCTTCCTTTTCGGGACCGATGTCCCTTTAAGATGAGCCGGTGATCGGCTTTTTTTTTTTTTTTTCTCCTCGGCTGTCAGCGTGAGGAGGAAAAAAAAAACGATCACCGAGCTTTTGTTTTGATCATGTGATCAGCTGTCATTGGCTGACAGCTGATCACATGGTAAGGGGCTGGGACCGGCCCCTTACTCAGATCGCTGATCACCCGAGTCTCAGTGACTCTGTGACCACAGCGCGCTCCGCGCGTGCCCTGTAGAGCGTGTGCAGAGAGCGTGCACAGGGGAGGTCATCATATGACATATCAGATATTCGGCCATAGCGCGGATGTCAAGTGGTTAAAGAGGGGGTCCGGCATTTCTTTTTTTTCAAAGGTCAGCAACTACAAACCCTGTAGCTGCTGACTTTTAATAAGGACACTTACCTGTCCAGCGAGCCGCGATGTCGCCCCCCCCCCGAGGCCGATCCCTCCATCGGAACGGGTGCTGGCGCCCCCATCCTAACTAAGGAAAACAGGCAGTGGAGCCTTGCGGCTTCACTGCCCGTTTCCTACTGCGCATGCGCGAGTCGCGCAGCGCTTTGTGAATGGCCCTGTTGTTTTTCTGGGATACACACATGTCCCAGAAGGCAATGGGGCCGCTCGCCGAAGAGGAGGAACTGAAGAAACAGCGCCTGCGGAATAGGAAGAGGCAGATTAGGAAGACTGCCTAGCAACAGGGGTTTCTGGTAAGTAAAAAAAATAAATTTTTTTTTTCAAATGTTTATTTTTTTAAGAATATTAATGGAATTTTTTATTTTAGGGTGGCCCTCCGCTTTAACAACTGCATAAAATCAGATCAGCTAGATAAGAGGATCAGCAGGTAGCAAAGCCTGGTTGAGTAATGAGCAAATACGGCTGCCTATGTGTACAAATATAATTACAAATACAAACTATATATTACAACATGTTTTCAACACTTGAATACGTTTTAGTTGAATTTAGCTGATCTAGGACGTGGAGCTTCTTTAAATTGGAATTCTATCCAATACTTTTATTTTTTCTGCTTTTGCATAAAGGAGGGAGGTGTTAGAATCTCTGTAGAGTTTTTTTGTTGTCTGTGATTATTTTCACCAGGATATAAAGTAAAGGGGAAATCTAAAATGTCATGAAGCAGGAGCATTTCAAAGTACAGTATAGTGTTAAATCTTTATTAATTTTGCACAGTTTGAAAATACAATAAAAAGCATTTTTTTTTAAATTACTGTACACAGAAATTGAGAAAAGTGGGGACATTCAGGGTCAGAGGAATACCTAGGCCTTCATTCCCACCGGCCTCCCGCTTTTGTTTTATTTAAAACCAGGAGACATTGATATGGATATATACTTATATATACAATCTTTAGACTTTCCAGATCACTTTCTCCTGTGTTTCAATGTACACATTTAGACATGTTTAGCGTAACTAATGCGCCTGTATTTGTGGCACCCAGGAGCCCCTGCCGCTGCGTAAAGGCTAGTTTTTCACTAGCATTAGCACTCTGAAGAGCAATCCATGGTAGATCATTCTTTAGAGCAGAGGTGCCCAACCTTTTTGAAGAGTGAGGGCCACTTAAGCGAATCGATAAATGGTTGCGAGCCACAATGAGCGGAGCGGGAGGATGACAGGTCCGTGTCCACGGACACAGCCCACTCTACTCTACGGGCCCTCTGATCCAATCCGATTCGCCCAGACGGAAGGGGCAGATCCCTTTTCTATTTTTTTTTTTTAGGGAGGCGGGTATAAACAGACACAAGTCCGTTTGCATCTGCTGCTCCATAGAGGTAAATAGTAAGTCCGATGGGTCGGACCAATCATGTGAAAGGGGCCTAAAGCCCCATACACACGGTCGGATTTTCCGATGGATTCTGTCCTATCGGACAATGTTGTCGGAAATTCCGACTGTGTGTAGGCACCATCGGACAGTTTCCATCGGATTGTCCGACGGACAAAGTTCTATCTCCTGCTCTATAAATTTTCCGACAACAAAGTCCGATCACACCAATTCCGATCGCGTGTAGCGAATTCCGACGGACAAAGTGCCACGCATGCTCAGATCACATTACAAGACCAAAGCTATTGGCTACTAGCCTCTACGTAGTCCCGTCGTAGGCAACAAACGTCACCACGTTCAGAATTATCGGATTTTCCGACAACTTTGTCCGACTGTGTGTATGCAACACCAGTGTCGGACTAAATCCGTCGGACCAAATCCGATGGATTTGGTGGTCGGATTTTCCGACCGTGTGTACGGGGCTTTAGGTTGCTTTCACACTGATGCGCTGCGATTTGCCCAAACTGTGGGTGCAGCGCAGTGAACCTGTTGATTTTCTGCGGGTTAGCTTCACTTTGCCATAAACGTTTATTATATCCTGCAGGTGTGGCGCACTTTTTGAAGGCGCAACAAACCCACAGGTAATAACAAAAGTCTATGGCTCAATGCAGGTAACCCGCAGCTGCTCTGCACCTGTGGATCCGTTTGAAAGCACCCCAGTAACCACTGCAAAACAGATCTATCCATATATACTGTGAATTTAGTAGTTCTCTGGGATGGTGGGTCGGCAACCCGTGATCTGGGCTTGCCAACCTGCCATCTTAGAGCAGGAGGTCGAGGGCCACATCAGAGGGCTCCGTGGGCCACTGGTTGGGCACCCCTGCTTTAGAGGGTGTTGGATAGGTGGTGAGGAGGTGGTATGTCACTTCCTCATTGACTGTTTTAACCCCTACAAACCTGTACATTGTGCCACAAGGTAAATGAGTTGCGCCTGCCGAGCGTGATGGGGGGGGGTAATTCTTGCAACAAAGCAAAGCTTTTATGGCCATGGAATGCATAGACCTCAATCTGGTGTCTTTGAAGCTTGAGAGAAAGTGGTTTGGGCGGCAGTAAAAATGTGACTCGACCACGTGTTTTTATTGCAACTTCAACTGCAAGTGTTAACGAGCCCTAATCCTGTCCATTAAAATAGATTACACAATATACTGTACATGGATATACTTGTGTAAATTCCGGTATTCGTGTTTACAAGCATATAGGTATTTTTTTATGAGTGGAAAACTTGTGCACTTTGAAAATACACCCATATGCATTGACATGTAAACTCAAATGCAGGCATTTACAAGCGTATACCCAGATACAACATATTTTGTCATTTATTTCTGTAGGCAGAATTATGCAGCAGCTGCGGGTCCTGGGCACCCCAAATACAGGCGAATTTTAAGCTGTACACCCATACGCTACGCCCTGAAAATACATCTGTGTGCATGAGACTTAGATGCAGCTAAGATAAATGTACCTGGATGTAAACACACAGGGGCTGATTTACAAACGGTTTGCGCCATGAGTTGCGGCGCACGGCGATGCGCAACGGCCGTTTTCGAATTTACAAAACATTTGCGCCTGTAACACAGCGCTATTTCCCATTTACTATTATCTTGCCGGCGCGCGGGAGGCGGCGATCGGTGTGCCGCTATAGACATGGCGCACGGCATCTTCGACTCAGGATTAAAAGAAGCTGGAAGTGCCAATATTACGGGGGTGATGTGAGGAAGTATAGATATGGCTATCCAAGTAACAAATATGCCCAAAATAGACTGATAAAGTAACTTTCCATGAACAAGCCTGCTGCGCCGGCAAGTACACTTAGAACTGCGTGAGGTCAATTATTGCACTGCGCATGCGTTAGCGGCATTTGCGCGTGTTCAAGTGCTCTGGTTCACTGCGCCGGCAAAATCTTAGTAAATGTCAAGCCACATAAATTCATTTGCATAAGTTGAACAGGCGCACATCTGAACTTGACTTTTTTTCTTTTTACTCTAGTTCACTTCTATGGGTTTTTTTAAGGCTATTTGCACACAGGTCATGTTAGCATTAAGAAAAAAAAATGCATGGGGGTCCCCCGGAATTCCATTACCAGGCCCTTCAGGTCTGGTATGGATATTAAGAGGAACCCTGCGCCAAAAAAAAAAAAATGGCGTGAAGGTCCCCCTCAAAATCCATACCAGGCCCTTCAGGTCTGGTATGGATTTTAAGGGGAACCCTGCACCAAAAAAAAAAATGATGTCCCCCCTCAAAATCCATACCAGACCCTTATCCGAGCACGCAACCTGGCAGGCCGCAGGAAAAGAGGGGGGGATGCGAGAGTGATAAAAAGTATACCGCTAAATGCTAAAAAAATGACATACAGGTAATAAATGATACACTGGTAAGAAATAAATTAATCAAACAGTCCCCTAGTGAAAAGAAGGTGCTCGTGCTAGTGAAATGACTTGCTGTGACTTGAACAATAGATGAATGATTCCATGCTTCTTAAGTGCTTTAAATAGGGTGCCCCCCTAATAGATGTGCACTCACCCCTGGGAGTGGACCAACTATCGCTAGTTAGGTCAAATGCACGTGTGGGGCGACCCCTATGGATATCCTCTGGATCGATGATTGGCAGCGGTGAATGTTCCTCATATAAATAGATATAATAAAAGCCTCATTGCGCAGTACCGTTGATAAAGAGCTTTTTATTCCAAAAAATGTAAAGGTATTCAACTCGCATTTATGAGTGCCTAATGTCCTGGCACCCAAAGTGAACAGCAGGTATAAGTAAATCCGTGAAATCCGCCTGGTTGGTTCATGCAGCTGCTGGCTCAGAAAAGGCTTGATTTCCAGATTGAATGTGTGGGCGGAAGTGTGTCATGATAAAGTGACTCAACCTCATGATTGGGATGAGAGAGTGACCCCCCCCCTCCTGAACCGTACCAGGCCACATGCCCTCAACATTGGGAGGGTGCTTTGGGGTCCCCCCAAAGAACCTTGTCCCCATGTTAATGAGCACACGGGCCTCATCCCCACAACCCTGGTCGGTGGTTGTGGGGGTCTGCGGGCGGGGGGGCTTATCGGAATCTGGAAGCCCCCTTTAACAAGGGGACCCCCAGATCCCGCCCCTGCGTATGAAATGGTAATGGGGTACAAAAGTACCCCTACCATTTCACCAAAAAAGGTGACAAAAGTGTTAAGGATGACAAGAGACAGTTTTTGACAACTCCATTATTAAAGTCTTCTTCTTTCCATCTTTTTCCTTCTTCCTTTTTCTTTCCTTCATCCTTCGGTTTCTTCCTCCACCTTCTTCTTCCTCCATCTTCTTCTTCCTCTGATCCTCTGCTTCTTGCTCCGGTATTCTCATCTGGCTTCTTCCTCCACGGCGTCTCTTCTTCCTCCGCGGCGTCTCTTCTTCCTCCACGGCGTCTCTTCTTCCTCGATTCGTTCTCGGGCCTCTCCGCGCAATGGGAGGCTCCCGCTGTGTGGCGCTTCTCTTCTTCTGACACTAATATAACGGAACCGGGCATCAGAGGGGGCGGGGTCACCGGGTGGCCCCCTCCCTCCGTTAAATAAGAAGTGTCAGAAGAAGAGAAGCGTCACACAGCTGGAGCCTCCCATTGCGCGGAGCGGCCAGAGAATGAAGCGAAGAAGAAGAGACGCCTTGGAGGAAGAAGAGACGCTCTGTATGTTTAGGGTCGTTGGCCTGCTGGAAGGTGAACCTCCGCCCCAGTCTCAAGTCTTTTGCAGACTCTAATGCCCCGTACACACGGTCGGATTTTCCGATGGAAAATGTCCTATCGGACAATGTTGTCGGAAATTCCGACCGTGTGTAGGCTCCATCGGATTTTCCGATGGACAAAGTTTTATCTCCTGCTCTCAAATTTTCCGACAACAAAGTCCTATCGGACTTTTTCCGATCGTGTGTAGCGAATTCCGACGGACAAAGTGCCACGCATGCTCAGATCACATTACAAGACCAAAGCTATTGGCTGCTAGCCTCTACATAGTCCCGTCGTAGGCAACAAACATCACCACGTTCAGAATGATCGGATTTTCCGACAACTTTGTCCGACCGTGTGTATGCAACACCAGTGTCGGACAAAATCCGTCAGAAAAAATCTGATGGATTTTGTGGTCGGATTTTCCGACCGTGTGTGCGGGGCATAACAGGTTATTTTCTAAGTTTGCTCTGTGTTTGGCTCCATCCATGTTCCCATTCTTCTTTTTGGACAATGTGGAAAATGGCAAGGAGTATGAATACTTTTTCAAGGCACTGTATATACTGTAATGCCACGTACACACGGTCGGAATTTCCAATGGAAACAGTCCGATGGGAGCTTTTCAACGGATTTTCCGACCGTGTGTATGCCCATCGGTCTTTTTCTGTCGGAATTTCCGACGGACTTTGGATTGAGAACCTGTTCTCAATTTTTCCGACGGAAAACCTTTCTATTGGATTTTCCGATCGTGTGTATGCAATTCCGACACGCAAAATTCCGACGCATGCTCGGAAACAATTCAACGCATGCTCGGAAGCATTAAACTTCCCTTTTATAGTGCCGTCGAACGTGTTTTATGCCGCTGTGTTACAGACCGTCGGAATTTGGTGTGACCGTGTGTAGGCAAGACAGTTTGAGCGAAATTCCGTCGGAATTCCGACGGGAAAACCATCAGAGCTTTTTCCGACGAGAATTCCGACCGTGTGTATGCGGCATTACTGTATATCATGACATGGTAGGAATTTATCATGCAGACTGTACTCTATAGTTATTGAAACTTCCATTCTAAAATCAACTGAACAGACTTATCTCACCTCCCTGTTGTTAAAATGACTGATTAAAATCTTTACCTATAAGTGGAAATAACAGGTTTTTTTTATCCTTGTTTTTTACAACTTTCATTAAAATTCTGTAAAAAAGTTTTTTTAATTATGTTATATAATTTACATAGGTGGTCGGGGGAAGGATAACGACTGGATCATCACATTTCCTGAAAACACCGCGTTCCACGAAGTTCCCGAGGGTGTGCTAAAAACTGTTTTAACTTACCTGACCTACATTCCAAGGTACAGATCACAATACTTTAATAGAGCTTTTAGGTTTATACAGATCTTTAGACGTTTAGTTATAAGGCCCTTTTATAGTTGAGAGCACGAAAGGTCAGCCATACAAATAATAAGGGACTTTTAGAAGTAAATGTTTAGACTGTGCCTTCTGGTGAATGCACTTAGTGCATGAAAGTGTCACAGAGCTTTAGATAACAGTGTGATATTACAGTAACATAAAGCTTGGAATGAACACAGCTAAATATATTATTGATCTAAAGCAGAGCTGTAACTGTATGTGCCAAATGGCAAAACCATCTAATGTCAGTCTCAAAGGTAATTCTGCTAGACTAGCCTTCCTCCACCAGGGTTCCATGGAACCCTACGTTCCACTTGAGATTGCTACAGGGTTCCTTGAGCAGTGAGTGGATTGATCTCCATTCTCCAACTAGGGATGAGCCGAACAGCCCCCCCCCCCCCCCCGATGCGAACGGACTGAAAATTTGCACGAACTTTAGAACCCCATTAAAGTCTATGGGACTCGAACGTTTGAAATCAAAAGTGCTAATTTTAACCGTTTTCCGGACCAGCGCACGACGATGTACGTCAACAGAATGTCACGGACAGGCAAAAGGGCGTACAGGTACGTCCCCTTTAAGATTGCCGCCGTGCCATTGCGCGCCAGTCGGGACCCCCGTGAGTCCGGTCACGGGTCCCCCGGACTCGATCGCTGCGGGGATACCCACGATCGTCTCATGGGATGGCTGAACGGGAAGATGCGGAAGTAAACAGCATCTCCCCGTTCTGCCTAGCAACTAGTGACACCGATCTCTGCTCCCTGTGATTGGAGCAAAGATCAGTGTTCAAAAAATCAGTGTGTGGGAAAAAAAGGACGTCAATTTTGTTTGGGAGCCACGTCGCACGACCGCGCAATTGTCATTTAAATCGACGCAGTGCCGAATCGCAAAAAGTTGTCTGGTCTTAAGCCAGCAAAATGGTCCGGTCTGAAAGTGGTTAAAGGCTAATATGCAAGTTATTGTCCTAAAAAAGGGTTTGGGGACCCGGGTCCTGACCCAGGGGTATCAATGCAAAAAAAAGTTTTAAAACTGAAGTTTTTTCAGGAACAGTGATTTTAATGACACTTAAAGTGAAAAAAAGAAAAGTGAAATATTCCTTTAAATATCGTGCCTGGGGGGTGTCTATAGTATGCCTGTGAAGTGGCGCGTGTTTTCCGTGTTTAGAACAGTCCCTGCATGAAATTACATTTGTAACGGAAAAATAGTAATTTCAAACTGCTTGCGGATTTAATGTAATGTCTGGTCCCGGCAATATGGATGAAAATCATTGAGAAAAATGGCATGGGTACCCACCCCCCGCCCATTACCAGCCCCTTTGGGTCTTGTATGGATATTAAGGGGAACCCTGTACCCAATTTAAAAAAAGGAAAGGCGTGGGGGCCCCCAGGCCCTATATACTCTGAACAGCAGTATACAGGTGGTGCAAACAAGACAGGGACTGTGTAGGTTTGTTGTTAAGTAGAATCTGTTTGTAATTTTGAACTGGTAGATTTTTTAAAGTGTAGCTCCAGTCCAAAAATCTATTTTTATGCTTTTTTGAAAACATAGGGAAGGGTTATCACCCCTGTAACATTTGTTTTGCTGTCTGTGCACCTCTTCAGAAGATTTCACTGGACTTTCTGTCCCAATGACAAATGTTTTTTGAAAATTTGGGGGTTTTAGTAAAACAAGGATTGTGATAAAGCATCAGTGGAGAGGAGACACGTTTTTCCCATATCAACGCTTACAGGAGAGAATTTCCCTTCCTAGGGGTAGATTTCATCTCACTTTCTGTTGTCTCCTTCCGTTTGTAAGTTGGATGTTTGAAAGTAGGGGCCTGCCCTATATGCTCTGCAGAAATTCGGGCCTAAGGTGTTGCCACAACACTGTAAGCCCTCAAAGTGACTATTGGTGGGCGCTGGAATGCCCTGCTGTGAACTATTATATCAAGAATTGTAATTACATGCCATTGTTGAACAGTAGTAGAAAAATTGGGCCTTTGGTGGTGGTGCTGGTGCCACAACAATGTAAGTCCTCACAGTTACTCTTGGTGGGCGCTGGAATGGGCCCTGCTGTGAAATATTATATCAAGAATTGTAATTACATGCACCTGTTAAACAGGGGCAGAAAAATTGGGCCTTAGTACATGCTCCATGAGGATGCCCAGCATTTTGAAGGCTCTGATGATGATACCCAGCTAGTAGGAAGGCAGTAACTTAAGCCCAGAGAGAGGGGATGCCCAAGAAGGACAGCAATCTGGCAGTTATGTCCCCCCAGCTGCAGCATACTGCCAGGTTTGCTCCAGTGATGAGGTGGGAGTGGATGATGAGGTCACTGATTCCAGGAGAGAGGAGGAGGAGGCACATCTCCAACGAGGCAGGATGCCCTCCAGGGGCCAGCTTAAGGGCAGCACACCGACTGCATCACACCGCACAGCTGCGCATGTGCAGGGCGCTGCCTCTGCGCGTTATTCCAAAAGTTCTTTGGTGTGGGCCTTTTTTGAGTCGAGTGCATCAGATCACACCGCTGCTATTTGCAACATATGTCTCAAGCATATCTCGCGTGGCCAAATATCAGCCGCTTGGGCACCACATGCTTGACCAGACATATGTCGACCTGCCATGCAGTTCGTTAGCAAGCGTACCTAAAAGACCCACACCAAAGAACAAAGCGGACCTATCCTTGCTCCTTATCAGCTGGGCTCTCCAACCCCACTATACCTTCAGTCCTCTCTGAAACCTGCACTGAGAGGAATGAAGGTGTAGAATTAGGTGTGTCACAGCCAAGTACTTGCAGGCAATCTGCTATCGGTACACCAACATCTGATTGTACCAGGCAAATTTCCCTGCCCCAGCTGCTGCACCGTCAAAAGAAGTTCACTCCCAGCCATCCACATACGGTTGAATGCTAGCTTGGCTAAATTGCTGGCACTTCAACTGCTGCCTTTTCAGTTGGTAGACTCTGTCCCCTTCTGTGAGTTTGTGGAATGTGCGGTTCCTCAGTGGCAGGTTCCCAAATGCCACTTTTTCTCACGGAAGGCGATTCCGGCTCTCTACCGGCATGGGGAAGGCAATGTCTTGGCCTCGCTGGGCGGTCAGCGGTAAGGTGCATATTACCGCTGACTCATGGTCCAGCAGGCATGGACAGGGATGTTACTTATCTTTCACGGCGCATTGGGTGACTCTTCTGGCAGCTGGGAAGGATGCAGGACATCCTTCCAGAACAAACAGTACAACACGAGCAATTGGGGTAGCTTCAGGTGTACACTGTGCAGGTGGCACAATACACCGACTGTAACTGCTACAGCTGCCTGTGGTATAGGACCAGAACAACACCAGCAATTGGGCAAATTACGTCTCTCTTCGCTGACCGCGATGTGATTGGCCAAGCATGCGGGTCATAGTGCATGCTTGGCCAATCATCAGCCAGCAATGCACTGCGATGCCGCAGTGAATTATGGGCCGTGATAGCCCATAATGTTCGGATTTCGCCGAACAGGCGAACATCGTTTTCGACTCGAACACGAAGCTCATCCCTATATCCAACCTACACTGATCAACAATGTCAGAGGGCATATCAACACTAACCACTAATATTAGGAGATATCGCAATTTTTACTGTTTGTGTTTCTTTTCTGGTAGTTTTAATTTAAAGATTATTAATGTACTGCCAATTTTGTTGCATAGTGCATGAGGGTATAAACATGATATTTGTCAAATACGCTATGTATGCCATATTTTTGATCACTATATTTAAAATGATTTACAGTTTAGCCATAATGATAATGTACCACTAACTGTAGGTAAAATCATTTTTAGCAGGGTATCCTCAAGACCTATAGGCTACTTTCACACTGGGGCATTGGGGGCCGTCATTTTAGTGGAGCTATTCGGCCGCTAGCGGGGCGGTTTTAACCCCTGCTAGTGGCCGAAAAAGGGTTAAAACCGCCCCAAAACTGCCGCTACAGCGGTGCTTTACAGACGGTTTGGCGGCGCTACCCATTGATTTCAATGGGCATGGGTGCTTTAGGATCGATGTGTACACCGCTCCTACAGCGCTGCAAAGATGCTGCTTGCAGGACTTTTTTTACCGTCCTGCAAGCGCACCGCTCCAGCACTCAGGCTTTTACACTGGAGTGAGAGGAGAGGCTCTTTACAGGCACTATGCAGGCACTATTTTTAGTGCTATAGCACCTGTAAAGCGCCTCCAGTGTGAAAGCAGCCATAATGATTTCAAGGGTTCCTTGGGGTATAATGTTTGAGAAAGGCTGCTTTTGTATACAGAATTCTAACTTCTTTCATAACCGCACTATACATACTGTATATGCTTGCATAATCCACCAGAAAGTGCTTAGCGTCCATGTCTCCAGGCCCTATAACAGTGATGGCGAACCTTTATGAGCCCGAGTGCCCAAACCGTGACGCAAAACCAACTTATTTCTTTTAAAGTGCCAACACAGAATTAAACCTACCAGTGGCTCTGTACAGAGGATGGGACTGATCATCCCTCTGAATGAGCCCTAAGGGACCAAAAACGTATGATTCTGCTAGATTTTCTCAGAATGCAGGGTTCAGGAATGCGTTGTGCTCAGAATGCACTGTGCAACATACACTGACCAACTGTACCTGACACATGCACTGACCTACCTGACCATTATACTCACCTACCTGACCATTACACTCACCTGCCTGACCCATGCACTCACCTACCTGACCATTACACTCACCTACCTGACCATTACACTCACCTACCTGACCATTACACTCACCTACCTGACCATTACACTCACCTACCTGACCATTACACTCACCTACCTGACCATTACACTCACCTGCCTGACCCATGCACTCACCTATCTGACCATTACACTCACCTACCTGACCATTACACTCACCTACCTGACCATTACACTCACCTACCTGACCATTACACTCACCTACCTGACACGTGCTTCCTGCACTACTCACATCCCCCCACAAACAGTAGATTGGAGGATCCATCCTCCTTACCTTTCCATGGCCTTATCGTCCAGCTCTCCCCGGCACTATTGTACGAGTCCCCGCCATCCAGCCGATCCTTGATATCCCCGCCGCCGGGAGGTCAGCTAGCAGCCATAGCACCTCACCCCATGGCCATGGATGACCTGCTCCGAGCACCGCCCCTCCCCCTCCGCTGTTTCACAGGCTGCACCAGAGGGACAGACTGAACCAAAGTAATCCTGGAGCAGGAGGAGCTGGTATAGGGTGCCTGAAAAGAGGAATGCCTTACAGGAGGTGAAGGGGTCTGGGGGAGGCAATAAGCTGCAGAACAGATACGGGACGGTGGAGGAAGAATTTTACACCCCCCTAAACATCGCACATGGGACAAGATGACTGGCTGCCAATCCCCCCGCCGACGTCACTGGCACCGATGCAAGGAAGGGAGCCATCTCCTCCGTGCCTGCACCGCCAGTGCAAGTGACTGCCTAGCTGGGGGATTCCCCTGGCGTGCCCAGAGAGAGGGCTTGGCGTGCCAGCTGTGGCACACGTGCCAATGGTTCGCCATCACTGCCCTATAACAATCACTTAGGCTGTTATGGATATACTGTAGTTACAGATTAGAGATAAAAAACGTTGTTTATAAGATGTTTTTGTGAGCGGTAACGCGTTTCGGAACATGCACAGCGCCTTTCTCTTTCCTACATGGGATAAAATACTTCTGTGGTCAAAACCGTTACAAAAACCTTGTTTTGTCTATAATTTTTTAACCTGGAATAATTTAGGTTTAGCATTTGTTAATTAATAATAAACTGTAACATTTGTCAAACCTGTTTTCTTTGATTTCTAGTAAACTTGAGAATGATGTAAAATTCATAATCATATTGGACAGAAGATTGGATACATGGACGTCTGTAAAACTGACTCTCCAGAAATTATCTGTAAGTCACAAACATAATAATTTCATACTTTGTTGTCATATGTCATAATGCAATTATCAGAAGTACTGTGCCTGACAAAGATTGTTTGGAGGGCACTTATACATAATTAGAGCTTACTAAAGGTATGCCATGTCAAGGTGAACTGTGATGCATATACATGTTACATATACATGTATGTATACATGTATGTTTGTAAAAGGGTACATGCTCTAACAGAGCTGAGAATTACTGCACAAGTATGGTAGGTAAATTGTTTGTCAAAGTTCTGAATTTCTTGTTAAGGGTGTATGTGTGCCCTTTTCCTTGTTTCCAAAGTATTGTTTTGGTCAGGATTCTCTTGTTACATAGTTAAATAGTTACATTGTAGGTGAGGTTGAAAAAAGACACAAGTCCATCAAGTCCAACCTATGTGTGTGATTATATGTCAGTATTACATTGTATATCCCTGTATGTTGCGGTCGTTCACATGCTTATCTTATAGTTTCTTGAAACTATCAATGCCTCCCGCTGGGACCACCACCTGTGGAAGGGAATTCTACATCCTTGCCGCTCTTACAGTAAAGAACCCTCAACATAGTTTAAGGTTAAACCTCTTTTCTTCTAATTTTAATGAGTGGCCGCGTGTCTGATCACCAGTATGGTATTTGTAAATTAAAATCATATCCCCTCTCAAGCGTCTCTTCTCCAGAGAGAATAAGTTCAGTGCTCGCAACCTTTCTTCATAACTAATATCCTCCAGACTCTTTATTAGCTTTGTTGCCCTTCTCTGTACTCGCTCCATTTCCAGGACATCCTTCCTTAGGACTGGTGACCAGAACTGGACAGTATACTCCAGGTGCAGCCTGGACCAGAGTCTTGTAGAGTGGGAGAATTATCGCTTTATCTCTTGAGTTAATCCTCTTTTTAATGCATGACAATATTCTGTTTGCTTTGTTAGCAGCAGCTTCGAATCACATGCCATTGCTGAGCCTGTCATCCTCTAGGACCCCCAGGTCCTTTTCCATCCTAGATTCCCCCAGAGGTTCTCCCCCTAGTAAGTAGATTGCATTCATATTTTTGCCACCCAAATGCATTATTTTACATTTTTCCACATTAAACCTCATTTTCCATGTAGTTGCCCACCCCATTAATTTGTTCAGATCTTCTTGCAAGGTTTCCACATCCTGCGGAGAAGTAATTGCCCTGCTTAGCTTAATATTGACCGCTAATACAGAGATTGGACTGTTTATCCCATCCTCCAGGTCATTTATGAACAAATTAAATAGGATTGGTCCCAGCCCAAAACCCTGGGGGACCCCACTACCCACCCCTGACTATTCTGAGTACTCCCCATTTATCACTACCCACTCAACTTACCCTTGTAGCCAGTTTTCAATCCATGTACGGACCTTACTTTGTACAGTAACACATCTACGGGCCTTCCTTTATCTAGTTGGTGGCTCCCCTCCTCATAGAAGGTTAATAGATTGGTTTGGCAAGAACGATTCTTCATAAATCCATGCTGATTACTGCTAATGATACTGTTTTCTATGCTAAAATCTTGTATATAGTCCCTTATCTTCCCCTTCAGGAGCTTGCATACTATTGATGTTAGGCTAACTGGTCTGTAATTCCCAGGGATGTATTTTGGCCCTTTTTTAAATATTGGTGCTTACATTGGCCTTTCTCCAATCAGCTGGTACCATTCCCAGTAGACTGCCAGTAAAAATTAGGAACAATGGTCTGGCAATTACTTGACTATTCTATTCTATACTATTCTCATCAACCCTCATGTAATAGAGATGAACAAAGGCACACATTTGAGGTCCAGCCTGGGTGGCAACAATGATCCTCTCTGTAGATGCAGTGAGAGCATAGCCACTCAAGGACAGAACTTATGTGGGTCGCTAGAACTTCAGGTAAAAATATGGGATGGGGGGGGGGATCTTGAAAAAGGAAAACAAATGCAGACACCACATACATATTGCAGCTTAGCAGTTGCCCACTGTGCTATAGCCAAAAGACAGCTACAGCGCGGCCGTCCAGTTCTGGGAGGACGTCAGTAGATGTCCTCCCAGAACCTGCATCCTTCAGACACAGCTAATCACAGATCAGGGTAAAGGGCCAATCACAGCGACCCGATTATTGGCAGTCCTTTCCTTCCATTCTGTGTTTGTGTGAGGAAAGGAGAGCCGTTAACTGGCCAGCCTGTCAGCACAATGTTTACACTGATAATCAGGGCATTGATCATCAGTGCCCTGATGATCAGTGCCGACTATCAGTGCCGACTATTAGGGCCCATCAGTGCCGCCTCATCAGTACCTCCTCATCAGCTGCACTGCCATATAGTACATTTCAACCATAAGAGTTAAAGAACATTACAACAATAGAGGAAATAGCCTATCACTACAGGCTTATCCTGGAATCTTGGATGGTTTTTCCAACGGAATTCCGCTCAAGCTTGTCTTGCATACACACGGTCACACAAAAGTTTGCTGAACTTTCGACCGCCAAGAACGCGGTGACGTACAACACTACGACGAGCCAAGAAAATTAAGTTCAATGCTTCCGAGCATGCGTCAAGTTGTTTCCGAGCATGCGTAGGAATTTTGCACGTCGGAATTGCTACAGACGATCGGAATTTCCGATCAGAACTTTTTCCGACCGAAAAATTGAGAACCTGCTCTCAATCTTTTGCTGGCTGGAATTCCGCCAGCAAAAGTCCGATGGAGCCTACACACGGTCACATTTTCGGACCAAAAGCTTTCCGCTCGTGTGTATGGGGCATTAGTATATTTGACCAGGGTAAAATAATGTGTCCATAGTCCATGAAGATTCCTGTAAAAACAGCCAAACAAATTGGTGTTTAGCAGAGCGAACCTCCAGCTGCAGTGTGAAGTGAACCATTTTGCATTGGTATCATTACCACTACTAAGACCTCATACACACGGGCGTTTTAACAGCTGCATTTTTGAGCTTTTTTTGCTGCTTAAGAACGCCACTCCATGTTATTCAATGGGCTCATACACACCATGTCGTTTTTAAGCTCCAAAAAAAGCACCAAGGACCATCACGTTCTGAGGCTCCAGCGCTAGAACTGTTTTGACGCTGACGCCGAAAAAAAACTCAAAAATGCGCATTAGCGATATACCGACGTTTTTTAGCGTCAGCGTTTTTAATCTGTAAAAATGTTTATGTGGGTAATTTGGGAGTGGAAAATAGTAGAGGGATGTTTTTTTTTTTTAAAAAAACGCGCCTAAAGCGGTGTACACACGGTCGGAATTTCTGATGGAAACAGTCCGATGGGAGCTTTTCAACGGATTTTCCGACCGTGTGTATGCCCATCGGTCTTTTTCTGTCGGAATTTCCAACGGACTTTGGATTGAGAACCTGTTCTCAATTTTTCCGACGGAAAACCTTTCTATCGGATTTTCCGATCGTGTGGATGCAATTCCGACACGTAAAGTTCTGACGCATGCTCAAACAATTTGACGCATGCTCGGAAGCTTTAAACTTCCCTTCTATAGTGCTGTCGAACGTGTTTTATGCCGCTGTGTTACAGACCGTTGGAATTTTGGTGTGACCGTGTGTAGGCAAGACAGTTTGAGCGAAATTCCGTCGGAAAAACCATCAGAGCTTTTTCCGGAGACAATTCCGACCGTGTGTACGCAGCATTAGCGGTAACTCTTACAAACGACGTTAAACGCGCATTGACGCCAAATCAAAACGCTAATAAAATCGCGTTTTTAACGCTGCTTTTTTCCCAGGCGTTGTTACTAGCTTTACAGTCCATTTTTTAAATCGTCTGTGGGTATGAGGCCTGAATGTCACAGCTTCCAGCTCAGGGCTCCTGGTTGTTATGGAATCAACACCCGCCATTGTTCTGACAATTGGCAGGTACATTCAGCTATCAGCTGGAGACTTGTGTTTGTCAGGTAAAAGGGATAGTGTAAAAAAAATGACATGGGGTCCCCCCAAAACCCATACCAGACCCCTCAGGTCTGCTGTGGATTTTAAGGGTTCCCTCTAAATTCTAGACCAGACTATTCGTCGTTGGCCATGCCATGCTTATTGTCCAGTTCTGCAGAAGCAAGTATATCTGTAGGGATGCTGGAGATGCTTTCTTTCATTTAACTAGTTCAGCTCTTTGGACGTACTACATACGTCCAACGAGTGAACCTTTAAACACAAGCCGATGGCTGCAGTAGCAGCCATCAGCTTGTGCAGGGTTTCTTCAGCCGGCTCCTGGCTTGAATGTGATGTGGTGGCTTCCTAGCTGCCGATCACTTTCACAGAGCCGGTGGGAGCTCAGGACCACAACTACCAGCTTCAGGGGGGTGGGTGAGCGATGTGAGACAGAGGGAAATCCATGCCTCAATCAATGAAACTGAAAATGACAATGATTTTTGTCACTTCCGGTTTCAGATCCACCATTTCCTGGCCGGTACAGTCAGGGGACACATCTGACCAAGCCGATCTATGTGAAGGGCAGGGGAGACATTGGGTACAAGAATACCTGTCACCTGCTCAAGGTTATCACATGGGGGTTTCTTAACCCCTTGTTACAGCAATTAAGTAAAAATAAATAAATGTAAAAAAGTAAAAATAAAAATTCTAATAGAATGTATAAAAAAAAGTTTTATTTTTTTTTTTTTTTCCTGTAACCCCTGTTGCCCCGCGTTGCTAGGTCTACAAAAGATCTGGGGCTAGAGCCCATAGCAGCATAGTAAAAAAAAAAAGGCATATGCTTGGGAGGGCATACACATGTATATACAGCAATATATGTGTGTGTGTGTATACCCCAGAGAGCCCCCTACTTATATCAGGGTCCCCAGAGAGCCCTCCACTTACATCAGGGTCCCCAGAGAGCCCCCTACTTACATCAGGGTCCCCAGAGAGCCCCCCCCCTTAGATCAGGGTCCACCAGAGAGCCCCCCCTTAGATCAGGGTCCCCCAGAGAGCCCCCCCTTAGATCAGGGTCCCCCAGAGAGCCCCCGCTTAGATCAGGGTCCCCCAGAGAGCCCCCGCTTAGATCAGGGTCCCCCAGAGAGCCCCCGCTTAGTTTAGGGTCCCCCAGAGAGCCCCCGCTTAGATCAGGGTCCCCCAGAGAGCCCCCCCTTAGATCAGGGTCCCCAGAGAGCCCCCCTTAGATCAGGGTCCCCAGAGAGCCCCCCCTTAGATCAGGGTCCCCAGAGAGCCCCCCCTTAGATCAGGGTCCCCAGAGAGCCCCCCTTAGATCAGGGTCCCCAGAGAGCCCCCCCTTAGATCAGGGTCCCCAGAGAGCCCCCCCTTAGATCAGGGTCCCCAGAGAGCCCCCCTTAGATCAGGGTCCCCAGAGAGCCCCCCTTAGATCAGGGTCCCCATAGAGCCTCCCCTTAGATCAGGGTCCCCAGAGAGCCCCCCCTTAGATCAGGGTCCCCATAGAGCCCCCCCTTAGATCAGGGTCCCCAGAGAGCCCCCCCTTAGATCAGGGTCCCCAGAGAGCCCCCCTTAGATCAGGGTCCCCAGAGAGCCCCCCCTTAGATCAGGGTCCCCAGAGAGCCCCCCCTTAGATCAGGGTCCCCAGAGAGCCCCCCCTTAGATCAGGGTCCCCAGAGAGCCCCCCCCTTAGATCAGGGTCCCCATAGAGCCTCCCCCTTAGATCAGGGTCCCCATAGAGCCTCCCCCTTAGATCAGGGTCCCCATAGAGCCTCCCCCTTAGATCAGGGTCCCCATAGAGCCTCCCCCTTAGATCAGGGTCCCCATAGAGCCTCCCCCTTAGATCAGGGTCCCCATAGAGCCTCCCCCTTAGATCAGGGTCCCCATAGAGCCTCCCCCTTAGATCAGGGTCCCCATAGAGCCTCCCCCTTAAAATCAGGATACCCATATAGCCTCCCCCTTACATTAGGGTCCCCAGAGATCCTCCCCTTGCATTAGGGTCCCCAGAGATCCTCCCCCTTGCATCAGGGTCCCCAGAGATCCTCCCCCTTGCATCAGGGTCCCCAGAGATCCTCCTCTTGCATCATGGTCCCCAGAGATCCTCCCCCTTGCATCAGGGTCCCCAGAGATCCTCCCCCTTGCATCAGGTTTGGGTTCCCAGAGATCCCCCTTACATTAGGGTCCCCAGAGATCCTCCCCCTTGCATTAGGGTCCCCAGAGATCCTCCCCCTTGCATCAGGGTCCCCAGAGATCCCCCCCTTGCATCAGGGTCCCCAGAGATCCTCCCCATTGCATCAGGGTCCTCAGAGAGCCCCCCACTTACATCAGGGTCCCCAGCCTCCCCTCACCTTGGGGACCCCTGCAGAGACTCGGGGCTATGGGCCCCAGATTTGGGGCTATAGCCCCAAAAGCCAACCCCTAGCGACACCACTGCCCCGCACACTTACACAAACGCACGCCCAGGGTACGCATTTGTGTATGTAAACCACGGTTGCACCACATGTGTGACATATCGCTGCAAACGTCAGTGAGAGCGAGTGAGTGTAATAATTCTAGCACAAGAGATCCTGGTTAACTGTAAACTGATGAGCTGTAAAAGCTTTTAAACCAATGGCTATTTTTGGGTAGAGCACTTTATTGTGATATCACTGGTGCACACAATTTTAAGACTTGGCATGTTGGGTATCTATTTACTCGACAAAACCTCATATTTTTATATATTTTTTTTTAATTGGGTATTGTGTGTATTTCCACTATAACAGCTTCAACTCTTCTAGAAAGGCTGTCCACAAGGTTTAGGAGTGTGTCTATGCAGGGGTCTCAAACTGGTGGCCCTCCAGCTGTTGCAAAACTACAAGTCCCATGAGGCATTGCAAGGCTGACAGTTACAAGCATGACTCCCACAGGCAGAGGCAGGATGGGACTTGTAGTTTCACAACAACTGGAGGGCCGCCAGTTTGAGACCCATGGTCTATGGGAATGTTTGACCATTATTCCAGAAGCGCATTTGTGAGGTCAGGCACTGATGGTGGATGAGAAGGCCTGGCCCGCAGTCTCCACTCTAATTCATCCAAAAGGTGTTCTATCAGGTTGAAGTCAGAACTCTGTGCAGACCAGTCAAGTTCCTCCACCCCAAACTCGCTCATCCATGTCTTTATGGACCTTGCTTGACTAATACTGGGATGCCATTAAAGTTCCCGTGGGAGGCCATGCCTGGAAGTGGGTGTAAATACCTGTCTAGACAGGTATCTGCACCCTCCCCCTGAAAGGTGCCAAATGTGACACCGGAGAGCGGGAGGGTTCCGATGAGCGGAAGTTCCACTTTAGGGTGGAATACCGCTTTAAGTACCCCTCCCCAGATAACACAGCAGGGCCAGGTGCACCCACTGATTGGCTCTGGGGAAGACTGATACCCAAGACGTCCAACCAGGCCTGGTTCTTGACCTGTCATGGGTACCTAACTGCACCCAAGACCAGTCAGAACCCTAGTACAGCCCAGCCAAACTGATGCCAAAGTGAACCTGTACAATTAACCCTCAGAACCCCATTACTGTTCTGAGGAAAAAACTAAATTTCCACATATAGTGGACACTTGTAAAAGTGTGACCGCTACACAAGAGAGTCCTGGAGCAGAAGGAGAGAAAAGGATTGGCGTAGGGACGGCATGACAGGTGTGGACAGGACAGTCATGCTTAGGAAAGAGTACGGTCTCGGAGTCCGGGGGCTTGCGACTGGAGGCCTAAAGTTTAAAAGAAGTTTCTCGCAGTGACCAGTGGTGTGTCTTACCCTCGAAGACCCCAAAAAGAGGACATAAGTTGATTGAGAGGGCAGTGATTGGGTCTTTGGAGGAGGAGAAGATGGATGTTATATGTATATAACATGGTTTGTACCCATCTGTGGATGGGGTTAACATGGTTGGTACCCATCTGTGGATGGGGTTAACATGGTTGGTACCCATCTGTGGATGGGGTTAACATGGTTGGTACCCATCGGTGGTATGGGGTTAACATGGTTGGTACCCATCGGTGGTATGGGGTTAACATGGTTGTTACCCATCGGTGGTATGGGGTTAACATGGTTGTTACCCATCGGTGGTATGGGGTTAACATGGTTGGTACCCATCTGTGGATGGGGTTAACATGGTTGGTACCCATCTGTGGATGGGGTTAACATGGTTGGTACCCATCTGTGGATGGGGTTAACATGGTTGGTATCCATCTGTGGATGGGGTTAACATGGTTGGTACCCATCTGTGGATGGGGTTAACATGGTTGGTACCCATCTGTGGATGGGGTTAACATGGTTGGTACCCATCTGTGGATGGGGTTAACATGGTTGGTACCCATCGGTGGTATGGGGTTAACAACATGTTTGGTACCCATCTGTTGTATGGGGTTATCAGGTACCTTCCAGTTAATGAGGGTTTAACCAGGAAGGGGTAAACGGTAGGTCACTGCGAAGGTTGAGTACCCTCTCTGAGTCCGGGGGCTTGCGACTGGAGGTCTAAAGTTAAAAGAAGTTTGTCGCAGTGACCAGTGGTGGGTGTTACCCTTGAAGACACCAAAAAAGTACATAAAAAGTTGGTTAAGAGTTATTTAAATATTATTTATTTAATTTATGGAAATTATTAATAAATAGGCTGTCAAGGCCATTTACTCCATGATCTTGTCACGTCATTTGTGGGGGGATTTGGAGGGATTAGATTCTATGTCTAACGGGTGACATAAGTGACTGAGTTAGGTCCTTCACATGTCATGGCAGTATATGGTCATACTTATACAATCTCATATCTGTGTTCTATAATTAATCATTTTATTGACACTTTTTTCGCAAATATTTTTCCTAGTTATATTTTATTTACTATATATGGTTAGAAAGAGTATTATCCTATAGCCCATGTATAACTATCCCCCAATGAATGACAGCTGGCAGTGTGGAGGTTAACGTCCCTTGTCACATGCAGTCTTGGGAGAGCCAGGTGTGCATGTCTGGGCTGTGTGCGCACAAGATGCCGCTGTGAGCCAGTGAACGCGTGTCTGCTGGAGATTAACATTAACATCAGCGAATCAATGCAGGGCTCGATGTGTCTGTAGTTTGCTGGTCCTGTAGCTGCTGCTTTTTTCGCAGTGCTGTGGTAATGGAAACGGCTGCAGCAGCAGCACTGCTTCAGCTCACCAGCCACTTGGCAGTTTTTAAACACCAGCATCCAGATCGTATGCCACCCATGAAACCCTGACAATTTACAAGAGGAAGATCATTACTGCTGCTTAAACGAACCATGGCAGAAGGCAACCCCCCAAGAGGAATGATGAGGTTCCGAAGGAATGCGGTAAGGGTTCTCTCTGCCTGCAATCCCTACAGCACATCCCAAGTTCAAATCGCTCCGTACTGCAGCAGGGAGCATGTACGGAGCTCTAGCACAAACTGCTGATGAACCGGACACATACATAATGCAGATTGTACTCTGCAAATAGCAGGCCAAGTTTGTTCTGCCAGTAAAGGTTCTCAGCACTTCCACATGCTCATTGCAGATCAGAGCTGTATTCACTTGTGCCAGTGATGCTCATGTCTGTCCTTCTGGGCCGCTTCACATCTATTTATATTTGGCCTATTTCTGAGATCAAGGCTTTAGATTCCTGCCTCCAGTTATTGCTATATATAGCTCATGAATTATTGCATGTGTACCTTTTGATAAAAAAAAATTCTAGCTGCAGTTTGTAAAAGTTTACACACTGTACTAGGTGATTGTGTCACTAAGTTTACACACTGTACTAGGTGATTGTGTCACTAAGTTTACACATCGGTGGATCCTATAAAGTTTGTTATTCTATAGTGTCATATTAGGACAAGTCATTTTAGGAATTGTGGGTGAAACTGGAACAAGAAGCTTGCTCTCTAGTATGCTCTGCATAGAACTGTTAACAGATAGGCATGTTACTAAATAGGATTTTGATATCATTTTAATATCTACAGTACATCATTGCATAAGAAATTTCTGTAAAGGCAAAATAGGTGTTTAAATGTTGTTTCCAGTGCAAGACCAGTTCATTTGTAGTGTCCACACACCAGTGCGAGACCAGTTTATTTGTAGTGTCCACACACCAGTGCGAGACCAGTTCATTTGTAGTGTCCACAAATCAGTGCGAGACCAGTTCATTTGTAGTGTTCATACATCAGTGCAAGACCAGTTCATTTGTAGTGTCCACAAATCAGTACGAGACCAGTTTATTTGTAGTGTCCACACACCAGTGCGAGACCAGTTCATTTGTAGTGTCCACACACAAGTGCGAGACCAGTTCATATGTAGTGTCCACACACCAGTGCGAGACCAGTTCATTTGTAGTGTTCACACACCAGTGCGAGACCAGTTCATTTGTAGTGTCCACACACCAGTGCGAGACCAGTTCATTTGTAGTGTCCACACACCAGTGTGAGACCAGTTCATTTGTAGTGTCCATACACCAGTACAAGACCAGTTAATTTGTAGTGTCCACAAATCAGTACGAGACCAGTTCATTTGTAGTGTCCACACACCAGTGCGAGACCAGTTTATTTGTAGTGTTTATACACCAGTGCGAGACCAGTTTTTTTGTAGTGTCCACACACCAGTGCGAGACCAGTTTATTTGTAGTGTCCACACACCAGTGTGAGACCAGTTTATTTGTAGTGTCCACACACCAGTGCGAGACCAGTTAATTTGTAGTGTCCACACACCAGTGCGAGACCAGTTCATTTGGAGTGTCCACACACCAGTGCGAGACCAGTTAATTTGTAGTGTCCACACACCAGTGCGAGACCAGTTAATTTGTAGTGTCCACACACCAGTGCGAGACCAGTTCATTTGTAGTGTCCACACACCAGTGCGAGACCAGTTTATTTGTAGTGTTCATACATCAGTGCAAGACCAGTTCATTTGTAGTGTTCATAAACCAATGCGAGACCAGTTCATTTGTAGTGTCCACACACCAGTACAAGACCAGTTCATTTGTAGTGTCCATACACCAGTGCGAGACCAGTTTATTTGTAGTGTCCATACACCAGTGCAAACCAGTTTATTTGTAGTGTCCATACACCAGTGCGAGACCAGTTAATTTGTAGTGTTCATTACACCAGTGCAAGACCAGTTCATTTGTAGTGTCCACACACCAGTTCATTCGTAGTGTCCACACACCAGTACAAGACCAGTTCATTTGTAGCGTCCACACACCAGTGCGAGACCAGTTCATTTGTAGTGTCCATACATCAGTGCGAGACCAGTTCATTTGTAGTGAAACCAGGTAATTTGTAGTGTTCATACACCAGTGCGAGACCAGTTAATTTGTAGTGTCCACACACTAGTGTCAGAGCAGTTAATTTGGAGTGTCCACACACCAGTGCGAGACCAGTTAATTTGTAGTGTCCACACACCAGTGCAAGACCAGTTCATTTGTAGTGTCCACACACCAGTGTGAGACCAGTTCATTTGTAGTGTCCATACACCAGTGCGAGACCAGTTCATTTGTAGTGTCCATACACCAGTGCAGGACCAGTTCATTTGTAGTGTCCACACACCAGTGCGAGACCAGTTAATTTGTAGTGTCCACACACCAGTGCGAGACCAGTTCATTTGTAGTGTCCACACACCAGTCTGAGACCAGTTCATTTGTAGTGTCCATATACCATTGCGAGACCAGTTCATTTGTAGTGTCCATACACCAGCGCGAGACCAGTTTATTTGTAGTGTCCACACACCAGTGTGCAACCAGTTCATTTGTAGTGTCCCCAAACCAGTACGAGACCAGTTCATTTGTAGTGTCCACACACCAGTGCAAGACCAGTTCATTTGTAGTGTCCACACACCAGTGCGAGACCAGTTCACTTGTAGTGTCCACACACCAGCGTGAGACCAGTTCATTTGTAGTGTCCATAAACCAGTCCGAGACCAGTTCATTTGTAGTGTCCATAAACCAGTCTGAGACCAGTTTATTTGTAGTGTCCATATACCATTGCGAGACCAGTTCATTTGTAGTGTCCATACACCAGTGCGAGACCAGTTCATTTGTAGTGTCCATAAACCAGTGCGAGACCAGTTCATTTGTAGTGTCCTTAAACCAGTCTGAGACCAGTTCATTTGTAGTGTCCACACACCAGTGCGAGACCAGTTCATTTGTAGTGTCCATACTTTCTACTACTAGTTTTCTACTGATTGATAGCACAGTATATAGTGTAGAAAGTTTGAATTGCATTCATTCAACTGAACTTCCTTTCTTGGTTCAGACCTCTCCATCATGAAATGCTTGAGGGTCAGAAGTGAAAGCACGCAGACATAAGAATTTAAAATTCACCATGTTTCTTTCTGTTTTTAGACCGGGGGTTGTAGTTAAATTAAAAATGTTATTCTGGAGTTCCTCTTTAATGGGTTTGTGGTCACTTAGACAGTAAAAAAGCCTAACATTTCCCAAAGTCTGGGATGTCGCTACAACAGGTATAGAGGGGAAATCTAGTTATTTGGATCCTGTTTTGGCAATGGGACAGGAAGTTTAGGGAAATTTCCTCAGTGGGATATCAATGGCAAAATAACCCCCCTTAGGCTAGGTTCACACATGTCCGCTGCAAATTTCCAAAGCAGCTGTTCCAGCTTTGAGTTAGATGCGGTTGAGATGCAAATTTCTGGAGCCGGCGGTCACTGGCGTCTTTAACATTAAGTGCTTACTAAGGTGCGGGCCAGGAAGCCGGCCACCGCGTCCTTAACAACGGATGACTCATCAGCTGTCAGGGGGCCTGCCCCCCCACCCCAAAGCACCTTGTCCCCATGTCGATGGGGACAAGGGCCTTTTCCCCACAACCCTGGCCGGTGGTTGTGGGGGTCTGCGGGCGGGGGGCTTATCGGAATCTGGAAGCCTGTTTAACCAGTGGGCCCCAGATCCCCCCCTCCCCATGTGAATGAGTATGGGGTACATCGTTCGTCATTCATCAAAAAAAGTGTCAAAAATAAATAAAAACACAGAGACAGTTTTTGATTTATTAACCTCTTCGCGCCCGGGCTATTGCCGAAAGATGGCTACAGCGCGGGCGATCCCTGCCGGGAGGACGTCCCTGAACGTCCTCCTGTTTACTTCCGCAATGCACGCTCCTGAGAGCACGCATCGGGGAAGTTCTGTGCTGGCCGTGTCCCTCGGACACAGCAAGTCACAGATCGCTGTAAACGGCCAATCACAGCGGCCGTTTACAGCGCGATCGTCGTGTCCAGTGAGAGATGATCTCATATGTAAAAATATGAGATCATCTCTCAGCGCCGCTCTCCCTCCTCACACAGAGACAGCCCAGTATTGAAGTGGTTAATCCCATGTGCTACTGTAACATGCTGCCTTCAAGATGAAGTTTGCAAGACGTAATCTTTATAGGTCCTTGGGTAGATTGCCCTCTTGACATTCAGGTGCATAGAACACCCATTTGGGTTCTCAAGTTATTGTTTTGCCTCTGGCACTCTTTTCAGCTACTCACCCTTTCCTCTTCGGTGCCAGCACACAGAAAAAATCATGAGTGGGAGTTAGTTTTTTTCATATATCTTAGTCAAGCACATCTGGTGGCATTAAATTTGTATATTAATTCCTGGTATCACAGAGCCATTGTCCAACTCCCCCAGACCAATTAAGTGGTGGAGTTGGGAAGAGACATAGTATTTCCAAGCATTCATAGGCGCTATGCCTGCTTCTTCCTTGGGTCATTGGACATGTTCTTGAGTCATACATGGCTGTTTGTTTTTCCAAACACATTCCATAAAAGTTGTAATAAATAATACCTTGAAAATGTTAAAGAGTAATATATGTTGGGTATCATGAAGTAGGTATAGCAGTTGGAGCATCATTAGCATTTTATTAGAATGGTCCTACCCATGAGCAAGGGAAGATTATGAAGTTGGGCATACATGGAAATATACCTTCTAAGAAGTATGCCAAGGCATTTAACTGTCTCTGCTGCTGGTATCCTACTAGTAGGTAAAAAGGCTTGTGTGTAGGGACTCATGAGCAGTAATAGGGCCAACCTAGTCTAATGTATAGTGAGCCCTGAGTAAACTCCTAATCTTTTAATAGTATCCTAGGATCCATAACCGCTTGAAGAGACTGGCAGGTGTCCCCAGAAAACATTAGCATATAGTCAGCATAAATCATTCGTTTTTCATGAATATTTTCAAAATGGAGGCCTACAATTGCAGGATTTTCTCTAATGATAACCGCCTAGTGTTCAATGGCATAACTGAATAGAAGTAGTGACAAAGGGCAGTTCAATGGCATAACTGAAAAGGAGGGGTGACAAAGGGCAGTTCAATGGCATAACTGAAAAGGAGGGGTGACAAAGGGCAGTTCAATGGCATAACTGAAAAGGAGGGGTGACAAAGGGCAGTTCAATGGCATAACTGAATAGGAGGGGTGACAAAGGGCACCCCTGCCTACTTCCTCTTTGGATTCTGAAACTTTCAGAAAGTGATCCCCCTCCATAAAACTGGCCATAAGAGGGAAATATAGTAATTGCACCCAGGCGATAAACTTTTCAAAGCCACACCCTTTAACACTTCTCAGGGCTAAGGCTATTCAATGTTGTTGAATGCCTTGGGGGCACCTAGTGACAGCAGTGCCCGCCTTTCTGGGTAATCAGCAGGGGGTCTGCATGTTTACATAGAGCCTATGTAGATAAATGGCTGTAGACTGCCTGATCAATATTTATTGAATGGGTAATAACTCTTTATAGGCAGTTGGCCAACACCTTTACCAGAATCTTAATGCCACCGCACTGAATAATAAACCTTCTCCTGTTCCCTTGGGATCTCTTCAACTTATGCGGCGTACACACGGTCGGAATTTCCGATGGAAACAGTCTGATGGGAGCTTTTCATCGGATTTTCCGACCGTGTGTATGCCCAACGGTCTTTTTCTGTCGGAATTTCCGACGGACTTTGAATTGAGAACCTGTTCTCAATTTTTCCGACGGAAAACCTTTCTATCGGATTTTCCGATCGTGTGTATGCAATTCCGACACGCAAAATTCCGACGCATGCTCGGAAACAATTTGACGCATGCTCGGAAGCATTAAACTTCCCTTTTATAGTGCTGTCGAACGTGCTTTATGCCGCTGTGTTATTGACCGTCGGAATTTGGTGTGACCGTGTGTAGGCAACACAGCTTTAGCAGAATTCCGTCGGAATTCCGTCGGAAAAACCGTCAGAGTTTTTTCCGACGAGAATTCCGATCGAGTGTACTCTAGCTGAAGTTCCAGTGTCGGTTCAACCTCTGGAGCTGTGTCCCACCCTGACCACTACCCTCTCTCTCTCTGAGAAATCCTCTTCCCTTGGGGCATGTAAGGTCATCATGAGTACCTGGTATTACAATGTGATTAATCACATCGTAATGGATGCACTTATGTGTTTTTAGCAACTGGTGTGATTTTTGTGGTTTTTGTTTTTTATTTATTTTTTTTTATGTGATTTTGTTGCACGCTTCTCTGCGATTTTTTTGTATTTTTTATATATATATATATTTTTTTTATATCAATTTTCTGCACAGGACTGTGGAATAACATTTATTGTGGCACAGCCACATGTATATTAGTCATTTGACTATTTACAATAACTTGTTAGGTTTATTGTGCACACATGGGAGTTCACCTATGAACTATTTTTGGACTTATGTCACAATCACTCTTGCATTTTTTGTATATGTCATGTTATAACCATTTTGGGATATCACATAGTTGAGTTCACCATTTATTATTATTATTGGTCTTTCACTCTTTACTAGATCACTTTGTGTACTTAACCCCTTTGGTATCCTTGAGGGTTTTCTCCTATGAGGAGGTTCTTGACACTTCATTGACCCTACAGGAAACAGGGGGTTATTATAGTGTTGGGATCTAATTTTGGATATACACTATTACAATTTTATTATTTAAGGAGGTTCTTGCAGCCACTAAAGAGTGACCACTACCCCTGCCTCGGCGTGTTTTCAGATTTGGGAAGTAATGTCATCAGTTAAAAGCTGCCCTAAAGCTCCATGACATATGCTTCTGATTTTTTGGCCTAAGCTGTCACTACTGCTCTTTCCATGTGATTTTTAATGAATGCTTTTAGATTTTAGGAACAGAAAAATAGGTAATATAACCATAGGAAATTTTCTGAATAACTGTTATGCCCTGTACACACGGTCGTATATTCCGATGGAAAAAGTCTGATCGGATTATGTTGTTGGAAATTCCGATCGTGTGTGGGCTCTAGCGGGCCTTTTCCGTCGGAAAAAATTTGAGAGCAGGATCTCAAATTTTCCGACAACAAAATCCGATCTGACTTTTTCCGATCGTGTGTAGGGAATTCCGACGGACAAAGTGCCACGCATGCTCAGATCAAATTACGAGACCAAAGCTATTGGCTACTAGCCTCTACGTAGTTCCGTAATATGCAACGAACGGCACCACGTTTGGAACGATCGGATTTTCCAACAACTTTGTCCGATCCGTGTGTATGCAACACCAGTTTCGGACCGATTTTGTGGTCAGAATTTCCGACCGTGTGTACGGGGGCTAAGCCAACAGCTTTGGTCTCGTAATTTGATCTGAGCATGCGTGGTACTTTGTCCATGGGAATTCCCTACACATGATCGGAAAATGTCTGATCGGATTTTGTTGTCGGAAAATTTGAGATCCTGCTCTCAAAATTCCGACGGAAAAAGCCCGCTAAAGCCCACATAAGATCGGATTTTCCATCAAATTAATCTGATCAGACTTTTTCCATCTGAATATCCGACCGTGTGTACGGGGCATTAGGGAAATTTTTACAAAAAATGGGCAAATGTAGGCATATGCCCCCACATAACATTGATGCCTTTGTACGCAAAAGAAAATCTTAAGCTTAAAACTTAATTTACAATGTATCTAATTGAAAGTAATTGCAATCATATGTGAGTTAGTATTATGGCATGGCTCAGCTCCAGAGAGACTGACTGAAAATCAATCATTCACCATTTTAAAATAGAATATGTTTGAATCAAACCTGGAAAAAAACACTCATTTAAACTGTCTTGAATTTCCCATTGAAGATCGAAAAATCCAGACATTAGAAAATGTTACGTGATCCAGGTGAATGCAGGGACAAAGCGAGTGTGTATTATAAATGTAGATTTGAAGAATTGTGATATCATTAGTGATTAATCACTACTACATGCTACACTTATTGTTCTTCCCACTAGCAGGTAAATTACAACTTTTTTTTTTTTTTTAAAGGGACACTAAAGGAAACATTTTTTAAATAACAAACATGCTATACTTACCTCCACTGTGCAGCTCGTTTTGCACAGAGTGGCCCCGAACCTGGTCTTCTGGGGTCCCTCGGCGGCTCTCTCGGCTCCCTCCCGCAAGGACTCCACAACTTCATGCGAGCTCCCTCGCATGCTGTGGAGTGCTTGCGGACGCGCTCCCGTGATACATCTGGCGGCTATAGCCGCTCACTGTATCACTCGGCACGCCGCGTCATTGGATGTGATTGACAGCAGCGCAAGCCAATGGCTGCGCTGCTTTCAATCCATCCACTCTAGCCAATCAACGGCCAGGGTAAGCGGCGAAGAGGACGTCGGCGGCGAGCGCGGGACTTTTGAGGGGGCAAGTGTTTCCCTTAATGTTCAGGGATTTCCTCTAACTTCCTGTTTTGGCTATGGGACAGGAAGTGAAGGAAAATCTCCCCACTTGGAAGAGAGATAGCAAAAAATAAAATGACGGTTATGACCCTCCCCTATTCTATCCAAAATGAGAAAAAAAGTTTTTCTTGTAGTTCTGCTATGTCTACTCACACACTTTCTCAATTTAGATTGGCATTCAGGAAAACGATATTTACATTCAATATGATTGTTATAAAAGAAACAATATTACTAATGGTCAAAACAATGATCTTTTTATGACATAGTTCTGTAAGCTTTTCTTGTCTCACTGAATTTTTCATAAATATTCAAACTGTCTTTCTAAATGTTATCATCTTCTGCGAGCTCATTGCAAAATAGCTGTCCATGAATTATCTTGTTTATGTTTTACTTGTAATTTTGCATATTAATATTTGTATATATTTCTTTCTTTTAAGCATTCATTTCCTGGAAACCTTCATCTAGTTTTGGTTTTAAGGCCAACTGGATTTTTCCAGCGCACCTTCACTGACATTGGATTCCGGTATAGTCAAGAGGACTTCATTCTCAAGCTCCCGGTAGAGTATTTTTGATATTTTCTTTGCTTGAAAACAGGTTTGTGATAGGCTAAATAGGCACTTTATACAAAGCAAGTACAATTTAATAGTTTACCTTGGCTTAGTAATAACTGTTCAGCTGTTGGTTGAAGAAGCAGTAATGAGGCTGTAATCTTCCGTTGATAGGATTGGCTATAGATACTCTTAAAGTGGATGTAAACCCCAATTTTTTTTTTTTTGATGTCATGATGTAGAGAATAAGATTTCCTTTCATTTGAGCCCAGTCTTGCCACACAGATTTACTCGAGGCCTGAGAAATCCTCTTTTATTGTTAAATTAGAGAAATCTTGACAAAGTCTTGAAAACTTTGTCAAAAACGCCCCCTTGCTGTGAGTGACGGGTGATTTACATATCTCATGCACTAGCCTAAGACAGATTATCATCAGATCACTGGATGTTTTACTCTGCCCAGCTCTGACTACATACATGTCCCCTAAATCACTTGTCTGTCTATAGTCTGCTGACTGTTCACTGCATCCCATGATGAGAAACATCCAGTAAAGCTGTGAATGGTGAACTTTTTACACAGGATGTGCCTGTCTCAGGCTAGTGCATGATATGTAAATCACCTGTCACTCACAGCAAGGGGGCGTTTTTGACAAAGTTTTCAAGACTTTGTCAAGCTTTCTCTAACTGAACAATAAAAGAGGATTGCTCAGGCTCGAGTAAATCTGTGTGGCAAGACTGGGCTCAAATGAAAGGAAATCTTATTCTCTACATTATGACGTAAAAAAAAAAAAAAATCCATTCTAAGTTTGTAAATATGCCTGTGCCAGCCTGTAAATTATATGTCAACCTTCTATTTTCTTTCTTTCTAGGTGGTTATGCTTAGTTCTGCATCTGACTTGTTAAAGTACATTGATGAAAAGCAGTTGACACCAGAATTCGGAGGCACACTTGAATACCGACATAGGGATTGGGTTGTCTTTCGAACGGTATGTCTCCATAAATTGACTACAAAACTAACAGTCAGAATTAAATGATATTATATTATATGAAATCAGTCAGGCAAACATTTTTATTTTTAATAGTATTAGGTTTTTCATAAAAAATGTTTTACAAAACCAATATAGATACCTGAGAAAGGGCCCAAAAGAGGAACAGGAGACAGTGTACTAGTACAAGGAGAACCGTGTTCAGCAGACATTCAACAGTGTTCAACAGACAACATTCTCTCAAAGAAATTCCACATAACATACCCTGAATTACATGATGATAACAGCTTGAACAAAAGTGAGCACAAATACAAGCATGGTATTGGACTGTAAAGGAAGGGTCACTACCGTGATCTATCATCATAGTATCCACCACTGTTAGAAGGGAAATATGCTCATACATCACCAAAAAAAAAAGTTTGCATATAGAGTATGTCCTCTAGATGACACATAAAATTGGGCTCAATACTAAGGTCTCATAATATGACAATGTTGTTAAGAGGAAGAGAGAAGTAAATGAAGAAAAGAAAAGGAATTACCTGTCCAACCATCCGCCTCTGCTGCCACCAAAAGACCCCTTGCTATCGAGAGGAAGATTGTGTACTGTATATAGAACCCAGGGATTCTAGACCTCCTCAAACTTTGATTGCCTATCTCTCAATACACTAACCATTTTTTCATTAAACATTACCCAGGTTAATTTACATGTCATGAAAGATAATTCTAAAGCCCCATACACACGGTCTGACTTTTTCATGGATTCTGTCCGATCGGACAATGTTGTTGTAAAATCAGACCGTGTGTATGCACCATCGGACAGTGTACGTCGGTTTGTCCGACGGACAAAGTCTTATCTCCTGCTGGAAAGATTTGCCGTCAACACGGTCCGATCACACCAAATCCGATCGTGTGTACGGTTGTCCGACGGACAAAGTGCTACGCATGCTCAGAAGAAATTCTGTGACGGAAGCGCTCGGTCAGGAAAAACTACCTTTCCTAATCGACACAGCACATTCGTCACGCTGCAATGTTAAAAATGTCTTTAATGCAGCGCATTCTCTTTTTCTTTACAATGCAACAAGAATGACATGTTTTAGCTGCTCCTATTCACCCGCACTTCTCACAAACTTAGTTCTTTATTACTTTGCAGCATTTATACACTACATGTTTATTTTTACTCAGATCGTAAAAGAATCTTTGTTATATTTTTACCATGATTTGTCTTTTTTTTTTTGGTAATACATATTTGAAGGTTTTTTTTTTGTTTTTTTTGGAGGGGGGTTGTGTGTCTCAACTTAGCAAAACCACATAATTAACATTTGTATTTGTTGCTTAAATTTACTAGGAGTTTGTTTGGTGTTGGTGCCCCTTGTTAATTCTACTTTAGGATTAGTGAAATTTTTCAAGCGTAGAAAATTGGGGGCCTGAGGAGTACGTATATTAAGGGGAGTGCAATCTGGTCCTGAAGTCCAAAGTATCCGTAACTGCAGCAGATGCCATCTAGGTCCCCAGGCTCTGGTACTACAAGAGGCTCCATCTTCTCTCAGACCAGACTGAATCCAGGTCGTCACTCTCAGGTCTTCCTTCCACGCTTCCTTGCACGCTGTGGCTGTCGTGCTGGTGGGGTGGCAGAAGGAGGAGGAGGAGGAGGAGGAGGCGGAGCATGGTAAGTATGGGGTCATCTCCCCAGCCCTACCCTTATTTAGGACATGGAGGATGAGCCCCTCACACATGTTGCGTTGCCTCACCTCCATACCCATCATTTTTGTGACAACCACCGAGCCAAAGGTCTCCTCGTCGGCGGGTGTGGCATGTAGGGAGTCTGAAGCCTCTCTTATCATCCTGAGCGCTGACTCTGCCGCATACCCCCCCTTCTCGCCCTTTTGTACGGAAGGCGGAGGGGAGGGGTTTGGGTGTCAGTCAGGCTCCGAGGCCTAGCCCCCTCTTGGCTGCCACTACCACCTGGTGGCTGCCACTAACCCCTGCCTCCTCCTGACTGCCACCTTCCACAGCCACCTCCTGGCTGAGGTCTTCCTGTGTATGAAAAAGGGACATAGTTTCCTCATAATGTTTACAATTAGAAAACCATACAATTCTCAGCCCTGCAGTTTAGATTCTGGCCCCAAATGTCTCCAACACTACTGTCTGTTGATATGTCAAACACGTATAGGAACTAAGCAATTGGGGATCCTGAATTAAGTGAACATATTAAAGAGGAGCGACTATGATGGGAAGTATAGGCCTTACCTCAACCCCAATGTCCGCAAGGCCAAGATCATGTCTAAAGTTGTGAGAAGGCTGTACAGTCAGTTTGGGGTACAACGATCCAAGGAGCAACTGAGGAAACGCTGGTCAGACCTGAAACTGAGGGAGGCCGATCAGTACAGAAAGATCAAGCGAATTCTTCTAAAAAGTAAGTAAGTAGTTGTGTTTTGTGTTTTAGTTCTTGCTTGCATACTGCTCATGTGGTTTGATTTTTTCAAAGTTGTACATTCCAAAATGGCCACTTTCAGGTTCGTCTGTGCATTCGATCGTACTCAGCCTCGATCTTTCTGCCACTGGCATGATCGTGTGTGTCCATTCTATCGTACGCAACCTCGATCGTTCGGCCACTTATAATACGATGTTTGGTGTTTTTTTTGGTGGAAAGGAAGTTTGTTCTCACTAGAAATGTCATCAAGAATGTAAAGCCAATTTATTCAATGTAAAGGAGAGGTCACCCAGTAGCTGTTTACCCATCTGGACTCTAGAGCACTAGTGCTGGGACACCCAAACCCCCTTTTTATTATGCTTTTCCACACATGTGCTCCAGTGGATACTAGAGGGGGGTCTCCATCAGACAAACTTCAACCAAAAAGCTAGTAAGTTTAGCACCTTTACAAAGTGACTACATTCATGTAGTTGGCATTTGTAACTGGCCAAACAAAAATAGTGTCCGACACTTTCAAGCAATGTTTGTCATTTCCTATTTCTGCCCTCAATAGATTGTGTTGCTAAATATTCCTTTTGTACATTCTCATAGGGGAGCGAAAACTTGGGCCGTCTGAGGAAACCCCAAAACCAACACCTCCCAAAAAAGGTGAAAGAGCAGAAGCAGAGGAGGAGGAGGAAGGAAGGAGAGATCATCGAACTTGGAGAAATTGTCACCACAACAGGTGAGTGTGGGAGAACACAGCTACTGGTAAGCTAATCAATGTATGGCTGCCTCATTTCCAACACCAGATTTTTTTATGTTTGTGTTTTTTAGGTGACGTGGATGTTGTGGAAGAAAAATCGCACTTTACCACAGAGAGTGCCCACGTACTCATCGGGGAGATAATGGTCTGCAATAGAGATCTAGATTACATAAAGCAAAACATCAATGATGTTCAACAAAAATTGAAGAACATCATTGATGTTTAGGAAAAATATGAAAACGCACCAAGTAATTAACACACATTTGTGCCAGCTTCTGAACACATTTGCAACTTAAGAACTGTGTGAAATTTGGAACATGCACACATTGTGTCCACATGTGCTAGCTCCCATCATGGTGGATGAATGCCAACGTTTTTTTGGGGGTGCAAACACTTTACAAACTACAAAAGTGGTTGTGGTGAAGGGGTTGCACCCCAAAAAAACGTCCATTCATCCCCATGATGGCACTTTTGAAGCTTCTAGGCATGTGTTTTACCATCTAATGACCATTTTCAGACCCAAATTGTGTGCATGTTCTAAATTTCCACTTTCCAGGGGTGACCCCCCCATGTGATGAAGGCAAGATCAAACACACTTTGAACATATAGTCATGTCTGATCTTGACTTCACTTTACAAAGTTGCACTTTCCAAGTTCATAGGTTCTGTTTTGCTCCATGCCTGGTTTTACCAATTGCGCAATGTTTGTAAACAATGTTGTAAATAACCAAGATGTTGTCAGTTTGGGGCGTGAAGATTGTAAACGCACTTGTGAATGTTTTCCAAGTAAAACTTTTTTATTTTTCTAAATGTGTGGCTTCCTTATTTCAAAAACACAATGCATTATGTATGTCAAATGTAAAGGATATGGGGGGCAATTGGTGTTATTTACTAAAGGCAAGTCCACTTTGCACTGCAAGTTTCTTTTCCAGGGCACTTTTTCACTGCACTTGTAGAGCATAGTGGATTTGACTTATGTAAATGACACCCACAGTGCTTTGTACGAAAACACGGAGCACAGCATTTTTGAGAATACACACATGTCTGACCTGGTGATGAAAAGGAGTATTTTGGGTGTCAGTTATGCAGTACAAACCTTATCTAGACCAAAGATTAGGTATCAAACACACAACATGAGAAGAATCTTTTTGGGAAGAAGAGACTGTTACCTCCTTTTGCCCAGAAAGTGCATTCCCACTGTCGAAGGCAAAGGGAAAAAATTTCAAGGTAAAATAAGCTAAAATGAATACTGAAATGACCAGAAATCATAGGTTGGTTGAAATATCCGATTTATTAAAAAATGCCTCTCACACATCGTCAGGCAGAGCAATGGCCCCCCTACCCACAAAGTACTCCATATATTGCTCGCGGACCGTGCGGGCATTTAGAGGGGGCAAGCCTGGAGGGTCCTCATCGGGAACGGCCTCATCACATGGGGAGTCAACGCAAATGCTTCATCTGCGACAAAGACGAAGGGGAGTCCTTCTGCATTCTCCTCTGGAGGTGGCAAGCACAGACTGCCACTTTGGAGACGCCAGTAGAACTCCGTGTGCGTAATGGCTCCACCATCCGAGATCCGGTCGTTCATCCCCACGTCCACATACATAAACTCGTATGTCGCCGACACCACCGCCAACATCACTACACTATTAAACCCCTTATAATTATAATAGTAGGACCCCGAGTTGGGCGGTGGGACGATGCGGACGTGTTTCCATCAATTGCCCCTCCGCAGTTAGGAAAGTCCCAACGGCTGGCAAAGTGGGAGGCCACAGTCTGCCATTCCTGTGGCGTGGAAGGGAACTGTGGAGTGAAACAAGAAAAAATAATTAGTCACTTTGCACCTAAACATTGCAAGCAGATTAGACAATCAACATCTTGGAACAAGAGCATTTTTGAAAATTTGAGGCTGGAAAGTATTTGCACAGAAAAGTAGAGGCTCCCCTTCACAGATTACTCACCCCCCATCAATCCCCACACTTCTGATGGGCCATTGGCAATAACTAGGGTTTTGGGGGGGGGGGGTGGTGGACAGGTAACCCTCTGCACTTCATTGATTGGCAAATGGCTCAATAATGTGTGCTAGTTTGGCCAGACCCTCTGTACTTAACACTATTGGCAGCCCCCAGGAAAGATAAAATAACATTTCAACCCCCCCCCCCCCCCCCCCCCAAAAAAAAAAGACAAGCACATTGTGACATTATGAAATTACCAAGCAAGCTAATAGGAGGGAAAGAACACAAAAAAAGAGGAAATGGAATGTATGGAGGCAGCCCCTTGCACTACATGCTTTGCTGAATTCATCCCTAAAGATGCCCACTATAAAGAGGTAGGTATATAGTGTGTATGGACCTTGGGAAAGCCAGCAGATAAAGGATTGGTACCATCTGACAGAGCAGTTGGGGGAGGGGGTTCCTAATGACTTTGCCCCCCCCCCCACCAAAAAAAAAAAGGGGCTCTACATGAAGTAAACCACACAGCAAACATTTGTGCATATTTTAGGGGGTGTTTGGGGGCAAACAATACTATGCAGCAGACAAAAGACATTGCTTAAGTGACTAGGCCATAGGTGTCTAGAAGAGCATGCTGGGGAGGTAAGTGAAGGGAAAAATGCATGAAGGAGAAAAGGGGCACAGCATATTAGAGCATATTGCAATCATGGTATTTAGGGAAGGAGGTCAAAAATAGAAGACATTAGCAAACAGAGCATACCTAGAAGGGAATAGTAAAGTATAAATGTTACCTTAATATAGTCCTCCTGCAGGACCTGGATGATGCCAGAACAGGTCTCTGGAATAATGATTCCCAGGGCCTGGGGAGAGATACCTGAAGAGAACTTAAAATCCTGAAGACTTCTCAATGTCGCCAAGTACCTCAACGTGGCAACAAGCATTACCTATATCAAGATATAGGCCGCAATGACCAACAAATGCGAACTGACTTCATTAACGATCCTGAAATCATCAGGATTATTCTCCCGGAACTCACGAAGCTAAGGCATGTGCGAGAATTGGTCACGCTGAAGCAACCAATTCTTGGTACAAGACGAATCTCTTCCAGGCCGTAGCAATTGCAATTTTAGCCTCTAAGAACGTAAAGTAAATTAATGTTTGAATATGTCTGCAAATATTATCAACAGGTTCATTTGGAAGTGCTTTTAGGGATTTCCTGAACATAACAGGAAATGCACTTGCATGCAAAACCGTAGGCTGTAATATGGTTCCCACCTGACCACATTCTTCGAAACAAGAGGTAGAAGACCTGGGGTACATTTCAGAGAGATGTACGAGGACTAATTTAGAAAAAAAGGGAAGAGTTAACTACTGTACGGGGCTGCATTGTTTGTGTAGCACTACTACCCCCATAGTAGTCGCGGATGTCCCAAGTCCCCGCTGAGTCATAGCCATTCACATAGCATTACCTTCATTCACTCCAACTCAGAAAAGTCCTTGGCTTGTTTTTAATGTTTTATTAGGGGATGATAACTTGGATGGGCTAGGGAATTATAGGATGCCCAACTTGAAAATGTCTGTCAGGGATCAGATTGGAGACTGAGTTGACGAGGTCGGCCTCTCTTATATCTCTTGTCCTGGCTCCGCTGAAGGTGAAACAGAGGAAGCCGAAGGGCAAGAGGGACACGAGTGCCTGAAGAGGATGATCCCAGATGGGCTGCTTGTCAGGATCCAGAAGTCTGGAACGAGCTGTGGTGTGCAGAGCAGAAACAGAAGGTAGCCAGGCAGGTAACCGGGGTTTAACTGAAGCCAGGGACTTAGACAGGAGCAGGGTCTCAGGAACAGCCGGGTTCATCAACAGGTGGGCAGCGCAGTACCAATTCATCAGACAGAAGCAGGGTCAAACAGGAAGCCGGGATCAGAAACCAGTAACCAGAGGTATGGAGAAGTCCAGAAGCAAGGTCAAGGATAGCCAGGGGTTCAGCAACGGAATCAATCAGGCAAGGCAAGGATCACTAGGTACGGGACAGCTGAAGATCAGTCAGCAAGATGCTGGGGACAAGGTTCCCCTTAAATTGGCCATCTGGCGCCAAGGGGAATTAGGGCCGTGTGTGCGCGCATCCGTGCATGTGTGTGCGCGCACCCCCGTGCACATGCGCGCGCCTGTTAGCCATTCTATGGGAAAGACTATGCGCTTGCGCACATCTATGTGCAAAGCGTCTCACAGGAATTCCCTGACAATGTCCAAAACACTGAACCAGGGACAACTTCCTACCTATTTACAAGAAAAGTCCTCTTCTTCCTTCCACCTGCACGAACTTGGTTTCCTACAGAATGTACAGCACCTGCTGCTCACTTCCATTGGAACTAGCAGGATATTGCAAAGGCCCATTACAGGCAGGAACTCTCAGTCCCTTGACAAAGTAACACAGATGAGGTGAACAGCATTACATCTCTTTTTCTGCCCTGTGGACTCTGATCCCAGCTCCTCTTGCCTGCAGAACGCTAGCCCGCCTGGCTGATCTTCCTCCCAGTCCTCCCGACTGACTCTTTGCCTCAGTCCTGCCGGACTGGCACACATACATGGAGCCCTCCCAGGGTAAGATTAGATGAAGACTTGTCACGCGGTCTTCAAGAAAGCACTGTTAATGATGACAGTTTTTCCCCTTGGGGGAAAGCAGGGTTAGGGTTTTTCCCCTTGTCTTGTCCCTGCACCGTGCTGATCTACTTGCTGTTTCTGCTTGCTCCTTCCGCCAGCTCTCTGGTATGAATTCTTCCACTGCCTCCTGTGTATGGAAGAGAACTGAAGTTACTTTAGATGTTTATGTTGCTACACTGGGAAGTGTCGCCTTTAGAGGATTGTTTTTGATTTGCCATTATATTTTCTCACTTTGCAAACTTTTTGATCTCTATGTGATCTCGTATGGGTATTGTTGAATCACATGTGTAATAACAGATATATTTTCCTCACATTTTTCTTTTTATATAGGAATGCTATACATTTTTAGCGCTGCACTTTTAGAATTTTAGTATTGGTATGGTGACCTTTTGTGCTAGCGGCTCCTATTGAAATACCTAAAACCTACTGAATCCATTAGACCCAGAACTCCTCGTGCCTGTCCTGTGCTTGGGTAATAATTATTATGAGTGAATTTCATCAAGACTCCGGCATGTTTACTTTGGGAAGCTGGCTGTATGACTGCTTGAGGCTTTACATCCGGCTTCCCACTGCGCATGCGCAAGCTGTGCTTATACTTTCTTAGCCACTAAAGTGAAACAAGTGTGCGGATCAGAATCATTTATTTAAAAAAAAAATTCAAATATACAGTGGCAAGAAAAAGTATGGGAACCCCTCGAAATTAACTGGTTTTCTGCAGTAATTTGCCATACATTCACAATAGACAAACACAATGGGGGAGATTTAATAAAACTGGAGCACACAGGATCTGGGGCAGCTGTGCCTAGTAACCAATCAGCTTCCATGTTTTATTGTCAAAATTGAATTGAGCAAGTTTAAGTTAGAAGCTGATTGGCTACCATGCACAGCTGCACCAGACTCTTCACTATCTAGTTTTAGTAAATCAACACAATGTGCTTAAAGTGGATGTAAACCCACATTTTTTTTATTTTTATTTTTTTGTGTCATAATGTAGAGTATACGATTTCCTATCATTTGAGCCCAGTCTTGCCACAAAGAGTTAATCCAGCTCTGAGCAAGCCTCTTTTATTGTTCAGTGAGATAAATCTTGACAAACAGAGAAAAACTTTGTCAAATCCTCCCCCTTGCTGTCATTGACAGGCGATTTACATATCTCGTGCACTAGCCTAAAGCCCCATACACACGGTCGGATTTTCCGATGGAATCTGTCCTATCGGACAATGTTGTCGGAAATTCCGACCGTGTGTAGGCACCATCGGACATTTTCCATCGGATTGTCCGACGGACAAAGTTTTATCTCCTGCTCTCAAATTTTCCGACAACAAAGTCCTATCGGACTTTTTCCGAACGTGTGTATCGAATTCCGACGGACAAAGTGCCACGCATGCTCAGATCACATTACAAGACCAAAGCTATTGGCTACTAGCCTCTACGTACTCCCGTCGTAGGCAACAAACGTCACCACGTTCAGAATGATCAGATTTTCCGACAACTTTGTCCGACCGTGTGTATGCAACACCAGTGTCGGACAAAATCCGTCTGAAAAAATCCGATGGATTTTGTGGTCGGATTTTCCGACCGTGTGTATGGGGCATTAGAGACATGCATTATTTTTAATTCCCTCCCACTCCTTTCTTCTGCTGCACTGCCAGGATTGGATGTTCCACACCTCAGCATAATTGGGCATGCTGAAGTCATGTGGTTACTTTCCTGTCTTTTCACTGGATGTTAGAGATCATAGCAGAAGTTCAGTGTAAGAAATACACAGGAGAAAATGCATATTGACAAGGGGAGTGTAGAGGTGGGCAGGGAGTCTACTGACATCACGACTGCACCCGCCGAGCTCCAGACAACAGAACCACCCACAGAATCTGCAGTTTTTCGGGTCTCATAACAGACAGAGGGGAGACATTTGACAGGTAAAGATACACGCAGGAGGCATGTATATCCTTATAGATAACCCCTATGGCAGTAGTTTAGAAAGGATGACATTGGGTTTGCATCCACTTTAAGTTGAGAACACACAAACAATTCAAAATTTTTGTGTCTTTATTGAACACACCCATTAAACATCCACATACCTGGAGGAAAAATTTGAATAATAGCTTGTTGAAACTCCTTTTGCTGCAATGACTTCAAGCAAGTGCTTTTGGTAGCTCTGGGTCAGACCTGCACAGCATTTAGAAAGAATTTTTGACCAATCCTTTTTATAAAACTGCTTCAGCTCAGACACATTTGTAGGATGTCTGGTGTGAATGGCTCTCTTGAGGTCATTCAAAAGCATCTCTATGGGGTTAAGGTCTGGACTCTGTCTGGGCCACTCCAAATAGCGTATTTTCTTTTTTTCAAGCCGATTTGTGGTGGATGTGTAGGGTTATTAATCTGCTGCATCACCCAAGGCAGCAAAACAAGCCCAAATCATGATGTTCCCCTGCCACCATACTTCAATTTTGGGATGATGATGTTTTGATGTTGGTAAGCTGCGCCCTCTTTTCCCTATACACGGTGCTGAATTTTCTTACTGATCAATTCATATTTTGTTTTATCAGTCCACAAAATATTTTCCTAGTAGTGTTGCGGTTTGCCTCTGTGCCATTTGGCAAACTTCAAGCATGCAGCAATGTTTTTTTTTTTTTTTAGAGCAGCATCGTCCTCTGTGATGTTCTGTAATGGATACCTTGCCTGTTGAAAGACTTACATATGGTGGACTCATGAACAGGAATGGTTGCCAGATCCAGTGAAGTCTTCAAGCCTTTAGCTGTTTTTTGTGGTTTCTTTGCGTATTCTGCTTGTGCCTTTGGAGTCATCTTGGTTGGGTGCCAACTTTTAGGAAGAGTAGCCACAGTACTAAACTGGCTCCATTTATAGACAATTTGTCTAATTGTCATCCCATGGATGCCTAAACACTCTCAGATTGCTTTGTATTCTTTTCCAATTGTAGCACCCACACTTTATTAAAGTGTGCCCTATCAATGTAAATTTAGTTTTTCCCAGAACTGTAATGGAGTTCTGGGGGTTTATTGTACAGGATTTACTTTGGCATCAGTCTGGCTGGGCTGTACTGGAGTTCTGCCTGGTCATAGGTGCAGTGAGGCACCTGTGACAGGCTGAGAACCAAGCCTGGTTGGACTTGTTAGGTAGCAATCTTTCCCGGAGCCAATCAGTGGGCGCGTCTGGCCCCGCTGTGTAGTCTGGGAAGGGGTATTTAAGGGGCTGAAGTCACGTGTTCAGGGTTCGGCTGCTGCTTCGATTCCTGGTTCCGGTCCGGGGCAGCCCCGCGAGGGGTCCCGGGCCCAGGAGTGTCTGCTGTCCCCGCAAGCATGGTCACCATGACCAGCCCCAGAGGCCCTCATGGTCTGGGGTGGGGATGCGTCCGTTCCCGAGCCTCGGAACTGGCTAGTCCGAGGCCCAGTAACTGAAGGAAGATTCGAAGGCGTCCCGGTGTGCTCTCTTTATTGGAGGGACATGGCAACTCGTACAAGTGACCAGGGGAGGACTCTTCGGAGGAGGGCTAGAGCATCCACTAGAGAATCCACACTTCCCACAGTATCGCCTAGAAGGCTGAGAGATCCAGGTACTGTGAGAAAGGTTCCTACTTATCTTCAGTTACAACCTAGTCTGTGGCAGAGACTTTGCAAAGTTTCCGGATCACATGTTGGTTACTAAATCTATGGTTAGAGGTTTATCCAGCAGTGAAGCGCCCAGTTATGAGTGGCTACTCTCTGGGCTAACTAGAGACATTCAATTGATGTCAGCAGTTCAAAGTGCCTGAGTTTTATCACCCGTGCCCTCTATTCCCACCTGAGACTGTGTTATTGTTGGATGTTACCCCTGCAAAATAAAAATCCTCAAAAGGACTTTTGTGTGTCAGCTTCTGAAGTTGCTGGGTACTAACCCTGGGAACCCCTGGACAATGAACGACGAGCTACGAGGAGGTAATTGGTAAACCCAGAAAAGTCAGGGGTTATGGCCGCTACACAATCTTATGCAGATCAACTACTCTACTTTATCGTATGTCTTCAGGCTTCTTTTTGCAAGGCAGGGTACACATTAGGTAATGCTTCTTATAAACGGCAAGCTTAAAATGTTTGAGTGTCTTTAATCAATCAAAGTAGCTCTAAAGCATACCTCCAAACTCATTTCAATAATTGGACTCCAGGTGTGCAGACTACTGACTCCCATTTGCTTTCGTTGCAGTAAATAGTCCATGGGTTCACTTACTTTTTGCTGCAGCACTGTGAATATTTAATAGGTGTGTTCAATAAAGCCATAAGAAATCAGAATTGTTTGTGTGTTATCAGTTTAAGCACATGGTGTTTGTCTATTATTGCAACACAGATCAGATCACATTTTATGACAAATTACTGCAGAAAACCAGTTAATTCCATTTGCGACTGTAGTAGTGTTGTTCAGTAAAGTCACAGGAATTAGCTTTGATTTAAAGTGATTGTAAATATTCAATTAATTTTATTAAAACAACAAATGTGTCATATTTACGTGCTCTGTGCCATGGTTTTGCACAGAGCAGGCCCAATCCTGCTATTCTGGGGTCCCCCGCCGGTGATCCTGGCTCCTCCCTCCGCTGAGTGCCACCGTAGTGAGCCACTTGCTATGGGGGTACTTATGACTCCCCTTCTTCCCTCAGGGGCTGTGATTGACAAAGCCAATGAGAAGTGAGAGAGCTGAGAGAGCCTCGGATGTCATACACATTGCTGTTTTGAGATCTGGCTCAGGTAAGTATGTGGGGGGAGGGGGAGGGAAGCTGCATACAGAAGGTTTTTTACCTTAATGCAGAAAATACATGAAAAATACAAAAAAAACACAGTCACTTCCAGTGCTAAGGGGTCTTCTGAAGTAGAGAGCAACAAGGAAAATGGCTTCCAAAGACTGGGTGGATGCTGCCTTCCTCAAACAAAATGGAAGGTGTGCGCTCCTAGTGCATTACCAATGATAATTTAATTAATAAAAATAATAAAAAGTGGGTACTCACAAGTACAACAACTCGATGAGCTATAAAAAATACACACAGTGTATGGACATATGCAGGACCAAATCACGAGGTATAAGTTTCGGGGGTGCCTAGCTCTGAGGAAGGGGGTGCACCCCCGGAAAACACATCAGTTATACCCTTTTTCGGCCGATAGAGGGGGTTAAAACCACCCCGCTAGCGTCCGAACGACGCTAAAGCAGTGCTAAATATAGCGCTGCTTTACCACCGCCGCCGCCCGCACCGCCCCAGTGTGAAACCGGCCTAACCATGAGTGAAAGAGAACTTTTTGTGTTTATCATTCATAGTCTCCGAAAAATGGCCAAGAAATCATAAATTCTGTCAGGGTATGTAAACTTATGAGCACAACTGTATATACACACAGTATTTCAGTTCCTACCTATTGTGTTGCAGAATTTATTCTGAAAAGATTTGTTTAACAGTTTTTTGAATGTTATTGTCTTCCTTGACAACCTGAAACAGGCCATTGAAGGTTTTGCGTTGACAGTGAAGGAAATTGCTCAGATGCTGCAGGCCTTCGGTACAGAATTGGCTGAGACAGAATTACCCGGCGATATATATTCAATTGAACACATTCTAGCAAACCGCACAGAAAAATACTGCCAGTTGAAGGTATGTTTAATTGGATTTTATGAAGATAGATTACTGCAACACTTGAAAGAACAGCACTTTATTTTGTACAATGTACAGTTCCTGGGAAATATATAAGGCAGAGGATAAAAAAGGATCATTGAATACTTTTTCTTCCTGTGTATGCAGTTTTTTTTTATTTAATTTTGAAACTTGCACATTCAAGGACAACCTCTACTTGCGTCTTGATACTAGACCTCATGCTTGCTTGTCTTCCACTTGGCCAGTACCAATACCAAGATACAGTTGTGTCTTTATTTTAATGGGCAGAGCAATTTTCAGCAAACTGCAGCAGCAAATCAGCAACTATCTTCAAGTATTCTGACCTCACCAAAATGATGAAAACCACTCAGGCTAACTGCTCTGGTTACTGCATATAATTACTTTTTCCACAAAATAGCAGTACTTATGTTTGAAGTGCAGCCAATCAAATTTCAGGTAGTTGTAGTCAGATCCGTGTAAAGTAAATTCTGATTGGTTGCCGTGGATTATTGCATATTGTGTCATACTCAAAGCCTTAATAAATAGCCCTGCTTGTGTTAAGAGCTCTGTATATGTAATGTACTGATATAAGGTAGAATGGCTAACTCTAAAGCCATGTACACACGATTGGACTTTTCGCCCGGACTGTCCGCCGGACAATACGCCAGATTTTCCAGCGGAGGTCCGCCGGACAATCCGCCGGATTTTCCAACGGAGGTCTGCCGGACTTTCCGAACGTCTGGACTTACCCACACACGCCCGGAGTTTTGGCGAAAGCCTGCGGAACTTTTGAAATGAACGGACTTGCCCACACACGGAGGAAAGTCCGTTCATTTAGAATGTGACTCCAGGTAGACAGGACTAGCGAAGAAAGTCAATGCCGCCGCCTCGATCAGCGACATTGACACCTCGCTAGCCCCGTCACCTGGTATGGATTTAAAGGGGAATCCCTACGCCGAAAAAAATGGCATGAGGATCCCCCCCAAATCCATATCAGACCCTTATCCGAGCACGCACCCCGGCTGGTCAGGAAAGGGGGTGGGGACGAGCGAGCGCCCCCCCTCCTGAGCCATACCAGGCCGCCTGCCCTCAACATGGGGGGTGCCCTGGGGAAAGGGGGGCCCTGCGCCCCCCCACCCCAAAGCACCTTGTCCCCATGTTGATGAGGACAAGGGCCTCTTCCCGACAACCCTGGCCATTGGTTGTCGGGGTCTGTGGGCGGGGGGCTTATCGGAATCCGGAAGCCCCCTTTAATAAGGGGGCCCCCAGATACCGGCCCCCCACCCTATGTGAATGAGTATGGGGTACGATGTACCCCTACCCATTCACCTAAGGAAAAAACTACACAATTTTTAAAAATACTTTATTGCACAGCTCCGGGGGTCTTCTTCCATCTTGGGGGTCTTCTCGCCGGACTCCTCCGCTATCTTCTGCTCTTTTTTACTAGCTCTTTCACTAGCGGAGTAGCCCGGCTTTCTCCTTCGACGCGCTGCCATCTGGGGGTCGTGTTCCGATTTCGGGGGTCTTGTCCCGCTCTTCTGTTCTTCTTGCCGGGCCTCCGCTTTCTTCTTCCAGCTCTTTTACTAGTGGGGGCCAGGGCTTCTGTTGCTGTCGCCGTCGCTGTCGCCTTCTGCTTCTGCTTCCTCTCCTTCTTGTTCTTCTTTCTTCTTCCGATGTTGTCTCGGCGCTGTCTCCTCTTCTAATGGCTCAGGCGTGTTGCGCTGCCAGTTATATAGGGACAAGGGGCGGGTCACCGGCTCATGTCACATGGTGACCCCTCCCCCATACAATGTCACAGTCCCAGCATCCTCCGGGACTGTGGCTTTATAAGGGGGCGGGGTCACCATGTGACATGAGCCGGTGACCCGCCCCTTGTCCCTATATAACTGGCAGCGCAACACGTCTGAGCCATTAGAAGAGGAGACAGCGACGAGTCAACATCGGAAGAAGAAAGAAGAAGAAGAAGAAGCAGAAGGCGACAGCGACTGCGACAGAAGCCCAGGCCACCGCTAGTAAAAGAGCTGGAAGAAGAAAGCGGAGGCCCGGCAAGAAGAACAGAAGAGCGGGACAAGACCCCCGAAGTCGGAACAAGACCCCCAGACGGTGGCAGCGACGAAGGAGAAAGCCAGGCTCCTCCGCTAGTAAAAGAGCTAGTAAAAAAGCAGAAGATAGCGGAGGAGTCCGGCGAGAAGACCCCCCCAAGACGGAAGAAGACCCCCGGAGCTGTGCAATAAAGTATTTTAAAAAATTGTGTCATTTTTTTATTTACACTTTTTTCCTTAAGTGAATGGGTAGGGGTACATCGTACCCCATACTCATTCACATAGGGTGGTGGGTCAATATCTGGGGGCCCCCTTATTAAAGGGGGCTCCCGGATTCCGATAAGCCCCCTGCCCGCAGACCATGACAACCAACGGTCAGGGTTATCGGGAAGAGGCCCTTGTCCTCAGCAACATGGGGACAAGGTGCTTTGGGGTGGGGGGGGCACAGGGCACCCCCCATGTTGAGGGCACGCGGCCTGGTACAGCTCAGGAGGGGGGGGGGCTTTCCTGTCCGGCCGGCCTGCGTGCTCGGATAAGGGTCTGATATGGATTGTCCTCCGGTCTGCCGAGTCCGGCGGACAATTTTACGTCAAAACTTAAAACTAGGTCCGCCGGACTTTTGGTAATAAAAAGTCTGCCGGAGCCCCACATACGGTCGGAATGTCCTGCGGACAATCCCGCCGGAAAGTCTGATCGTGTGTACGCGGCATAAGACCATACCCTTATATTTGATAAAACTGGCAATGGATTGTCCTATTGTGTATACTTACTGTAGTGTGGTACTTATGATGAATGAAAAGTGTCCCTTGTACTGGCCACTTGTGCCCATAAAATGCAGCCACTTGTGCCCATCATATGCAGCCACTTGTGCCCATCATATGCAGCCACTTGTGCCCATCATATGCAGCCACTTGTGCCCATCATGTAGTAATAAAAGCAGTGAAAAGTGCTTTGTGAATGGAGGACAGGTGGATGATTGAAGGGAATAAACTGTTTTGACATGTGACTGTGACAGGTCCAGCCACTTGTACTAACCCCTGCACCAGTGGCGGCTGGTGCTCAAAATTTTTTGGGGGGCGCAAACAAACTGAAAAATACTGAACCCCCATCAATTGCAGCCTCACTGTGCCCATCAAATGCAACCATTGTGCCCAGCAAATGCAGCCACTGTGCCCATCATATTCAGCCACTGTGCCCATCATATTCAGCCACTGTGCCCATCATATGCAGCCACTGTGCCCATCAAATGCAGCCACTTGTGCCCATCATATCCAGCCACATGTGCCCATCATATGCAGCCACTGTGCCCATCATATGCAGCCACTTGTGCCCATCAAATGCAGCCACTTGTGCCCATCATATGCAGCCACTTGTGCCCATAAAATGCAGCCACTTGTGCCCATCATATGCAGCCACTTGTGCCCAGTATATGCAGCCACTTGTGCCCAGTATATGCAGCCACTTGTGCCCATCAAATGCAGCCACTTGTGCCCATCAAATGCAGCCACTTGTGCCCATCATATGCAGCCACTTGTGCCCATAAAATGCAGCCACTTGTGCCCATAAAATGCAGCCACTTGTGCCCATCATATGCAGCCACTTGTGCCCATCATATGCAGCCACTTGTGCCCATCATATGCAGCCACTTGTGCCCAGTATATGCAGCCACTTGTGCCCAGTATATGCAGCCACTTGTGCCCATCAAATGCAGCCACTTGTGCCCATCAAATGCAGCCACTTGTGCCCATCAAATGCAGCCACTTGTGCCCATCAAATGCAGCCACTTGTGCCCATCAAATGCAGCCACTTGTGTCCGTCAAATGCAGCCACTTGTGCCCGTCAAATGCAGCCACTTGTGCCCGTCAAATGCAGCTACTGTGCCCATCAAACGCTGCAATTGTGCCCATAAAATGCAGCCACTTGTGCCCATCATATGCAGCCACTTGTGCCCATCATATGCAGCCACTTGTGCCCATCATATGCAGCCACTTGTGCCCATTAAATGCAGCCACTTGTGCCCATTAAATGCAGCCACTTGTGCCCATCAAATGCAGCCACTTGTGCCCATCAAATGCAGCCACTTGTGCCCGTCAAATGCAGCCACTTGTGCCCATCAAATGCAGCCACTGTGCCCATCAAACGCAGCCACTGTGCCCATTAAATGCAGCCACTGTGCCCATAAAATGCAACTATTTGTGCCTATCAAATGCAGCCACTTGTGCCCGTCAAATGCAGCCATTATGCCCACCAACACCCCCCACTTGCGGGGCTCGCGGCTCTGGCAGCACCCCCAACCCCCCCCCCCCCCCCACGGGCGGCTCTGACAGACCCCCTGGCACTTACTACCAGGCAGCAGCTCCTATCGGTGCACCAGAGCGGCGGCGACCTCCGCTCCAGCGCGTGTCTCCTCCGATCTTCGTCCAAAGTGCCAGGTATCCAATAGGGTGGCCTGGTGCTTTGGCCAATCAGAAAACAGGTCTGTCGCCCTGCCCACTGATTGGCGGGGAGGAAGGTTAGTATGAAAATAGCGAAAATGAATTCGCTATCATCACACAATTGGGCGGGATCAGGGCGCAGAAAGTTTCTGCGCCCCAAGCCGATCCTATTTTGAAGCCTATTAGAGCCTCTGGCTCTAATCAGGTGCTTCAAAAAGTACATCCCCCTCCTGCCACCATCATCGTATTCCATGCTTCCTGCGTCCTGAAAGGGGCCGGGCGCATGGATGGGGGGGGGGGGGGCGCGTGCTCCCACAATGCACGGGCCGCCACGGCCCTGCACTACCAGAAGATCACAGCTGTAGAAGTATTGCAGGGGTTGACAGAAAAATGAAGAGTTCAACAAAAATAGCAGCTCCCAGAACATGGGGCACATTTTATTCTATGTATTGTAAGTGCTGTACCCTTGTGCTGATTTAAAAAAGCATTTCACTAAACTTAAGCTTTAAAATGCAATCTCCTTCACCGCTCCAAAGATGCTGCTAGCAGGACTTTTTTTTACCATCCTGCTAGCGCACCGCTCCAGTGTGAAAGCCCTTCGGCTTTCACACTGGAGTAAAAGGATCCGCTTTTTTCAGGCGCTATTTTTAGCGCTGTAGCGCCTGAAAAACGCCCCAGTGTGAAAGGGGTCCCGCTCATGAGCGCGCCTAAAATCATTACAGCATTTGTGTTTAGTGCTCTTTCTCTTTGTTTGTTGTTCGTGTAGAAAGACATCACATCTGTAATGAGAGAAGGGGGGTTACTACTGAACAGTTTTGAAGGACGAAGCACAAGTTTAGTCAGCGGACAGCAAGTCTGTGAAAAACATGGAGACTGCGATACCGTGAACAGGTGAAATAAATAATTTGTCCACATTTTACTATAAAAAGCAATATACCCGTGATAAAATGTCTGCACATACCTGTTTTTTTTAGTATTAGGCCCCTTTCACACCAAGGCGCTTGTACACTGCCAGTAAAACACTAAGCACTTTTGAAGAGCTTTTCAGGCGCTTTTGAAGCGCTTTCCATTCATTTCAATGGAGAGGGGCTTTTTTCACCACCCTGCCTGTGTACTGCCCCAGTGTGAAAGCATTCATTGATTTTAATGAAAATAGGTTTTTCGTGAGCTTTTCAGGTGCTTTTTTTAGCGTGAAAGTGCCTGAAAGGCGCCTCAGTGTGAAGGGGGTCTTAGTGTTTTATGTCCCCAATTTAATTTGCTATCTTATCAAGGTCTTGATTTAATTTTAATGTGTTATTACATGCCACATTGGAAAAAGATTAGTATAAGACCCCTTTCACACTGGGGCGTTTTTCAGGCGTTTTTCAGGCACTTTAGCGTTAAAAAAAAGTGCCTGTAAAGAGCTTAAAAGAAGCCTCATCTGCAATCCCAATGTGAAAGCCCGACTGCTTTAAGAGCCCTTTCACACTGCCAGCGCCCGAAAAACGCTCGTAAAGCGCCGCTCAAACTAGCGGCACTTTACCAGCATTTTTCAAGCGCTTGTGGGGCGCTTTTAACCCCCGCTAGTGGCCAAATAAAGGGTTAAAAGCGCCCACAAAGCGCTGCTGCCAAAAGCGCTTTGCAGGCGCTTCCCATTGATTTAATGGGAAGGGGCGCTTTAGGAGCGATGTATTCACCGCTACAAAAGCGCTGCAAAGAAGCAGCTTGCAGGACTTTTTTTGACGCCCTGCCAAAAAAAGCACTCGGGCTTTCCCATTGGGATTGCAGATGAGGCTTCATTCAGGCGCTTTACAGGCGCCTTTTTTTAAGGCTAAAGCGCCTAAAAAAACGCCCCAGTGTGAAAGGGGTCTAAATGTGGTTATGCAATTTAACAGGATTGACTTTGGGCTTTATAGAAGTACATACAGTACATTGTAATTATTATTATTATTATTATTATTATACAGGATTTATATAGCGCCAACAGTTTGCGCAGTGCTTTACAACATGAGGGCAGACAGTACACTTACAATAAAAATCAATACAGGAGGGATCAGAATGGCTAGGCAAAAGCACGTACAGGTACGTCCCCTTTAATTGCCTAGCCGTGGGGTCGCCCGCGCATCGCCGGCGGCGCGCTAGCGACCCGGTCGGGAGCTCCATGACCCCGGCCGCGGGACCAGCGGACCTGATCGCCGCTGGTGTCCCGCGATCGGGTCACAGAGCTGAAGAACGGGGAGAGGTATGTGTGAACAAACCTCTCCCCGCGCTTCCTACTCTGCCTGTCATTGATTGGCTGTTCCCTGTCATCGGGAAAGCCGATCAGTGACGTCAGACGTAAAGCCACGCCCCCTACTGTAAAAAAAACACACACGTCACACTAACTCCTCCCCGCCCCCTAGTGGTTAACTCTTTCACTGCCACTGTCATTTATACAGGAATCAATGCATTTAAATAGCATTGATTTCTGTGAAAATGACAATGGTCCCAAAAATGTGTCAAAAATGTCCGATGTGTCCGCCATAATGTCGCAGTCACAATAAAAATCGCTGATCGCCGCCATTACTAGTACAAAAAAAATATTAATAAAAATGCTATAAAACTATCCCCTATTTTGTAAACACTATAACTTTTGCGCAAACCAATCAATAATCGCTAATTGTGATTTTTTTTTTACCAAAAATATGTAGAAGAATACGTATCGGCCTAAACTGAGGAAAAAAAATGTTTTTTTATATATTTTTTGGGGATATTTATTATAGCAAAAAGTTAAAAAAATATTGCATTTTTTTCAAAATTTCGCTCTATTTTTGTTTATAGCGCAAAAAATAAAAACCGCAGGGGCGATCAAATACCACCAAAAGAAAGCTCTATTTGTGCGAAAAAAAGACGAATCGCAAAAAGTGGTCTGGTCTTAAGCCAGCAAAATGGTTCGGTCTGAAAGTGGTTAAAGGGAACCTGTACCAAGACTACACTAGGTGCATGCTAAACCATTTGTGAATATGGAACTGCAGCATATGTCCACATTTGATTCTGCAGCTCCTTTCCTTTCACCCACTTATTCTTTAAGATATTTAGACACCAGGGATAGAATTGGGTTTAAATCAATTGGCTTGGCATGTCCTTCTGCATCCATTGTATGTATGTATAAGAATTTACAATGTCAGCTATAGGTTGAAACGCATTGTAGGGCACCTCTGGTTACTCCATAGCATAGATAATATACAGTATTTCCATTAGACATGTGCACAATAGAAAAATGTATTTATTTTAGTTTCGTTTTTGTTCGTTTCCGTTGATTCTTAACGATTCGTAATTTCGTAAGTCGTCGGTGTTCGTATTCGTAACGTATTTTCGGAAGAGTTATTTTTTCGTTGATTCCGTTAGTTTAATTTTCATTTATTCGAAATTCGGACGCATTCGTATTTTCGTAGATTTAGTTACATTCGTACTTCCGTAAGATTGATTTATTCGTACTTTCGTAACATTGTTTTCGTAGATTCGTAATCGGAGCATAATTCATAATTTTATGTAATGTGTATGCTATTATTACATTGTAAGAGACACGGAAAATTACGAATCAAATTTTTTTTTTTACGAATGTACGAATCTTTTCGTTCATTCGAAGCACGTTAAGCAGCGCCATTGTAAGAGACACGGAAAATTACGAATCGCAAAAAAAATACGAATGTACGAATTTTTTCGTTCAATCCATTCGAAGCACGTTAAGCAGCGCCATTGTAAGGGACACGGAAAATTACCAATTCAACAAAAACATTTTTTTCGTTGTTCCTGTTTTTAGTTTTTCGGATTTTCTTCTTTCGTAGTTTTGTTGTTTCTCATTTGGTTATTTCGGATTTTCGCTGTTTTTCATATTCGTTCGATACGATAATTCGCTATTTGTTAAAATTTTTAGTGAATCATTCGTACGATAACGAATGAACGAATATAACGAATTTTAACGGAAAACGAATAAAAACAAAACGAATTGCACATGTCTAATTTCCATATAACAGAGATCTACATCATTTGATATCAATCCTGATGGGTCCTTGTGTTTTGCAGGCTTTTAGCACAGTTACACGAGATGGAATGTGCATTTGATGGATTTTGGGAGAAACACCAGCAGAAAATGGAGCAATATTTGGAACTGTTGAAGTTTGAACAGCACTTTGAAGAGGTATAGTGATGCCTTATAACAGTGATGGCGAACCTTTTTGAGCCCAAACCGCGACGCAAAACCAACTTATTTCTTCCAAAGTGCCAACACAGAATTAAACAACTTTCCATGGCCTCATCGTCCAGCTCTCCCCAGGCAGTATTATAGAAATCTCCACCATCCAGCCGCTCCTTGATATACCTGCCACCAGGAGATCAGCTAGCAGCCACTGCACCTCTCCCCATGGCCATGGATGATCTGCTCCGACTCCGAACACCGACCCCCCCTCCGCTGTTTCACAGGCTGCACCAAAGGGACAGACTGAACCAAAGTCGTCCTGGAATAGGGTGCCTGCAGAAAGGAAAGCCCGAATGCCTTACCGTAGGTGTAGGGGTCCAGGGGAGGCAATGAGTTGCACAATCGGGACAGTGGAGAAAGAATTTTACACCCCCCTAAACATCACACATGGGACAAGATGACTGGCTGCCCACCCCCCTGCTGACGTCACTGGCACTGATGCAAGGAAGGGAGCCGGCTTCTCCGTGCCTGCACCGCCAGAGCAAGTGACTGCCTGGCTGGGTGATTCCCCTGGTGTGCCCACAGAGAGGGCTTGGCGTGCCAGCTGTGGCACGCGTGCCATAGGTTCGCCATCACTGCCTTATAATGTATAAGAACATGACTATTTCTTCAGACTGATATTGTTTTCCTTTACTATATACCACTTTTGAAATATAGATATTCCCTTAAATAGGTTTTCTATAATTCTGGCTACTGTATGTAGTTACTAGCTCAATTACATAAGCCAGCATGTGCCTTAGACAAGCCATATAGATAACAATTTGATAGAGCGATTAAAATCTCGATTCCATTTTCTGTCGCAGTTGCAAAGTAATTGACATAAAATTGTGTTTTTAAACGCTGCAAGGAGATGGGATCAAAATTGCCTCGTTTGATTGCAAGAAGAAAAATGTTATCATATTAGACAAAATTGCCATTGTTTTTTTTTTTTTTCCTGTTTCAATGCCATTTCTATTCGATCTTTCAAAAAAAATGTATTGAAGCTGTCAATTTATTTCTCATTTTTGACTTCACAATCAACTGAATTACCATGGTTGATTGAAACCATGTGTAGAAGGTTGCTTAGTTTCTGGAGATTACTTGCGATTGTATTTGTGATTCCCATCAGTTAAAAATTGACTGAAAGTCACAAAGTGTGTCGCCATATTTAGGTTCCTTGGAGGTTAACACTAAACAGGTGTAAAATCTATTACTTGTACATATGTATATAAATGTTTCAAAACTTATTCTTTGCTAGCTGAAGAGCTCCATTGAATTTTTGATGGTACAACAAGCCGGTCTTTCAGATACAGGGGAGAATTTATCTGATGTCAGACAACGCCTGATGGAGTTAAATAATATAGATGAAAGAGCACAGGTGAGCTTTTGTTTAGTTCCCTCTTCAAATGTCATTAACACTAGACATATAATATGTTAAATACTATATTATATATTAATCTGTATTGTGCTATATAAAATCTTGCTGGTGTATCCGCCATAACCCCTTGAGGGGCGGCCTTGACTTTTGGGCTTACCAGTTACCTCCTCGTGGCTTGTCAGTGATTCTCTAGGGGTTCCCAGGGTTAGTACCCAACAACTTTGGACGCTGACACATAAAAGTCCTTTTTAAGGTTTTTATTCCGCAGTGGTAACATCCAACATAACACAGTCTCAGATAGGAATAGAGGGCAAGGGTGATGAAACTCAGGCACCTTGAACTGCTGACATCCACTGAATGTCTGTAATCAACCCAGAGAGTAGCCACTCGCAGCTGGGTGCTTCAATGCCGGATAGACCTCTAGCCAAAGGTCTAGCAGCCAACAATGTGATCCGGAAACTTGCAAAAGTCTCTAACACAGAATAAACTTGTAACTGCAGACGAATAGGAACCTTTCTCACAGTACCTGGAACTTTCTCGGTCTCCTTGGCAGTACTGTGGAAGTGTGGATTCTTTAGTGTCCATACAACTCAGCTTCCAGGCTCTTACTGAGATGCCAGCTTATTGGCCCTCCTCCGAAGAGTCCTCCCCTGGTCACTTGTACGAGTTGCCGTGTCCCTCCAATACTGAGAGCACACCGGGACGCCTTGAATTCTCCTTCAGTTACTGGGCTTCAGGCTAACCAGCTCCGAGACTCGGGAACAGACGGATCCCCACCCCAGACCTTGCGGGTCTATGGGGCTGGTCAGACTGACCATGATTGCGGGACGGCAAACACTCCTAGGCCTGGGACACCTCGCGGGGCTACCCCGGTCCAGAACCAGGAAGCAAGACTGCGGCCGAACCCCGAACACGTGACTTCAGCACCTTAAGTACCCTTCCCCAGACTACACAGCAGGGCTAGACGCGCCCACTGATTGGCTCCGGGAAAGATTGGTACCCAACACGTCCAACCAGGCCTGATTCTCAACCTGTCATGGGTACCTCACTGCACCTATGACCAGGCAGAACCCTAGTACAGCCCAGCCAAACTGATGCCAAAGTGAACCTGTACAATTAACCCTCAGAACCCCATTACTGTTCTGAGGGAAAAACTAAATTTCCAATTATAGCGCACACTTGTTAAAGTGTGACCGATACACTGGGATGGACAAAGAATAAGAGAATAGGCTTAATGCTGATCTAGGCTCCCTACAGTGCTGGTCAGAAGACCAGAAGCCTAGGCCTCATGGTATCTTTGTTCAAAGGAGATTATCCTTCTTTTAGCCCACGTTCACATTGGCCGATTTGCCATGCCAAATCGCATGCCAAATCGGCGGCTATTGCCGGCAATGTCACCGTCTGAATCAGTGCCGCGCCAACTTTGCGGCACCGCACCGATTGCCAAAAGTAGTTCCTGTACTACTTTTGGCAACTTTGAGGGCGATTTGAATGGACATCTGTGCGTGAACCCCGTAGTCGGACTGCATTGCTGGTTTGAAAATGATTTCTAACCCTCAGCAGTGTGAACCTGGGCTTAAGCAGAGATCAAGTAACTGCTTGCCTAGGCTTTTGGTCAAGTTACTAGCAGTGGAGGAAGTCAGGCTTATTGGCAGATGTGCAGAGTTTGGATTATGGGTGCACAAATCCTCCCCGGGGTCACTGTAATATAGGAAGCTTGTAGACAAATTAGCTGGTTGATATCCAAAGCAAATAAAAATATTGGTTGTGTTTGCTTTACTTTTAAATTTATGTGAATGTGTCCCTGACTTTGAACGTTTCAGCTCTAAAGTTGAGCTCTGACATCCCATGCACCTCTCCATTGGCCGGTAAAGCTGAAAAATGGAAAGTGTGAAAATGTGCATGATAGAGTTTTATTGGACTACCAAGGCCTGGAAATAAACTAAAGATGCATACAGGAACGTGAAGGTGTTTTCTATATATAGTAGCCAATTTACTATCATTGCAGATACCATGGAATTGCCTATATTTTTATTTGGCTCATGTAATTAGTATAGTTATACGCAATAAGCTTTAGAAGAGCAAATGTTTTATCCAACTGGCAATATTACTGAAAGACTATGCATGTTATAACCATTAAATTATTTTTTCTTGTTATGATTTTATGTCAGGATGCACAGAGTTTTCTGTTTTCTTTAATTTGTGACTGCTTAGCTTTTAAAACAATACAGTAGCAATGGAATCCAGCATGTAAATGTAAACTAGAGTGAATCATTATTCATACCAGTTCTGATTTGGTGTTTACAAGTTAAAAACAGTTTTTTTTTTCTAGAAAATTACTTAGAACCCCCAAACAGTGTATTGTGTATTTTTTAGCCACTAGCACCGCTATTTACTTCGATACACAGGGTAAATGTTTTTTCATATCTATTGAAAATAATGGTACACTTAAATCAGATGATCCGCTGCACATTTAGTGCACATTCTCCATAGACCTGTTGCTTCGATTTTATTAAAATTAAAATGTACCCATCTAGCAGCAGGCAGCCTTGGGCCAATGTACAAATGAAATAAGCAGTTTGCTACTTTGGCATATGTTCCATTGCACTGTGCAGCCTATGTGCTTTAACAGATGGGGCTGGAGGGGGCCATACAGTACAATGGAACTCATACTTAACAAAATGCCTTTTCTTTTTAAACTTACTTTTTTTTGAGTATTTTTTGCACAGATAAAGAAAATGATCACATAACAATATACAGTATATACTCGAGTATAAGCCGACCTGAATATAAGCCGAGGCACCTAATTTTACCACAAAAAACTGGGAAAACTTATTGACTCGAGTATAAGCCTAGGGTGAGAAATGCGCAGCTACTGTAAGTGGAAAAGAGGGTCAACAATGCCCATTTGCATGCCTCACTGTGCCCATTTGCAGCCTCACTGTGCCCATTTGCAGCCTCACTGTGCCCATTTGCATGCCTCACTGTGCCCATTTGCATGCCTCACTGTGCCCATTTGCAGCCTCACTGTGCCCATTTGCAGCCTCACTGTGCCCATTTGCATGCCTCACTGTGCCCATTTGCATGCCTCACTGTGCCCATTTGCATGCCTCACTGTGCCCATTTGCATGCCTCACTGTGCCCATTTGCATGCCTCACTGTGCCCATTTGCATGCCTCACTGTGCCCATTTGCATGCCTCACTGTTCCCATTTGCATGCCTCACTGTTCCCATTTGCATGCCTCACTGTTCCCATTTGCATGCCTCACTGTTCCCATTTGCATGCCTCACTGTTCCCATTTGCATGCCTCACTGTTCCCATTTGCATGCCTCACTGTGCCCATTTGCATGCCTCACTGTGCCCATTTGCATGCCTCACTGTGCCTATTTGCAGCCATAGGTCCCTCGAACTTCAAACTTGGTAGTTAAGGGTTCCTAAATGCCCCCCTAGCTGCAGCCAAGATTTGGGGTCTCTGGACCCAAATGGGTCCCGAAATAACATTGCTGCAGATGGATACAGTTGACCGACTTTGGGGCCCCGTATCTCTGGGTCACTTGGTGCTAGGAACCCCAAATTTGGTGTGCATACCCAGTGGAACTAGCACTACAACATAATGGGGTTCCTAGCACCAAGTGGCCCCCGAGATACAGGGCCCCAAAGTCGGTTCGGAAAATGTCAAGGACTTTTCTGCAGCAGAGAATGACATTTTCCGAAAAGAAAAGTACTTGCAGAAAAGTGCTTGACTCCAGTATAAGCCGGGGGGGGGGGGGGGGTATTTTCAGAGCAAAATGATGCACAAAAAAATGTGCGGAAAAACTCGGCTTATACTCGAGTATATATGGTAGTTACCAACAGCAAAATGTCTTTTTATTGTTTTCAAAGTAGATCAAGGCTGCCTGACACTGGCTGGGTGTTATATAAAACGATAGTACTATAAAACTTAAATACAGGGTGACATTTTCAGTTTACAGTTTGCCTGTTCCACATCCACCAGTGTGTAAATTCCAATAATTGTGTGATCTGGTTACGCCCAGGTAGCTGAATTCTATGTATTCATCCATGCTTTATTTTATAAATAGACCAACCCGTGTATGATAATTAATATGATTTTATATATATATATATATATATATATATAAAATTATAAAGTATAATCTCTTCTGTAAATCTTTTATATTTACTGGGATATAAGATGTTGGTTGCTTTGGCTGGCTTCCATTTATAGACACCATTGGGCTCAGAACAATGAACATGTTTTATTGTTCATTTTCAGTTTATAAAGGAGTTTTAAAGTCTTGTGGTTTTTCACCTTAATGCATTCTTTGCGATAAGGGAAAAAACCTTCTGTGCTGGAGCTGCCCCCCAGAACCCCCCTTTTTCTTACCTGAACTCAATCGTTCCAGTGACGAGCACGAGCCCAGCAGCTCCAGCCTGTGTCTCGGGTCCTCATTGGATAGATTTATAGCAGCGGGAGACATTGGCTTCCACTGCTTTCAATCAAATCCAGTGACACGAAAGCTGGGGCCGAGTCCCACTGTCTGTGTCAATGGACGCAGCAGCAGGACCCGGGAGCGTGCCCACATGGGTTCCCCCATGGAAAGGGGCTCTTCATGGGGCACTCGAAGAGTAGGGGCCAGGAGCACCACCAGGGGACCCCAGAAAAGGAGGATCATGGCCGATCTGTGCAAAACCCTTGCACAGAGCAGGTAAGTATTACATGTTTATTATATATATATATATATATATATATATATATATATATATATATATATATATATATATATATATATATATATATATATATATATATATATATATATATATATATATATATAAGAAGAAAAAAATGAATATTTACAATCACTTTAAAGCGGTTCTGCACACACTTCATTTAGTAAATCTCTTTGCCTTCCAAATCAGGCAAAGAGTACTAAATGGCGTGTTTTTTTTTTCACTTACCTTGTAATTGCTGCTCTGTCTCTTCGGGGGGTGGGCGGGGTCTGTGCGTCGATTCTCGTCATGCCGCACTGTCTCCTGGGATCTGGTGTCATTGATCCCAGGAGTCAGTGTGGACATCCGCCGAAATCTTGCGAGATTTACGAGCCTCCTGCCGAAATCTCGCGAGATTTCGGCGAACGTGAGGCATGCTGGTTCCCATAAGGAAAGGGAACAAGGAAGTAAATGCTTGTGGGTTTCAAATGCCCACAAGCAAAATGACATTGCTGCTGGCATATATTTTCAAAGTTTAGAATTTTAAGAATTACGGACACGGACAACGGACGGACACCAAAAACGTGAGTGTATTGAAATAATAAAAATTATTTTAACATTACAAGAAAAAAATAAAAATAAATAGTGTGTGCAGAACCGCTTTAAGTCTAGGCAAACAGCTAAATACACAGATTTGTTTTATCTGCCATTGGCTTTTTATTTCTGTCCACCTAGTTCTAAGATTTAAACAGCTCTACCACACCGCACAGCCCTGTCTGCCAGGGTAGAAGACCTGATTTTTTTCTGTGCTGCAATTATGCAATTAAAGAGGAGTTAAAGTGGAAGTAAACCCCCCTATCGTTTTCAGCCAAGGAAGCCGCCATCTTTGCCTCGGTTTAATCTTCAACTGCCACAGTGCTGCACATGTGATCCGTTATGACACCAGCCATTGGATGGTTTGACTGTTTGGTTGAGAGCACAGCCAATGTGCAGTTAGCATTCACGGCATGCCTTTTTTTTTTAGACTGTTAAATCGATGGGTTTACTTCCGCTTTAAAGAGGAGTTCTGCCCCCCCCCCCCCAGCAAAAAATTTAAAGTGAGCAGCTACACATACTGTAGCTGCTGACTTTTAATATTAGGATACTTACCTGTCCAGCAATGTCGGCACCCCAGCTGAATGGCCCGGAGGCGGGGGAAGGAGGAGGGGGGATGGATTTCCGAGTGATCTCACTGTGGTGAGATCTCTCAGAAGCGGGGATGGGAACCAGTCAAAAACAGGTACCTGCTCCCCCGAAAGGTGCCAAATGTGGGGGGGGGTAAGTGGAGCTTCCACTTTTGGGTGGAACTCCGCTTTAAGTTACACTTACAGGTCATATCCCCCCTCCCTGTGAAAGAAGACTAATAAGCTCATCTCTTTGTCTTTTTGCTCTCTCCTTCTATCAAAATGTTTCTTGCTAGCATATGACTGGTTGGCTGCGTGTACGGCTTCTCCCTCTCCCGTTCTGACTCTGCTGCCCAGCGGAAGCAAGAGTCTAATATGAAATCTAATTCAGATGTTTACCCAGTCTGCAGGAAAAAATACATTTAATGATTTATTAATGAACGCAGAGTTATATCATTGTGTGTGTTTTATATCTGCCTGGAGATCAGCCTTAATAATAGGACTTAGCAGCTTGATAAAACCTAGCACAGGATTTAGTATGCTTGTGCCCCCTTACAGATGAAATTGACTGATATATATGTTTTTTTTTCTGTAAATTTTTCTGAAAATGGGAAGAATGTCTTAATAACAATATGTGTGCACCCCCCCCCCAGGAGTTAACATCAAGGTCTCAGTTGGTGATACTACATGGCCATCAGTTAGCAGCAAATCATCACTATGCACTCAATTTGATCTGCCAGCAATGCAATGAGTTGAGACATGCATCGGATGTTTTATTGGAGGAGATAAAAAGGAAACATTCCCGTCTCTGTACTACACAAGAGCTCCATGTCCAGCTACAACAGGTACGGCAGTGATCAATGTGTACTTCGTCAGTAATCATCATGATATCTGTGTTATGTTATAGCAATGACATGTTCTTTTTCTATTCATATAAAAAACAGAATATTAATACCGCGTACACACAGTCGGACTTTCCGGCAGAAAAAAATGTGCCGGAATCTTTTCATCGGATATTCCGATCGTGTGTGGGCCTCATCTGTGTTTTTTTTCTCGAAAAAAACGGACCTAGAAATAGAACCTGTTCTAAATATTTCCGACGGAACCAATTCCTATTGGGAAAACTGCTCGTTCCGACGGACCAAAAACGACACATGCTCTGAAGCATGTGTCGTTGGCTACTGGCTATTGATCTTCCTTTTTCTAGTCCAGTCGTACGTGTTGTACGTCACCGCGTTCTAGACAGTCGGACTTTGGTGTGATTGTGTGTATGCAAGACAGTTTCAGCGGAACTCCATCGGAACTCCGTTGGAAAAACCTTCAGATTTTATTCCGACGGGAAAACCGGTCGCGTGTACGTGCCATTATTGTGCCGGTAGAACAGATTATTTTTATTTAATTAAATCATTTATTAGTGAATGTATATCGATAACTGCCCATAATTCAGCTTCTTTGTTGTAATCCCAACTTGCCAAACACATTTTTTTACAGCAAAAGCTAAAATTGGGTATTATAAATTCAACAGTCTACAGTATCAACGTTTAATTTTCTACTCCTTATAGACCTTTATGGGTAAAATGGAGAAAGTTTAGCATGCCTGATAGTTTTTTTTTTTTTTTATTGCTGTTTGTGCCCCTGTTGTGGAAATTTCCTTTTTACTTTCTGCTTTGGTGAATCTACCCAAATGATTGTAAAAACCGATTGGCATTCTAAAACTTTTCTACTTAACTCAACTTAACATAATGGGGGGGGGGGGGGGGGGGGTTCAATAAAGCTGCTGTGAAACTTTTGGCTTTAATCACTCTTCTTAATTTTTTTGCAACAAATTCATTAAAGGGATTGTAAAGGGAATTTTTTTTATTTTTTAATAACAAACATGTTATACTTGCCTCCACTGTGCAGCTCGTTTTGCACAGAGTGGCCCCGTACCTGGTCTTCTGGGGTCCCTCGGCGGCTGTCTTGGCTTCCCGCCGAAAGTACTTCTCACGTTCATGCGAGCTCCCTCGCAAGGTGTGGAGTACTTGCAGGCGCGCTCCCGTGATACAGCCGGTGGCTATAGCCGCTCGCTGTATCACTCGGCCCCGCCCCCCAGCGTCCAGCATCATTGGATGTGATTGACAGCAGCGTGAGCCAATGGCTGCGCTGCTTTCAATCCATCCACTCTAACCAATCAACGACCAGGCTGAGCGGCGAAGAGGATGTCGGAGGCGAGCGTGGGACTTTCGAGGGGTCAGGTAAGTAAAACAGGGGGGCTGGGGGGGGGGGCGGCATTGTCAGATGTTTTTTCACCTTAATGCATAGAATGCATTAAGGTGACATTTTTTTTACCTTTACAACCCCTTTACGTATATGCAACACTTTTGGTTCTGACAGCGATTCATGCACCAAAGGCAGGTAGTTCTAAATTGCGCCAAATTCTAAATAAAATACCAACAGTTTGTATCTTTTGAAAATGGAGCTAGCTAATTAACACCAGTTTTGGCGTTTAGAAAGAAACCCTGGCACCGACAGATTTTGCAAAAGTATCTTGCGTGCATTCCAAAAGTGGTGCAGCATGCGCCAAAATTGAAGTACACGTTCTAGACACTCTGCAACTGTTTTAGAATGCACGCAAGGCATTTTTGCAAAATCTGTCTGCGCCAGTCTTTATGAATTCCAGGGAATGTGATTTTGTTGCTGCCTGTGTGGAGTGGTTTTGGTGACTTCTTGCATTGGTGATCACTTAGGCTCTATTCACATCTATGCATTTTGCTTTTGAGCGTTTTTACTGCGATTTTGCCGCGATTTTGCCGCGATTTGCGTTTTTGTATTTATTTATTTTTTTTACATTTATTTTTTACACTGTGGTTGCTTAGCAACCAGCTATATACAGTGAAAAAAAAAATGCAAATCGCGGCAAAATCGCGGTAAAAACGCGGTACTTGCTTTTGGATGCGGGTCCATTGACTTCTCTTACATGCAAAACACTGCATTTTGCAGAGGCACAAAAATGCATTGATGTGAACAGGTTCCATAGGAACCCATGTTAAAAAATTACCCTGCATTTCTGCAAAATGCATCAAAAAACGCTAGTGTGAATGGAGCCTAAGGAAGGAGGGAAAACCTCCCAACAAGGACACCCCCTGTAAAAACCACACAAAGCTTCTAACGCCTCCCCTTTTAATCCAATATGAAAAATGTTTTGGCTAAAGTTGGGTATCAGCAATTCTTATTTTTGATTGAATTTTGGTTCAGTCATTTCCTAGGCAAAGACCTTTAGAAAATAATCTGGCTAACAACCAAATGTTTACATTTTATTTTTATTCTACGTACACATCCTATAGTCATGGATTCTGTGTATATAAAATTTATATAAGCAATGATACTGTCATTATTGAGTGAAATGTTCTAAAATGCTTGTATAAATGTGTGTTGACAGGCCTTAGAATGCTGTGACCAAGGGGCGTATTTTCTAGCTAACCAGCAAATGGACAAGTGCCAGTCTAGGGATGGTGCGCAGAACGCTTTACAAGACATAGAGAAGTTTCTGGAAAGCTGCACACTCGGTTTTGACCCACAAAGCCTGAAGCATAACTATGAGACTATTCTAACGGATGAACTGAAGGTATCTTGTGTTGTTTTTTCATACTTCACAATACTTTTGTTCTGCTATTTGTCAGTAAAATAGATTGTATTTGGGTTGTAAAACAACCCATTCTGTTTGAAATAGAAAATGAAAGGCAAAACACTTGTATAGATTAAAAAAAAAAAAACAATATAAATACTTAAAGTGGTGTTGCCACCAAAAATAAATAAATTTGCTTAAAAATCATAAAAAAAATAAAAAAAAAATATTGGAAAAAAAAAAGTTTTTTTTTTTTTACTGACCTCTAAATGCCTGTTGCTAGGGGCTCCCTCGTAGTCTGCCACCTTCAGTGCCCGGGCACTGACATCACTTCCCCTTGGCGCCGCACAGTCATCTGGCAGTCATCCGCACAGTCACCTGCCACGTGTCCCAGATGACTGAGCGTCGTATCATGCGCAGTGGGTGCCCGGCTGTGAAGCCACAGCCGGGTGCCCACAGTAATGCCCCATACACACGGTCGGATTTTCCGACGGAAAATGTCCTATCGGACAATGTTGTCGGAAATTCCGACCATGTGTAGGCTCCATCGGACTTTTTCCGTCGGATTTTCCGACGGACAAAGTTTTATCTCCTGCTCTCAAGTTTTCCGACAACAAAGTCCTATCGGACTTTTTCCGATCGTGTGTAGCGAATTCCGACGGACAAAGTGCCACGCATGCTCAGATCACATTACAAGACCAAAGCTATTGGCTGCTAGCCTCTACGTAGTCCCGTCGTACGCGATGAACGTCACCACGTTCAGGATGATCGGATTTTCCGACAACTTTGTCCGACCGTGTGTCGGACAAAATCCGTCGGAAAAGATCCGACGGATTTTGTGGTCGGAATTTCCGACCGTGTTTACGGGGCATTAGAATGCCGGCGCCACGAGTGGAGCGGGGAACGAGGGGGGGCTTCGTTCCCCCGCATCGCTGGACCCTGTGACAGGTAAGTGTCCGATTATTAAAAGTCAGCAGCTGCAGTATTTGTAGCTGCTGACTTTTAAAAAAAATTTTTTTTAGTGGGCACCCCTCTTTAATAAATATATTTTTTTCCTTTTTTTACAAGTGATCACCTTCCCTCTGTTCTCAGCTGCATAAGAGCTGGGGAAGGAGAAGCAGCACACTGAGCTTCCCAGTGAATGGCTGTGCAGGAGGGGCATGTCAGGACAAGTCTGATCATTGGAGGAGAGCAGGCTGACTTCCCAACATAGCTAAAGAACTATAAAAATAGAGCTGCGCTAAAACATACACCTAATTTGTGAAAGGTTAATAAATGAAGGCAATAAACAACTTTAAATAGTCCGTAGTAGACATGGACACCACCAGTGTGGAGAAGAGTGAACAAGATATATTTTGCTTTGTAAAGTCCTCTCGTGATGCAAGTGGTTCACACCACACCATAAGGATATCCCTTCACCACATAAAATGCACGCTTACCAACTAGCAAGCGTTAAACCGCTTGTGGCATAATATTCTGCCAGTGCCTTTATCCTAACGGGAGAAAACGGATGGCAACTCGTATCCAGACACACTGCTCAGAGGTGAAGCAAGGATACATGGTCTCAGCTCTATCCAGGGTCCAAGGAAACCAAATCTCTTTCAGAGAATGTGCTCAGAAGGATGACCCAAAATAGAAGAACTCGCCATAGTATAAAACCAACAACATATTTATTTGTATAAAAAGTAATGCACTTACATATAGGAGCATGAAAAACAGCATGTGTAAAAAAGCCAGCCGGCTAATGCAAACGTCCGTCCTTCACGGATTGTGACATCACGGTGACATCAGCATGCCACGCCTCCCAACGCGTTTGATCACATCTGATGTCATCCTACATATAAATATGTTTTTGGTTTTATACTATGGCGAGCTCTTCTATTTTGGGTCATCCTTCTGAGCACATTTTCTGAAAGAGATTTGGTTTCCTTGGACCCTGGAAAGAGCTGAGACCATCTATCCTTGCTTCACCTCTGGGCAGCGTGCCTGGATACGAGTTGCCATTAGACATGTGCAATTCGTTAAAATTCGTTACACTCGTTCATTCGTTATCGTACGAATGAACAAACGATTCGCTAAAAATTTTAACGAATGTTCGAATTGAACGAATACGAAAATCCGAAATAACCAAATTAGAAACAACGAAAGTACGAAAGAAGAGAATCCGAAAAAAGAAAACAGGAACAACGAAAATCAAAATGAACGAAAAAATTCGTACATTCGTAACTTTTTTTTCTTTGTTGAATTGGTAATTTTCCGTGTCCCTTACAATGGCGCTGCTTAACGTGCTTCGAATGGATTAAACAAAAATATTCGTACATTCGTAACTTTTTTTTTCTCGATTCGTAATTTTCCATGTCCCTTACAATGGCGCTGCTTAACGTGCTTCGAATGGATTGAACGAAAAAATTCGTACATTCGTAACTTTTTTTTTCGATTCGTAATTTTCCGTGTCTCTTAAAATGTAATAATAGCATACACCTTACATAAAATTATGAATTATGCTCCGATTATGAATCTACGAAAACAATGTTACGAAAGTACGAATAAATCAATCTAGCGAAAGTACGAATGTAACTAAATCTACGAAAATACGAATGCGTCCGAATTTCGAATAAACGAAAATTAAACAAACGGAAAAAACGACTCAACAAAAAAATAACTCTTACGAAAATACGAATCGTTACAAATACGAACACCGACGACATGAATTTCCGAATCAACAGAAACTAAAGAAACGAAACGAAAATTAACACATTTTTCTATTGTGCACATGTCTAGTTGCCATCTGTTTTCTTCTGTGAGGATAAAGGCCCTGGCAGGGTATTATGCCACAAGCAGTTTAACACTTGCTAGTTGGTAAGCGTGCATTTTATGTGGTGGAAGGATATCCTTATGAACCACTTGCATCATGAGAGGACTTTACAAAGCAAAATATATCTTTATTAATATGTTTATTGCATTTGTTTATTAAGCTTTCACAAATTAGGTGGATGTTTTAGGGCAGCTCTATTTTTATAATTGTGTATTAAATGTGTGTATCTCGCTGCAGAGCTGCTGCTTTTGCCAGAGATCGGGACTAAACCAGGAACTGTGACTTGTTCCCAAAATTGTAGATGGTTTGTTAGTCAACCTTTTTACCCCAATCCAATATAAGATGCATTTGTTTTAAAGATTTGGTTCTTACTGTTCCTTAATGTTTATGTCCGGTGAAGGTTTTTGTTTTATCACCGTATATACTCGAGTATAAGCCGAGTTTTTCAGCACATTTTTTTGGGCTGAAAATGCCCCCCACCGTATATACTCGAGTCAAGCACAGATAATGACATTTTCCGATCCGACTTTGGGGCCCTGTATCTTGGGGCCACTTGGTGATAGGAACACCAAATTTGGTGATAGTTCCGCTGGGTTTGCCTACCAAATTTGGGGTTCCTAGCACCAATTGACCCCCAGATACGGGGCCCCAAAGTTGGGTCGGAAAATGTCATTCTCTGCTGCAGAAAAGTGCTTAACATTTTCCAACCCGAATTTTGGGCCCCGTATCTCGGGGCCACTTGGTGCTAGGAACCCCAAATTTGGTAGGCAAACCCAGTGGAACTATCACCAAATTTGGTGTTCCTATCACCAAGTGGCCCCAAGATACGGGGCCACTTGGTGATAGGAATAACAAATTTGGTTTTTTTATAGTGCTAGATTTGCATACCAAATTTGGGGTTCCTAGCACCAAGTGACCCCGAGATCCGGGGCCCCAAAGTTGGTCAACTGTGTCCATTGGCAGTAATGTCATTTGAGGACTCTTTGGGTCCAGAGACCCCAATTTGGCTGCAGCTAGGGGGTATTTAGAAACCCTTAACTACCAAGTTTGACGTTCGGGGAACCTATGGCTGCAAATGGGCACAGTGAGGCATGCAAATGGGCACAATAAGGCTGAAAATGGGCATTGTTGACCCTCTTTTCCACTTACAGTAGCTGCACATTTCTCACCCTAGGCTTATACTCGAGTCAATACGTTTTCCCATTTTTTTGTGGTAAAATTAGGTGCCTCGTCTTATATTCAGGTCGGCTTATACTCGAGTATATACTGTATGTTAGTACATAAAATCAGTAATTGCATATGGAGAAGCCATTTAGAATCTCAGAGAATAAGCACATTGTTGCTTTACATCAGGGGTATCCAACATTTTGACCTTTCTGGGCCACACAGGAAGAAGAGGAATTGTCTTGGACCACACATAACATAGACTAACAATAAAGCTGGGTACACACAATCAGAAAATAGGTTGGTTCAGCAGGAACTGGCCGACATTCAGTACGTGAATGCTACCTATCTGCGGGCCGTGGGTTGGACACCCCTGTTTTACATGGCCATAGGGTACCCTCCCTTCATACAGAAGCTACATGGATAAGCTTCCCACCAAGAAAAGTAGCTTATTCATTGGTGCAGCAGACATACAGTTGTCTTTAATGTCACTACATAATAATCCAATAACTGTACTGGAACGCTACCTAATACACAGTTACGTAATGCTGTATTTATGAGTATGCAAACATTGTAAGCATTACAAAATATTGTTCCATTTTCAGACTGGATATTTCCTGGACTACATATGAAAGACATGTAATGGATTTGTATAGGCATGAGATTTACCCACAAACCTCCTTTTACCCCCTGCATCGTGTCCTAGCATTATGTTTTATTTTACCTTGTTCCTGTAATGCCCCGTACACACGGTCGGAAATTCCGACCACAAAATCCGTCAGATTTTTTCCGATGGATTTTGTTCGACACTGGTGTTGCATACACACGGTCGGACAAAGTTGTCGGAAAATCTGATCATCCTGAACGTGGTGACGTTCGCTGCGTACGACGGGACTACGTAGAGGCTAGTAGCCAATAACTTTGGTCTTGTAATGTGATCTGAGCATGCGTGGCACTTTGTCCGTCGCAATTCGCTACACACGATCGGAAAAAGTCCGATAGGTCTTTGTTGTCGGAAAATTTGAGAGCAGGATCTCACCACATAAAATGCATGCTTACCAATTAGCAAGCGTTAAACCGCTTGTGGCATAATATTCTGCCAGTGCCTTTATCCTAACGGGAGAAAACAGATGGCAACTCGTATCCAGACACATTGCTCAGAGGTGAAGCAAGGATAGATGGTCTCAGCTCTTTGTCCGTCGGAATTCTCTACACACGATCAGAAAAATTCCGATAGGACTTTGTTGTCGGAAAAGTTGAGAGCAGGATCTCAAACTTTTTCCAAGGAAAAAGACCGATGGAGCCCACACACGGTCGGAATTTCCGACAACATGGTCCGATTGGACATTTTCCGTCGGAAAATCCGACCGTGTGTACGGGGCATTAGAATAGGCAAAGTTCCATAGTCCAGCAGAGAAAAACTCAGGACTGACAGAACGCTGCTTGATATTTCTTTGCAGCATTAGCAGTGGTGTCAGCTCACACCAAGTAGTTAGGAGCATACTGGATTCCCAGCAGGATCACCAGTTTTTTTCTGTACTTGTAGCACATTTAAAAGGATAACATAAGTGTAAAGCAGGGGTGCCCAACCAGTGGCCCGGGGGCCACATGTGGCCCGCGGAGCCCTCTGATGTGGCCCGCGACCTCTTGCCCTAGGATGTGCAGGTTGGCAAGCCCAGATTGCAGGTTGCCGACCCGCCATCCCAGAGCATCAGTGTTGTGAATGAAGCCGACGGTAGAGGAAGCAGGCGCCTGCACAGCAGAGCCGCATAAGCCAGCGCTTTTTGTATAGTGCCGGCTGTCATAGGCGGAGTGATACCAAATGCGCTCTGCCTGGGACAGCAACAGCTGGCGATTACTGAATGGAACTCACTAAAATCATAGTGTATATAGTGGGCATATCTGTTCTGCAGTGGTTACTGGGCTGCTTTCAAACTGATCCGCTGGTGCTGGCTACCTGCACTGAGCCATAGACTTCTGATTTTACCTGCGGGGTGGGGCGCTTTTAGAAAGTGCACCAAACCTGCAGGATACAATAGAATTGTATGGCAAAGTGCAGCTAACCCACAGGAAAACCACAGGTGAACTATGCTGCACCTGCGGCGTGGATAGACCACAATCCATCAGTGTAAAAGCTGCCTTAGGCCCCTTTTACACAAATGGTCCAACCCAATCGGACCATCTATTCACCTCTATGGAGCGGCAGTTTACACCTGCCTACCTCAGATCCAAAAAAAACAGAAGTGGATCCGTCCAATTCCATTCGATCGGATTAGAGGGCCCATAGAGTAGAGTGGGCTGTGTCTGTCACGGACCTGTCATCCGACCACTCCGCTCATTGTGGCCCGCGACTGGTTACTAAGTCGCTTAAGTGGCCCTCGCTCTTCAAAAGGTTGGGCACCCCTGGTGTAAAGTGTATATATTTGAAGAATACTGCATATGTTTTTTGTTTTTATTATTTTGCTTAGACGTACACCTTCCATTACAATTTTATACATCACAAAATGGCCTGCTATGTATGCTACTGGGCAGATTAAAATCATAGGGCAGAAACAATTGTGCATGCCATGGAAGCAGTACAGCACAATAGTGCTAACAGTGGCAGTGGAAAAATGAATACATCAGAATTACACACTGTTTAATAGTTGAAAAGCTTTTATTTTTGGCAGCACTCTACAAAACAGGCAGAAAGCTGCAGCTGTACATTTTTTAATGAAGACTCTTGAGAGACTGCTGGATTTGTGACCTAGTATTCAGAATCCTGAATTCAACATTATTTACAACATCTGGCAAAAAAGTTTATACTTATGAGCACTTAATTACTGGTTATGTCTTGAAAGTCTTGTATATCATGTGCCCATCCACATAGAGGGCTGTTATTTTTGAAAGTATTTATATAACTTCTGAACTTTTTATGTAGATGAATGGACAATTTTGTCATTTTCCTAAACTGAAAATATGATGATTTCAGCGTTAAAGCAATCTCACAAGTACAGCTGTTTTTGAAGACGTACTGGACGTACTTTCCATAGTGCAGATATTACAGTAAGGCTCCATGCACACTGGAGCTCAAAAAAGCTGTTTCTGGACGCCAGATTGCTGGCAGAAAAACGCTGGTTGAAAAACAAGCTTTTAACAGCGTTTTGTACTAGCGTTTATGAGCGTTTATGAGCGTTTTATAGCGTTAGCGTTTATCAGCGTTTTAATAAAAATACACAGAGGACACTCCAAAAATCCCACAATGTATTCTAAACTCCCACAATGCATTGAAAAAATAGAACGCTGAACGCTAATTAACGCGCGTTCATGAGCGTTTATCAGCGTTTGGCTTTTTTTGGCGGTGAAAAACGGCACTTTGAACGCAAATTTCTGGCGTTCAGAAAAAAGCCCATAAACTCCACTGCTTATTAAAGCTAAAAAACGTCAATGTGTGCATGGACACATAGGCTAACATAGAGTGGAGTTTATGGGCTTTTAAAAAAAACGCCCAAACTCCAATAAACTGCAGTTTATGAGCTTCAGTGTGCATGGAGCCTTAAAGTTAACCTTCTGTATTAAGAATGGGTTGAATGACGTAGATTCGACTCGGGTAGCCATATCCCAACAAAGTAAGCTTATCTCTCCCAGTAGAACCACTGGTGCCTGCAACCCTGCTGGAGTTCCACCATGTAATTCGCAAGTGTGAATGCACCCTAAAGTTGGGGATTTGACTGGATCTTTTAAAAGGGCCGTACACACGATCAGACTTTTTGACAACAAACATGCAAATTAGCTGTTTTGGAGCAACATCCGACCATGTGTACGCTCCATCGGACCAACTTTTTCAGTTTTCGTCTGACTTTTGTTGGCTGTGCGAACGGACCAACTTTCTGCCAACAAAAGTCCGATGGAGCAAAGTCCGACAGTGTGTACACAAAACCATCGGACTTTTGTACAAAGTACAAACACGCATGCTCAGAACCAATGCAAAAGATCAGACAACAATATAGAAGTTGACCAAAGGTGGCGCTGGAGTATTCGAACGTCCTCTTTTGAAGTGTCGTCACTACGTCGATCCCCGTACGGGCCACCAAAAAAAAAAAGAAACGTCACTACGTTCATGTTTGTTGCCTAAAAAGTCCGATCGTGTGTATGCAATACCAACTTGGGGCCAACATATCTAAAAATGTACAAACCTTTCTGCGCATAGTATTGTTCTATGCTAAGAAATCGATTACCATCCACTGGAGGTCTCAATCCTCACCCACTATAGCCTTTTGGATCACTATCATTAATCAGGCAATACCATTATATAAGTTGACGTATGAGGCCAGAGGATGCCCAAAAAAAAATCCTTAAGATTTGGGGCTCTTGGGTCAGCTACGAAAGTACCATACCACCGGCTCCTTGAAAGACTAAATGAAGCCCCTTGATCATTGATTGGTTCTAATTAAGCAGAATAGACATTTAACCTTTAGGTTGTCACATTTCCACTAAATGTATACCAGTTTACTAGATTATGTAATGGTTTGAGCAATGTTCGCTCCATATACAGTTTGTTTTCTGTATTGTTCGTTGTGTGTGAAAATAAATAAAATTCTACTTTAGAAAAAAAAAAAACATGGGGCCAACGCCCTTTGTACAAAAATCCACGGGAAAGTTGGTACAAGGTCCGATCTTGTGTATTAGGCTTAAGACATTAGATTTCTTGGTGGTAAACCACTCCACTATAGTTTTGGCTGTATGTTTAGGATCAAAGAATATTTGCCCCTTATTCTCTTATGCCTTGTACACACGGTCGGATATTCCGATGGAAAAAGTCCGATCAGAGTATGTTGTCGGAAAATCCGATCGTGTGTGGGTTCTAGCAGGCTTTTTCCATCGGAATTTCCATTATGTTGTAGTGATCCAAGAGTGGGAGTCGTCAAAAAAGCTGTTCATTGTCAGCCCACTTTTGCTAACTTGACATATTCTCTTTAACATACATTAAGCCATGCATGACCATTATTTGTTAGAGCAGGACAGAGAATTCCACAATACACATTAGACATTGAATTGCACTTAGTATTCCTATTATAGCTGCTTTATGAAAATGTATTTGATTTTGACTCAATAGGCTCAGATTGAGGCTGCTCAAGTGAAGATGGAAAACATGCGAGATTTGTTTGAAAATCGGCAGGCTAGTCTAAAGAAGTTGGCTGACAAGCAAGTACGTCCAGTGCAGTTAGTGGCTCCTCGACCTGAGAATCCCCCCAGAGCAAAGTCTCCCCTGTTCTCCCCAAAGCATGGTAATGGGTTTATGTAATATGTCTGTATAGAAAGTATCAGACTTGTATGTGTTTTATTGTTTTTGGTGCCAAGTAACATACAACTGTTGTGACTTTGTCAGGACTAACATAAGAGCCTAAATCCTAACCATCTACTGTCATCTCGGACCCTTTATCATAGTAAACTTTATTAAAGGAATACTCCAAGCAAATAACATAATGCAGTCTTAAATATGCAAAAATAAAATAGTTGCCTGCAGTTGCATTATGTGTTTGGTTACATAATAGGCATGAAAGTATGGAAGACATTTTTAAAATTGTGAGCAGAACCATAAAACCATATTGTTTATGCCCCATAGATAACCGTATATCCAGAAATACTATTGTCTAGCACAGATACATATCAAAGGCACCTAAAGTGCGTTTCTTAAACTTGTTTTCCTAGTGTTTTCTGGTCCAAAAATTATTGTGAACATACTGGTAGAAGGTAACATCTTTTGTTAACCGCTTAAGGACCGCCTCCTGCACATTTACGTCGGCAGAATGGCACGGCTGGGCACATCAACGTACAGGTATGTTGCTCTTTAAGTGCCCAGCCGTGAGTCGCGCTCGCTACCCGGTCCTGAGCTCCGTGGCCGCGGGACCCGCGGATCCGATCGCCGCTGGTGTCCCGCGATCGGGTCACAGAGCTGAAGAACGGGGAGAGGTAAGTGTAAACAAACCTCTCCCCGCGCTTCCTAGTGAGACTGTCACTGATCGGCTGTTCCCTGTCATCGGGAAAGACGATCAGTGATGTCGAACGCCAAGCCACGCCCCCCTACAGTAAAAAAAACACACGTCACACTTGACCCCTCCCCGCCCCTTAGTGGTTAACCCCTTCACTGCCAGTGTCATTTACACAGGAATCAGTGCATTTAAATAGCACTGATTGCTGTATAAATGACAATGGTCCCAAAAATGTGTCAAAAATGTCCGATGTGTCCGCCATAATGTCGCAGTCACAATACAAATCGCTGATCGCCGCCATTTCTAGTAAAAAAAAAAATATTAATAAAAATGCTATAAAACTATCCCCTATTTTGTAAACGCTATAACTTTTGCGCAAACCAATCAATAATCGCTTATTGTGATTTTTTTTACCAAAAATATGTAGAAGAATACGTATCGGCCTAAACTGAGGAAAACATTATTTTTTTATATATTTTTGGGGGGATATTTATTGTAGCAAAAAGTAAAAAATATTGCATTTTATTAAACTTGACGCTCTATTTTTGTTTATAGCGCAAAAAATAAAAAACGCAGAGGTGATCAAATACCACCAAAAAAAAGCTCTATTTGTGGGAAAAAAAGGACGCCAATTTTGTTTGGGAGCCACGTCGCACGACCGCGCAATTGTCAGTTAAAGCGACACAGTGCCGAATCGCAAAAAGGGGGCCTGGTCCTTTTGGCTGCAAATTGGTCCGGGGCTTAGGTGGTTAAACATGCCTTTTTAATAAAGTGATGTAAAGGGGGCTTACTACAGTCCAAGATCATTACCCTTATCAACATAAGTATATATTTACGCTGAATACTCTACACTATTTACGGTTGTGTTACTTTGGCTTCTATGCAAAAGTTTTATTGTCATATTGTTTTCTGATCCTGAAATAAAGGTATGGATTTCAATTCAAGTCTCAAGTTCTCATTTGACATAACGTTGCCAGGGAAACGGACCACACGGAAAATGCAATCTTCTCGCAAGGTAACAGTTGTCATGAAAGCATGCTTGTCTTTCATTTGCACCACAGAAAATGGATATTTAATGAACCAATCACGACAGACACCTTTGCATTTTATTTAATAGACTGGATCAAAGACCATAATCCACTATAGCCAAAGTTTACCAGCAAGTGATTTGTTTTTCGTGGTAGGAGCATTCATGCATGAATAGCAGATTCCTGATTTTTGTGGCAAACTTGAACCACTAACCAAAGCATGCTTATGCTTTGTACTAACCAAAGCATACTTATCCAACCAATAGTCTTTTCTTGGGTGGAGTTGGAAATCACTTAAACAGCCTAAGTTACTGCCTAGTTAGTAAATATCCTGTGCATATATATGCTTTTAGATGGGTAGAACTCCTACCATCTTAAGTGTGGTATTTGCATCAGAGCCCACACTACCTCCTACAGCCCTATCGATCGTTGCAAGAGGGTGGCTATATTGCTGCAATCCTCTTGCAAAGAGGAGTTGACTGAGTGTCAGACTCTCTATGGTATTATGGGAGTACGAATATTCAGTACACTCCTCATCACTAGATGGAAGTACCATTTACTCTCCAATATAGCTGAGAGATGTGGAAAAGATGGACATCAGTAGTCACTCATACACTTATAAGTCACTCATAATTTTGTGTATTTAGTCCAGCTAATCAATTAAAATGCAATTACACATCAGCTGCTTTAGAGATTTCTGCTTTATTAAAGTGCATGTAAACCCCAACAAAAAATTTGATGTCATAATGTAGAGAATAATATTTCCTTTCATTTGAGCCCAGTCTTGCCACACAGATTTACTCGAGGCCTGAGCAATCCTCTTTTATTGTTCAGTTAGAGAAATCTTGACAAAGTCTTGAAAACTTTGTCAAAAACGCCCCCTTGCTGTGAGTGACAGGTGATTTACATATCTCATGTACTAGCCTGAGACAGGCACATCCTGTGTAAAAAGTTCACAATTCACGTCCCCCTCCCCTCCAGCTCTCCCAGCTTTACTGTGTTTTGACTGGATGTTTCTCATCATGGGATGCAGTGAACAGTCAGCAGACTATAGACAGACAAGTGATTTAGGGGACATGTATGTAGTCAGAGCTGGGCAGAGTAGAACATCCAGTGATCTGATGATAACCTGTCTCAGGCTAGTGCATGAGATATGTAAATCACCTGTCACTCACAGCAAGGGGGCGTTTTTGACAAAGTTTTCAAGACTTTGTCAAGATTTCTCTAACTGAACAATAAAAGAGAATTGCTCAGGCCTCGAGTAAATCTGTGTGGCAAGACTGGGCTCAAATGAAAGGAAATCTTATTCTCTACATTATGACATCAAAAAAAACATTTTGGGTTTACACCCACTTTAAGTGGTATAATCTCTATAGTGTTTTTTTTTTAAGTCTGACATTTTGCCTTGTGCCTCCCCACGTACAAATATCTATAAATACCAAAGTACTTCTCTTCAAAGCATACTTGTTTGTTCTTATTAAAACTGTACATCAAAGTGTAGAGTTTGAGCACCGGGAATAATTGATCATACCTTTATTTCTTAGAACTGGCATTTTTTACTTAAAAAGCCATCATAATATCTATAAGCAGAGATTGATGATCTTCTGGAAGTATTAGAAGAAATAAGAAACTAACAACCTAGGGAGATCTGCCACATTTAAGTGAAAATGTATTTGTGATACAGCTTTCTCCTGCATGTTACATTGATCATGAATGGAAAATGTGGTGCCTTCAACACTTCAACGCGCAGTTTTACTCAGCAGTTTTTATTGCCGCTGTGTCCTCACTGTAGCCCTATCTATTTTTCCTAGGGACCATTGTCTCTTGGACTGAAAATAACAGTGAATCCAAAATTGTAATTGTCACTAGAATGAGAATTGAGGAGAAGTTTTCCAATTGGGACACCTGTTGTGGTGACCACTGTCTAAGAGAGAACAATACCTTGGATAGATTTATTTTCAAGTTCTGTTGTGTCTACAGAAGAAGGAGTAAAGAGAGATCTCCCCAGCTGAGACACGGAAAGCCAAAAAAAATAAAAAGTTTTAGCTTTAGTTATACAAATCCAAACTCCATAGGCACGTGTTGCTGTAGGTTTGGTAAACACCCGTGTGATAGCATTCATTCAGTGAATGTTGGTATGATTAAATCACAGCAGTTTGTGTCTCCACCTCATCCTACAAGCCAATAACAAAGATGTCATTCTCCTACATTCTCCTTTAAATTATTATCTTGTACAACATTTATATTGTGAAGAATCAATCATTGGAGAGTAATGACATAGTGTGGCTTTGTAAAGACCACTCTAAGCCCCCGTACACACGGTCGGAAATTCCAACCTCAAAATCCGTCAGATTTTTTCCGACGGATTTTGTCCGAAACTGGTGTTGCATACACACGGTCGGACAAAGTTGTCGGAAAAATCTGATCGTTCCGAACGTGGCGACGGTCTTTGCGTAAGACGGAACTACGTAGAGGCTAGTAGCCAATAGCTTTGATCTCGTAATTTGATCTGAGCATGCGTGGCACTTTGTCCGTCGGAATTCTAGACACGTGATCAGAAAAAGTCAGATCGGATTTTGTTGTCTGGAAATTTGAGATCCTGCTCTCAAATTCTTTCTGAAAAAAGCCCGCTAGAGCCCACACATGATCGGATTTTCCGACAACATAATCTGATCGGACTTTTTCCATCGGAATATCCGACCGTGTGTATGGGGCATAAGGAGTTTTGTTTAGGATATCATAGGCCCCTTTCACACTGGGGCATTTTTCAGGAGCTACAGCGCTAAAAATAGCGCCTGTATAGCTCCTAAAAAAAGCGGGTCCTTTCACTCCAGTGTGAAAGCCGGATGGCTTTCACACGGGAGCGGTGCGCTAGCAGGACGGTAAAAAAAGTTCTGCTAGCAGCATAATTGGAGCGGTGAAGGAGCGGTGTATTCACCGCTCCTATACCGCTCCTACCCATTGAAATCAATGGAACACCGCGGGGATACCGCCGGCAAAGCGGCGCTTTGCGGGGGGGGGGTTTAACCCTTTTTTGGCCGCTAGCGGGGGTTAAAACCACCCCGCTAGCGGCCGCATACCGCGGCTAAAACGACGATAAAGCAGCGCTAAATATAGCGCTGCTTTACCGTCGCCGCCCGCACCGCCCCAGTGTGAAGCCGGCCTTACCACTGCAGTTCCTGAGAGATTTGAGAAAACAGCATATAGCTATAGTTGCCAGTACCTACACACATTGAAATACCAGTATAAAATGTATCCTTATACACAATAATAATAGAACAATGTAGTCAAAACAGAATACAACCTCAAAGAATATTAAAAAAAAATCACCAAAAATTGGCTTATTTTCTAAGTATGGTCTCTCTTTGAAATTCTATTTTTCAGCAAAGGCTGAGTAGGTTAGTGAGTGTAGAGCGTGTGGACACTATGGAGTTAAAGCAGGTGGTTGGTCTCTAGAAGTTGCTGCATTGCAGTCGTTTTCCCTTGTTTCATCCAAAGAGCATTACAGCTTTAGATATTATGAGACATATAGATATTTTTGACACTCAAAAAAGTAAGATTTTTGTTTTTGTGAGACAAATAAGTTTGTAGTAATTTGCCATATTTACCTATGAGTATTTACAATTTAATCAGCATATCCTACAACAACCTGAAATGGATCAAAGGTTCACATTCCCAATTAAAATTGTGGTTCATTATCTATTTTTTGTCTAGTAATATAAACGAGCTTCAATTACAAGACTAAGCTATTTATATTGTTACTACTTGCATTTATTAACCACTTGCCTACCAGGCACGAACACCCCCTTCCTGACCAAGCCATTTTTCAGCTTTCAGCGCTGTCGCATTTTGAATGACAATTGCGCGGTCATGCAACGCTGTACCCAAATAACATTTTTATCATTTTTTTCCCCATAGATAGAGCTTTATTTTGGTGGTATTTGATCACCTCTGCGTTTTTTATTTCTTGCGCTATAAACAAAAGAAGAGGGACAAGTTTGAAAAAACATAATATTTTTTACTTTTTATTATAATAAATATCCAATTTTTTTATTTTTTTTTAACAAATTTTTTCCTCAGTTTAGGCCGATACGTACTCTTCTACATATTTTTGGTAAAAAAAAATCGCAATAAGCGTATATTGATTGGTTTGCGCAAAAGTTATAGCGTCTACAAAATAGGGCATAGATTTATGACATTTTTATTATTATTTTTTTTTTTACTAGTAATGGCGGCGATCTGCGATTTTTATCGTGACTGCGACATTGCGGCGGACATATCGGACACTTTTGACACATTTTTGGGACCATTCACATTTATACAGCGATCCGTGCTATAAAAATGTATTGATTACTGTATAAATGTGACTGGCAGGGAAGGGGTTAACACTAGGGGGCGCTGCAGGGGTTAATATGTTCCCTATCTTAGTGATTCTAACTGTGGGGGGAGGGGACTGACTGGGAGAGGGGACCGATCGGTGTCCCTATGTACAAGGGACACACCATCGGTCTCCTCTCCAGTGACAGGACGTGGATCTGTGTGTTTACATACACAGATACACGTCCTGCTCAGTTACTGGGCAATCGCGGGTGCCCGGCGGACATCGCGGGTGCCAGGCGGACATCGCGGCCGCCGGGCACGTGCATCGGGTCCCCAGCGATGCGGCGGGCACACGCGCGCCTCCCACAGCGCGCGCGCGCCCCCTAGTGGCCAAAATGGTAGCGCCGTCATATGACGGCGGCCCGCCACAAGAGCTGCACCGCTCCGCCGTCTTTTGACAGTGGGCGGTCAGCAAGAAGTTAAAGTGATTCTGTGGAAAACGAAAAAGGAATTTAATGCCTACATACCTTGCAATAGGATTCACATATTTACCTTTGATTATTTACAATAAAATCAGCATATCCTGCAGCAAACTGTAACCGGAGATGGATCATAGGTTCACATTCCCAATTAAAAATTGTGGTTCATTATCTATAATTTGTCTAGTAATATTAAGGAGCTTCAATTACAAAAGTAAGTTATTGATATTGTTAATACTTCATTAAAGTGAGTCTGTGGAAATGAAAAGTGACCTTATTGCCTTCAACAGGCTTCACGTATTTGTATATGATTATTTACAATGAAATCAGCATATCCTACAACGATGAAAAATTGTAAGGCAAACACCGCGCTCAAATATCTAAACAAGAATAATAAACACTTGAAGTAAAAAACTAGCAGCAGCTAAAAAAAATGTGAGATATACACAACCCAAGTAGAAATAACAGAAAAAAAAGCTGCGCTGTGTACTTGACTATAATCGAAAAAAGTAATACTATCGTAATAATGTTCAGTGAAGTCCATAAAAAAGAATCCAATGCTGACAAAGTGACTTGTATGAATTAATAACGTAAAGTCCAATAAAACATAAGTGACTTGTGTGAATTAATAACACCAACGATGGGATCCACCACCATACAGATAATATGCTTACCAGAGGCAAGCTATAAAAAGCTTGTAGAGTAATGATATCCTGATGTCGAATCCGCAGCGGGACTTCCACAATCCAACTCCACACTTCCACTAAATGGTGACTAGTATCGGACTATGTGTATTGAAATGGATCAACCGGAATACACTTATGGGGTGACTCAATCTAGATGACTCCTTTCCACAGCTTTACTAGAGGAAATCTCAAGAGGTCCCAGAACCGAAGACCACAAATCAACCTTCTATTTTTACTTTTCTTTCAACTCCAATTCTGAAAAAGTTGGGACGCTGTGTAAAATCTGTTACCTCAGACGGCTCATCACCTCGCGGCTTACTGCTATCTCCGACTACCCGAGTACATAGCGCCCCCTGCTGGACACAGGCTAAGTGAGGAAAGCCAGCGGTGCCGAACAATACTGCAGCAATGAGCGTCAGTACGCTGCGCTCCAACCAAATCCTTGAGATGGGATGGAAGAGCCTAAGCAAGCCATAGAAGGTTAGACGCTCCGATTGCTATTATAAGAGAGCCGACAGCTGGCTCTAAAAAACGGTACTGGGGTAATGCCTGCAGCTACAGGCATCATCCCGGTACAACCACTCAAAGACAGGTGACGTACGTGACTGGTCATCAAGTAGTTAACATTTTTCCTTCAATACTAAACCTAACATTTAAAATTACTACAAAGCCTGGACCAACCACTTTACCTTTAACACAGCCCTCACATTTTTCTTTTACAGAGGTTTATTGGCAGTTTTCACATTATACATGAACAGCAAATAGAGCAGACGTATTCAGCAACATACAAAATTGCCAAATTAGGAGGTAAAAAAAAACAAAAAGCAAATGTAAAACAACAAAGTCCAAAAAAATTAGAAGCTATAATCAGCTGTATAGCAGGAATAGTAACATTGGTGGGATACAAATCAGACAAAAATAAATAAGGCAACATCAGGATACCATTTCTATAATTTTCATATAACATGGCAAACTTTTACTTTTTGAGTTTAGTTCTACTTTAAAAAGGTTGTAAACCCTCGCTGTTTTTCACCTTAATGCATTCTCTGCATTACGGTGAAAACCTTCTGTAGTGCTACAGCCCCCCTGTGCCCCCCATTTTACTTACCTGAACCCAGTTTTCTTCTCCCTGGGGACGAGCACACTAGCCCTAGCTGGTGTCTTGTGTCCTTATTGGACAGATTGACAGCAGCGGCAGCCATTGGCTCCCGCTGCTGTCAATCAAGTCCAATGACGCGGGCACCAGCGGGGCGGGGGCCGAGTCCTGCTGTCTGTGTCAATAGAAGCCCTCACATTTAATGCTAAGAATTAACCCTCAACCTCAAAGCTCAACTCCACGCTGCTATTGTACTTGATGACATCATAGAGCTGTAACCAGCCAGGCAGTGAAGTGAAATGGCTTTGGGAAACTGGTCACATGTAGAGGAGGAAGCCTGTGGTTGCAAGGAATAGGGTCCATTTATTTTCATCCCCTCCTAATCAATATAGCGAAGGAAGAGCTCATTGCATGGTTAGATTTAACAGCACCCTGAAGTGGGGCTTTAACATAAAAATGTATTTGTAAAAATTCAAAGCTTTTGCCCAATCATTAACCTTAATGCAAAACCCTGTGGCAAACCTAACCCTTAAGGAAATCTCTAACACTAGATCTCTAAAGAGCCTAGAGAGCCCTTAAAACACAATATCCTGTTCAGCTTATCTGCTCTCCATCATCCTCAGGAATCCTTGTAACTCCCATAATTCTTGAAATCTCTTATCTTGAGCGGACCATGTCTGGAGTTCCCTTATATTTCCCTCTCATGTTATTTCCATTGTTGCATTCTCTTGTTCCTTTCTTAATATTATGGCCTCCCCAGGTTCTAAAGTGGCCTTCTAATAATTAGTTCTACTGTATTACTTGCACTTTTTTTAAATGTCTGGATCTCCTCAAATGGTTACTCAAAGGCATTTCTGTATTGCCTAATTACTGCATTATGTCTGTTGACAGTATATATTGTTCATCTGTAATTTTTTACTATTTGAATAAAAAGTTATTTGACTAAAAAATAATCTCTAACGAAAAATATTTATTGGTTGCCTCAGTTATTGTCACCAAAGAGATAGAAAACCTCAACACCCCCACCAAGCTCTAAGCATGGAACCGCTGTTGTGCTCGAGGAAAGTCTTCTGCATTGCCTGGTGCTTTTTGCATTTCAAAAGGCTTCCCTTGATGTACAGATCTCAGGATAGAAGAGAAGACAATGAATAACACAGATCACCATGAAAAATGCTAAAATCTATGAATGGGAATCGGTTTGGTGACCCAGCCATCCAAAAAGCCTGGCTGGACTTAGCCCTAATAAGCTATTTAAAACAACCCATTGTACGCACAGTAGGGTGAGCTGTGGGAGTTAATGTAATAAGCTATGTGAGGAGGGCAAAGGCGGAACAATTGCAGATAGTCAATAGACATGTGCACAATAGAAAAATGTGTTTATTTTCATTTTGTTTCTTTTGTTTCCGTTGATTCGTAATGATTCGTAATTTCGTAAGTCGTCGGTGTTTGTATTCGTAACGATTCGTATTTTCGTAAGAGTTATTTTTTCGTTGATTCGTTTTTTCTGTTAGTTTAATTTTCGTTTATTCAAATTTTGGACGCATTCGTATTTTCGTAGATTTAGTTACATTTGTACTTTCGTTAGATTGATTTATTCGTACTTTCGTAACATTGTTTTCGTAGATTCGTAATCGGAGCATAATTCATAATTTTATGTAATGTGTATGCTATTATTACATTTTAAGAGACACAGAAAATTACGAATCGAAAAAAAAAGTTACGAATGTACGAATTTTTTCGTTCAATCCATTCGAAGCACGTTAAGCAGCGCCATTGTAAGAGACACGGAAAATTACGAATCGAAAAAAAATAAAAAAACTTACGAATGTACGAATTTTTTCATTCAATCCATTTGAGGCACGTTAAGCAGCGCCCTTGTAAGGGACACGGAAAATTACCAATTCAACAAAAAAAAAAAAAGTTACGAATGTACAAATTTTTTCGTTCATTTTGATTTTCGTTGTTCCTGTTTTCGTTTTTCGGATTTTCTTCTTTCGTAGTTTCGTTGTTTCTAATTTGGTTATTTCGGATTTTCGTTGTTTTTCATATTCGTTCGATTCGAACATTCGTTATTCGTTAAAATTTTTAGCGAATCATTCGTTCATTCGTAGAATAACGAATGAACGAATATAACGAATTTTAACGGAAAACGAAAAAAAAAAAACGAAACGAATTGCACATGTCTAATAGTCAAGCTTTAGTTTATTTTGTAAATCGGGCTCAGAGTGAATCAAAGAGTTAAATGCCGTACACACTAGTAGTTATTTTTTTTCTTTCAACCCAGCGGGCTAAACGAAAAAAAATTGAGAGCCAGTCAGCGATCTCAGCCGTTGTCTGTGAGCACTGAATGGGAGCTGGTTGGTGTTTTTGGTCATGCCACTTTGACAGAAGCAAGAATGGGTGGCTTCTGTCAGACCTACTCCAGTACACAGGAGCCGATTGTCAACTGGTTTCTATTGCCCCGGCCAATGTCGCCCAACATTCGGCCCATGTGTACTAGGCTTTAGTAAGATGTTTAGAATCTTGAGAACCTCCCATGGTGAGCAGAAGAGTCTGAAATTATATATTAAAAGTGTATAACATACTCTTCTAACTATTGACCACAAACTCTTCTAAATAACAATATCCGTGTCTGGAAAAAAAAACTAAAAAATGTTGCCCATTTGTACATAGTAGTCACATTCAACATGACTGGTTCTAAACCGCTTAAAGTTGCTTAAATGTTTAGAATCTGCTTCGATGATCAGTGAAATGTAGACATGTGCAATTCGTTTTCGTTTTTTTTCGTTTTTCGTTTTTTTTTCGTTTATTCGTTATCGTACGAATGAACGAACGATTCGCTAAATATTTTAACGAATCGTTCGAATCGAACGAATCCGAAAACAACGAAAATCCGAAAAAAACAAACTAGAAACAACGAATCTACGAAAGAAGAAAATCTGAAAAACGAAAACGGGAACAACGAAAATCAAAATAAACGAAAAAATTCGTACATTCGTAACTTTTTTTTTTTTGTTGAATTGGTCATTTTCCGTGTCCCTTACAATGACGCTGCTTAACGTGCCTCGAATGGATTGAATGAAAAAATTCGTACATTCGTAACTTTTTTTTTTTTTTTTGCGATTCGTAATTTTCCGTGTCTCTTACAATGGCGCTGCTTAACGTGCTTCGAATGGATTGAACGAAAAAATTTGTACATTCGTAACTTTTTTTTTTTTTGTTGAATTGGTAATTTTCCGTGTCCCTTACAATGGCGCTGCTTAACGTGCCTCGAATGGATTGAATGAAAAAATTCGTACATTCGTAACTTTTTTTTTTTTTTTTTTGCGATTCGTAATTTTCCGTGTCTCTTACAATGGCGCTGCTTAACGTGCTTCGAATGGATTGAACGAAAAAATTCGTACATTCGTAACTTTTTTTTTCGATTCGTAATTTTCCGTGTCTCTTAAAATGTAATAATAGCATACACATTACATAAAATTATGAATTATGCTCCGATTACGAATCTACGAATGTTACGAATGTTACGAAAGTACGAATAAATACGAATGCTTCCGAATTTCGAATAAAGGAAAATGAAACTAACGGAAAAAACGAATCAATGAAAAAATAACTCTTACGAAAATACGAATCGTTACGAATACGAACACCGACGACTTACGAATTTACGAATCGTTACGAATCAACGGAAACGAAAAAAACGAAACGAAAATAAACCAATTTTTTTGTTGTGCACATGTCTAGTGAAATGTCTTTAACATTAAAAAACAAGTTGTGTTGAATGTGACTCGCTACTACTAGCGATACCATGACAGAGGTGACAGAGAACTTTCACAGATATTTTGCTAAGTGAAACAAAGCGAGGTTGTCAAATGTCTGCCTTTTGAAACACAATCTGCTCTTCTTTTAAACACTCTAAAGGATTATTTACTGAAACGAAAGCATTCAAAATCGGGTGCAGCTCTGCATAGAAACCAATCAGCTTCCAGGTTTTTTTCTCAAAGCTTAATGGACCAAGGTGTAGTTAGAAGCTGATTAGCTGCCCTCCACATCTGCACCAGATTCTGAGTGAACCAGTTTGAGTAAACCTCCCCCCTCTGTGTGTTATAATTCATGTACTTTAAAGTTAATTATATGAACTTTTTAAATTTCAGATTGAGGTGATGCATGATTATCAAGAGAAAAGAAATTCCTTACAATTTTTTATATCAGAAAGTGAAGACAGTTTACACATACTTAAAGGGTAAGCTCGGTGTTCCTATTTGTGCTGACAATGTTTGTTATTTTCTGTCACTTTCATCTGTACTTATATGGACAAAATAAATGCAGCTACATCTTTGATTTGGTCATTCTAAAGGCCCGTACACACGATCGGACTTTTTGACAACAAACATGCAAATTAGCTGTTTTGGACCAACATCCGACCGTGTGTACGCTCCATCGGACCAACTTTTTCAGTTTTCATCTGACTTTTGTCGGCTGTGTGAACGGACCAACTTTCTGCCAACAAAAGTCCGATGGAGCAAAGTCCGACCGTGTGTACAGAAAACCATCGGACTTTTGTACAAAGTACAAACACGCATGCTCAGAACCAATGCAAAAGATCAGACAACAATATAGAAGTTGACCAAAGGTGGCGCTGGAGTATTTGAACGTCCTCTTTTGAAGTGTCGTCAGTACATTGAAACGTCACTACGTTCATGTTTGTTGCCTAAAAAGTCAGATCGTGTGTATGCAATACAAACTTGGGGCCAACGCCCTTTGTAAAAAAATCCACAGGAAAGTTGGTACAAAGTCCGATCGTGTGTATGAGGCTTAAGAAGATGCAGCTGCCAGGTATATAACAGGTTAATGGATCCAGTCACTGCAATCTGTGGATCCATGGGTAATATTTTTGAAGAGGTGCTGTAGTGTGAAATAGATAGTGTTAAGCCTCATACACACGATCGGACCTTGTACCAACTTTCCTGTGGATTTTTGTACAAAGGGCGTTGGCCCCAAGTTGGTATTGCATACACACGATCTGACTTTTTAGGCAACAAACATGAATGTAGTGACATTTCAACGTACTGACGACACTTCAGATGGGTGGCCCGGATGGGCACTGATAGATGGCACTGATGGGCACTGATAGGTGGCACTGATGGGCACTGGTAGGTGACACTGATGTGTAGAACTGTTAAGGCACATTGTGGGCACTGACAGATGGCACTGTGGGCACTGACAGGTGAAGCTGGTGGGCACTGACAGGTGGAGCTAGTGGGCACTGGTAGGCGGCACTTATATAGGGCACAGGTGGGCACAATGAACCTAGGGCACATTGCAGTGATCGGGGCTGATGTCCCTCTCACTGCCGCCGGTGATCGCCTTTTTTTTTTCTCCTCGCGATATCAGCGCGAGGTGGAAAAAAAGCCGATTACCGGCTCTGTTATTATCACATGACCCCTTACTTGGATCTGTGATCCAGCGAGTCTCACAGACTCGCTGATTACAGATCGCGCCGCGCACGCCTTTCGGGGGGCGCGCAGGCCGCTCGTGAATGGGACGACATCAATAGACGTAGTCCCGGCATCTTAGATCCGTGCTGTAGCCATCATTCGGCTATAGTGCGGATCTCAGGTGGTTAAAGGAATCTCTATTCACAGCAATTTGCTTTGGATTGATTTTGGAATGCTCTCTCAGGTGTGTATTACTGACTGTGCCACTATAGGGAAGGTTTTTGCCTAACTCTTTGTGTTAGCAGGACAGAAAGTAAGATGGATCTCTGTAACATTTATTTAAAAAGTATTTTTCTGTTTTGTTTTAGGCACGCTATCCATGAGCTCATAGAGACTGAACGGATCTATGTGGAAGAACTTTACACTATTTTACTGGTGTGTAAGCCACTTATATACAATCTGTTTTTGGTTGCCTGGCTTCCTTCTCAATAATTTCCAAGTCACTGACCAGGAATAAGAATGCATTAACAATGTCAATATGAAGTCAGAACTGATCTACATACTTCCGCTGATGCGGCGTACACACGAGCGGATTTTCCGTCAGACAATTCTTGGATGGTTTTTCCGCCGGAATTCCGATCAAGCTTGACTTGCATACACATGGTCACACAAAAGTTTGCTGAACTCTCAACCGCCAAGAACGCGGTGACGTACAACACTACGACGAGCCAAGAAAATGAAGTTCAATGCTTCCGAGCATGCGTCCAATTGTTTCTGAGCAAGCGTAGGAATTTTGTGCGTCGGAATTGCTACAGACGATCAGAATTTCCGATTGGAACTTTTTCCGACCGAAAAATTGAGAACCTGCTCTCAATCTTTTCCTGGCAGGAATTCGGCCAGCAAAAGTCCGATGGAGCATACACACGGTGGCATTTTCCGACCAAAAGCTCTCATCGCTCTTTTGCTGGCCGAATTTTCGATTGTGTGTACGCGGCATTAGTCAGTGAATGAGAAAATACTGAATCAGGATCAGCAAGGCATCCAATTACCTGGCGTTTTAAAAAAAAGTTGACCAGCAATGGCTGCCTACAATTTTTTTCAGTACAGGTTTCCCTTAAGGTTTTCCAAATAAGCAGTTTTTTTTTGGTAGGCCTAGTTGGAGCTAAACTTTTTGATACATCTCCTTTGTATGATATGAAAACAAGTTATATACTGATCAATATCTGATAAGCAATAGTCAAGTATGGAAACATGGGGATCACTGATGCAATTATTCTTTTGACTATCAGTAGATATATAGATTCTACAGTTGTGTCTAGTTTTCTGAACACTGCCACTGGACAATGAAGGAGCAGCAGCAGACGCTCAAGTCATTTCTTCTCTCTCACCTCCTGTAAACATGTTCACAGTGAGACTGAAAGCACCCTACAAAGCCATAGAATTGTGATTTGTTCAGATTAAACATTGTTTTTTTTTTTTTGTAGACGGAATTTAAGTTTAATTCATTTGTCTTCTATTTCTAGGGGTATAGATCTGAGATGGAGAATCCAGCAATGACTCGAATAATGCCACCTTCTTTAAGGAATACAAAGAATATTCTGTTTGGAAATATGCCAGAAATTTATGAGTTCCACAACAAGTGAGATACTTATATACACTGAAATAATGGCTAACAAGAAAGAAATACAGTGTTATTTCCCCATAATGTAATTAACCCTATATAATGTTTTGTTTCATTTTGAGCAGAATATTTCTACTGAGCCTTGAAAGCTGTATTGAAGCACCTGAACGAGTGGGATTCTGTTTCTTAGAAAGGGTAGGTACCAAACTATTTACTATTGTTTTTTAAAAAGTATTATAATAAAGGACGGCTGTTACTGATTAAAATTTTCGTGTTCGATTAATCCATTTTTTTTAAAAATCGATTAATCGACTAATTTCGATTAATTATAACGCACATACAGATCCAACTACTTTTAGCTGATCTTCTTGCATTGCAACTCTGCATTAGTCAGTGGTAAATGTGGTATACACTATATACAATCATCCGACACTAGTTAGTTTCCACAATCCATGACTTAACTTCACAGTTCACAAATACGTTTTACATTCAAACTGTAGCACTGACGTAAGTCATTTTTTTATTCCCACAGTAGCGCGACAATCCCTCCACCTCCGGTCTAACTAATCACTCTCACCTTATGGCATGGACCCCTGTGCAAACAGGTGGTCATGCAAGCAGGTATCAAAAGGGTTAACACGGACCATAAACTTCTCTCACGTCTCCTTAGATCTCAGCAAGGACGCCAGGTCATGGGTAGAAAGAAAATATCTAAGTGCTCACCGCTTAAGTATAAGATTTCATTTTTGTGTTTAAACACAAACTACTCACATAAAGATGATAAAAACACAGCATGTAAAGCCGACAATCGTGTTAGTTCCATAGGGCAGCAGCGGGTGACGTCATGCGTAGCTCCACCCCCGTACGCGTTACGTTCAATCAGAACTTCAACGTCACCGGACTCCTCCCCCCTTCCCTTCGTTAGCAGATGGAGGCACTTGGGGAGAGGAGTCCAGTGATGTCGATGTCCGTGACGTCACCGGATCTTTGACAGAACTCCCTGAAGGACCGGAAGCCAGCGGAGAGGCGAGTACCGATCAAAAGAATTTTGATCGATCAAAAAAATTAAAGATTAAGGAATTAATCTTTAATTTACACAGCCCTATAATAAAGATTACCTTTTTTATATCTACTTGATGTGCAAAGTGCTTATACAGTACCATTAAAGTCCATGATAGTCTCTATAAAGAATGTCTTCATAAATATTTATTTTGTAGTTCATGTACTCAAAACCTTGTATGTCTTGTTACCTGGTTATTTTTGGTAAAACCTTATGAATTAAATTGCCTACATCCTATTGAATTCTTATGTCTCTTGGAGGCTGTGGTGGGATATTACTGCACCTGAGTAGCCAAACCCATCCATGAATCTCAATCTTTATGATAGAATCTCAGTAAATATTAGATTTTTAATTTATTTAATGGAAACTTCTGTAGGACTACCTCTGCTGTAATAGAAAGAATAAGAATTCTGGGCTAGGGAAGTTGAGCCAGGATCTAAAATAGTGGGTTTGGTGAGTTGGAGTGCCAGACTTATGGTTGAGTTTTCAAGTACATTTTTATTCATCCTGAGAATAAAAACAATAGCAAAGCTTAAAGCGGAGTTCCACCCTAAAGTGGAACTTCCGCTTATCGGATTCCTCCCCCCTCCGGTGCCACAATTGGCACCTTTCAGGGGGGAGGGAGGTGCAGATACCTGTATACAGGTATCTGCACCCACTTCCGTGATGAATTATCCGGGGCTGCCCCGCCCCTATCCGGAGATGCCCCGTTGTGTCTTGGGAAACACAGTTCCCAGGACACAGCGGGGACCAATAGAGGCGCGCAGCGCGACTCGCGCATGCGCAGTAGGGAACCGGGCAGTGAAGACGTTGCGTCTTCATTTCCTGATTCCCTGACAGAGGATGGCGGCGGGGCATTCTGCCTACATCGCTGGAACCAGGAACAGGTAAGTGTCCATTTATTAAAAGTCAGCAGCTGCAGTATTTGTAGCTGCTGACTTTTAATATTTTTTGTGCGGGTGCAGCTCCGCTTTAAGCAATCCCTCTTCAGCAGAGCAGGTGCGGGTTGGAAGAAAACTGTACTGAAAGTGGGTATGCTGGAGTTGATTTCTCCAGCATGGTTTAAGGGCCTGCTTTGGCTACCAGTCTAGCAGCGACACATACTGCTGTCAATCTTCTCATCTATGGGATCTTAGAAAGAATCTTCTTAACTAAAAATATTAACAGATTTAAATATCTGAAAAAACAAAGAAAGGACTTGGGGTCCACCAACCCCTGGGACTTTAAAGGTGTCACAATGGAAAAAAATAATAGAATGGTTATTAAATAATATCCATAAAAATGTTTTATTTTACAAATTCATTGAAACATTAAAGAGGAAGTAAACCCAGAAGAAATATTCCCAGTAATCATATGGCCACTAAGTATAGCATTTATAAACTCAGCAAGATAAGAATTAGTGTTCTAGGATCTTTCTTACTGCTTCTGCAGCTTTGTTTCTTTTCTCTCTGCTTCTGCCTAAGCCAGCGCCATGTTTGTAGCCTCCAGCCTCATCTGTAGTTCCGCCCTTTTCTCCCTTTACAAGCCAGAATCTCGGGCATGCTCAGTAAAGAGTAACCAAGCCTCATTTTAGTATACCGTTACCATGGCAGCGGCCCGGCAAGCCAATAAGAGCACACATGCAAATTTCCTCCCAGTGTTAAACATGACTGTCCTTGTTCACACCCCCTGTGATGTAGCTGGTCACATGGGGTGTTTTAAGAACACAGGATCTCGTGGGATTGTGATGCCGTGCAGCTCTGCAATCAGAGACTCGGCATATAGATGAATAGACTGACATCTTGCTCAGTATGCCGTAATCAAGGGACAAAATGAGCATGCATGAGTGACGTCACTGAAACAGATATCTGCAATATCTCCTAAACAGCACACTTTGTGACATTTTTAAAGCCACCTACAAGTAAGTGATTGCAAATAGCTTTACATGCAGTAAAGTTGTCCAGGGGGGTTTACTTCCTCTTTAAAAATGCATTTCCAATATGAAAATACAATGAAGTAGAACAATAATCATATAAAGATGCAAATTTGCTGATAATATTTTGTGTACCACTCAACATGTTTCGCTCCTCTGAGCTTCATCAGGAGTTTAGGATACACTAGAAATAAAAAAGGAAAGAAAACTTCATAGCACAAATGAAATGCATATAGTATATACAATAATTCATATACATGTATTATAAATACATATAGAAATATAATAGAAAAAATCACAATATCATAATAGAGTTACATATTATGTAGAGATATACGTCCATAGGATGTCTTACCAGTATAGTCAGAAAAGAACACCTGGACACTGTCCCAGGAAGGCAAATGTTTATTGAAAGGGCCAAACATTAAGTTTGCAAACAGCCATTTGGGTATAAGAAGCAGTGGTGACTCAATCAATCAACCAAGGCCCCATTCATTCACTTGGACCGCAGGAGGATGTACAGTAATTAGCTCATCATTGCGGATGAGGACACGCACTAAAAAATATATGAATATATCACATTGTAGATAGCAGCAATAGGTGAACATTGGCTCAAAGTAATTATCCTCACCAAAAACCCCCTTATAGGGGTAGCTTTGCCTAGTTCGATTGGTGTATCTTGTATATACACCAATCGAACTAGGCAAAGCTACCCCTATAAGGGGGTTTTTGGTGAGGATAATTTTCTTCATTAATAAGCTTACTTTTTGGATTCAATTATTGCATTAAAGTGGATGTAAACCCGATTCATGAAACTTGAGCTGGGCACATATATCTCTCTTCAAAGCATGTCCTGTAGCTGTCTCCTGCCCTGCCCTTCTATTATCAGCCTGATAACTCCTGACAAGTTCTCCGACACAGGATATACAAAGCAGCCTGAGTTTTGTGTTGGTGAGGATGCTATAAATAGATTAGCAGAGTGCTGAAGATTCAACTAACAGATCTTAAAGTCTCTGCCTATGAGGAGAGGGGTGTGTGCCTTTCCTCCAATCAGCTGCCTTGGCTGTATGCCCAGGCTTCACAGCAGTGCTAACCAGAAAGAGAAACTCTCCTAACACATCTGAACTTTCTAATGGATATATAAAGCTGAAGACAGCAGATATACATGTAAAACTTATGTAGGGAGATTTGTTTAATCTCTGCGTATCATCTGAGGCTGTTCACTTTACTGGGTATATGTGAGGGTTTGCATCCACTTTAGGTTTCTTAGTCCTTCAAACTATAATTTGGATCTGGTAGGCCTGGCACTTTGCAATCTTTAATAGAAATGTGAATGATCTGAACACTGCTAGCACTAACTGGGTAGAACAGAGTGATAACAAGCATATTAGTGGCAAATGTCCGTGGTGTTGTAACCGAGAAATGCTGCTTAAACGCTTCCCGACCGCCTCACGCAGATATACGTCGGCAGAATGGCACGGGCAGGCAAAATCACGTACCTGTGCGTGGCCCTTTAATTGCCTGCTCCGTGACCCCTGCCGCGGGACCAGCGGACCCGATCGCCGCTGGTGTCCCGCGATCGGGTCACAGAGCTGAAGAACGGGGAGAGGTATGTGTAAACAAACCTCTCCCCGCGCTTCCTACTCTGCCTGTCATTGATCGGCTGTTCCCTGTCATCGGGAAAGCCGATCAATGATGTCAGACGTCAGCCCCACCCCCTAATGTAAAAACACACACACACGTCACAGCCCATAACCCCTCCCCTCCCCCTAGTGGTTAACTCTTTCACTACAACTGTCATTTATACAGGAATCAATGCATTTAAATAGCATTGATTGCTGTATAAATGACAATGGTCCCAAAAATGTGTCAAAAATGTCCGATGTGTCCGCCATAATGTCGCAATCACAATAAAAATCGCTGATCGCCGCCATTACTAGTAAAAAAAAAATATTAATAAAAATGCTATAAAACTATCCCCTATTTTGTAATCGCTATAACTTTTGCGCAAACCAATCAATAATCGCTAATTGCGATTTTTTTTACCAAAAATATGTAGAAGAATACGTATCGGCCTAAACTGAGGAAAAACAATGTTTTTTTATATATTTTTTGGGGATATTTATTAAAGCAAAAAGCAAAAAATATTGCATTGTTTTCAAAATTGTCGCTCTATTTTTGTTTATAGCGCAAAAAATAAAAACCGCAGGGGCGATCAAATACCACCAAAAGAAAGCTCTATTTGTGGAAAAAAAAGGACGCCAATTTTGTTTGGGAGCCACGTCGCACGACCGCGCAATTGTCAGTTAAAGCGACGCAGTGCCGAATCGCAAAAAGGGGCCTGGTCCTTTGGCTGCCAATTGGTCCGGGGCTGAAGTGGTTAAAAAAGAGAATAATTTAACTCAGTTTGATTGTGTGGCCTCATAATTTTTAATAAGAATGTGCAGTACCCAGATCTTTTTTTTTTCCTGATGAATGGTCTGCCCATATACTGTTGTTCTTACTGATGGCAGAACCTTAAAGGAGAAGTACAGCCAAAGCTTTTTTGGCTGTACTTCTCCTATGGATCACAGGAGTGCAGAACAAACCCGTTTTCAGCAAACAGTGGGCCGAACTCCGCTGTCGGCTGACGTCACTTAGCCGATCCAGGCTGGGGCAAGATTGTGACAATGAAGTCGGGATCCTACCACATGCCTGGACTGGAAACCGATTCAGCCTCTCAATGAGTCGTTGAGAGCCTGAGTTCCCACCCCCTCCACAGCCCAGCGCTCCAGTGAGTGAGGGGGGGCAGGGCAGACAGCAGTGACTGAAAGTCACCAGGTCTCTGCTCAGGGAGCCTTGAGAACCGAGCGACCCGCAGTGTTTGATTGCTCGGTTTTCAGTCTAAGCCCCCTTACACACGGTTGGAAATTCAGACCACAAAATCCGTCAGTTTTTTTCCGAAAGGATTTTGTCCGACACTGGTGTTGCATACACACGGTCGGAAAAGTTGTCGGAAAATCCGATCATTCTGAACGTGGTGACGTTCGTTGTGTACGACGGAACTACGTAGAGGCTAGTAGCCAATAGCTTTGGTCTCGTAATCTGATCTGAGCATGTGTGGCACTTTGTCCGTCGGAATTCTCTACACACGATCGGAAAAAGTCAGATCGGATTTTGTTGTTGGAAAATTTGAGAGCAGTATCTCAAATTTTTTCCGACGGTAAAAGTCAGATGGAGCCCACACACGTGCGGATTTTCTGACAACATGGTCCGATCTGACATTTTCCGTCTGAATTTCCGACCGTGTGTACAGGGCATTAGAGCCAGCGGGGGACAGATACAGCATTGGACCGATGATGCATCCACCTAGGTAAGTAAGATTCTGAAAAAAAAAAACACACTTTTTTTTAAAGTCGAAAATGATTTTAGATGCGCAGCATATGCTCCTGTTTTCCACTCCTGCCACACCTCATTTAACTGCACCAACTATACATTAGCAAATGCATCAGCTGATTAGATCTTACACAGTTCTGTGTCATTTGGCTTTAAGGCCTCTTTCACACGTTCGGACCGTTCAGATCCGCCTGTCAGTTTTGACGGCGGATCTGAACGGCCGCTCCATGCTAGTCTATGGAGCGTTGGATGTCAGCGGAGACATGTCCTCTGACACCCGACCCGGTCCGATCCACCAAAAGCAGACGGATGGCTCTAGGTCCAGATCCGTCGCTATCGGATTGGGTGAGATCTGATGAAAACGGACACACTGTCCGTTTTCATCCGATCTCTCCATAGAGACCAGCGGCGCTCGCAAGCCCCTCCCCGCTCAGTGAGCAGAGAGGGACCTGTCATCTGCCGGTTCAGCGGAGATCAACGGAGAGATCTCCCGCTGAGCCGGCGGACAGAGCTGGACTCCGTGGAAGCGGAGTCCGCCTCGTGTGAAAGGGGCCTAAGGGTGTGTAACCAAGCCAAAAATCTGTCAGTAACCAGTTGAGATTATTGCAGAGATCTGCTAGTATTAGGCAGATTGCTTGTGCCATACGTTACCTGCCAGTTGCCTGGGCCTTATTTTCCATTGTCCATTTATATACGGGGTGGCTAGTTTTCATAAATCTTACTGTTGCAGTTTTTGGATTCTGTAGGATGGGCATGAACTGCATGTAGTACTAGGGGTCATCATGTGGTCTATAGTGCTCCTGAATTGGCCACCTGCTAATGCTGGCATTTGCCAGAACATCTGGAGACTCATGGCCAAATGCAATCTCTTGCATTTAGCTGCATTTTCCAGCATAGGGAACATGCATGAGGGGAGAGAACCCACCTTTTTTAATAGAGCAGGGCTTGACAAATTTGCTTGGAATCTAGGAGCCAGCTAAAAAAGTTAGGAGCCAGGTTTTCTTTTTTTTTTTTTTTTTTAACGACATGGAGACGAGTGAGGGGAAGATGGCCCCCGCCTGTCTCCAAGTCATTGCAGGGCAGAAGCGACTTCAAATCGTCACTTCCGCCCATAGCTCTTAAAAAGGGACATTTTATTATTTTTTTCAAATGGAAATTTTAAATTTTTTGCATTTTAGTGTAAATATGAGATGTGAGGTCTTTTTGACCCCGGATCTCATATTTAAGAGGTTCTGTCATGCTTTTTTCTATTACAAGGGATGTTTACATTCCTCGTAATAGGAATAAAAGTGACACAATTTTTTTTTCAAAAGAACAGTGAAAAATTTTAAAGTTAAAATAAATAAGAAAAAAAAAACAATTTTAAACGCGCCCGTCCCGCCGAGCTTGTTTGCAGAAGCAAACGCACACGTGAGTAGCGCCCGCATATGAAAGCGGTGTTCAAACCACACATGTGAGGTATCGCCGTGATCGGTAGAGCGAGAGCAATAATTCTAGCCCTAGACATCCTCTGTAACTCAAAACATGCAACCTGTAGAAATTTTTAAACGTCACCTATGGAGATTTTAAAGGGTAAAAGTTTGTCGGCATTCCACGAGCGGGCACAATTTTGAAGCGCGACATGTTTGGTATCAATTTACTCGCCGTAACATTATCTTTCACAATATAAAAAAAAATTGGGCAAACTTTACTGTTGTGTTATTTTTTAATTAAAAAAAGTATTTTTTCCCAAAAAAGTGCGCTTTTAAGCCTGCTGCGCAAATACGGTGTGACAGAAAGTATTGCAACGACCGCCATTTTATTCTCTAGGGTGTTAGAAAAAAATATATATATATATAATGTTTGGGGGTTCTAAGTGAAGGAGATAGGCAGGCAGTGAAAACAAAACAGCTCCATTAGCATTGCTGGGTGTCATACCAACGGCCACCACAAGAGGGCGCCAGATTCTAGAAGATACCATAGGACTGCACAAGGCCGCAAAGCCGGGGCCTCAATTACCGGCCGGCGCGGGGGGGGTGCACTATGGAGACAGGATAACCCCAGCTGTGCTGCCCCAGGTGCCAAGTCGCTAATTCTAGTCGCCAATGCGACCTGGCGACCGGATTTGTCGAGCACTGTAATAGAGCATGTGTTAAAGTATGTTAAAGTTATTTTTAAGTCCAGAAAAATGCATTTTGGGTGCATTTATCTACAGTTTGCCATTTAAGTCACTTTAGACATGTATTCTTTTAAAATGCAGTACATCTACATTGCACTATGCATTATGTGAACCGTATACTTAGATTCTAGCACTATGCTTACTGATAATATCTGTATTTCACTGGATCAGAACTGTAAACCTAATGGTTTCATCACTAAAAGTGTAAGTTATAGCAGACTGACTTTTCGTCCTTCTTCATACAGAGAGAAGACTTTCAAATGTATGAAAAGTACTGCCACAATAAACCTCGATCAGACTCCCTCTGGAGACAGTTTGCAGACAGTGTTTTCTTTCAGGTATGTCAAATGTTACATGCAAAGCCTTTTTTTTTTTATAGAGTAGGGAAGTATTTTGTCCCCTGTCAGGTTCTTTGTGTGCCCACAGTAGAGATGTATCCTCTCTATTTGTGCTGGTGACCATTGTCAGTGGGTCAAATTTAAAATCTTAGGGAAGGGAGAAAGTCTTCCAATGGGGACATCTGTTTTCGGGATGTAAAAGGGTCCCCCGAACTTCAAACTTGGTAGTTTATGGCTCCTAGACGTCCCTTAGCTGCAGCCAAAATTTGGGGTCTCTGGGCCCAAAGGGTCCTGAAATGACATTGCTGCAGATGGACACAGTTGACCGATTTTGGGGCCCTGTATCTCGGGGCCAGTTGGTGCTAAGAACCCCAATTTTGGATATGTTGTAGTGTTAGTTCCACTGGCTTTGCACACCAAATACGAGATACGAGGCCCCAAAGTCGGGTCGGAAAATGTCATTCTCTGCTGCAGAAAAGTGCTTGACTCGAGTATAAGCCGAGGGGGGGCACTTTCAGCACAAAAAAATGTGCTGAAAAACTCGGCTTATACTCAAATAAATCCGGTAACACTTTTTTCTTCTAATCTCAAACAAAAAAAAGTTTAGGCTATAGCTAAATTTTAAAATTTGGAAACAAGCCTAAACAATTAATTTCCTGACATCTTATTCCTGACACATAACAAGCAAAAATATGTTATGTTACATAGTTAGCTAGGCCGAAAAGACACAAGTCCATCCAGTTCAACCATAAAAAATAAAAAAATAAAAAAAAAGAATGTTTACCTACTAAAGTGTTTTAATAGATTTTTAGCCCACATTTTTACATGATGCTGCAAGTTTTACATATTGATGGCATCATACAGTATAGCAGTATATTATCACCAGAATGGTTCCCTTGTTGACTGATGGTATGAATCCAAAACAGATGTTGTGTGTAGTTGTGAAAACGATGAAAATATTGTAGAATAAAAGAATGTTAACATTTTTTGATATGTGAGTTTTTATATGGATCCCTGTTTTATATGACCTGTGTGCACAATTATATTGTACAACGGTAAAGTACATGTAAACCCTCACCTTGTAAAATAAACCATTCAGTTTCATTTGTGTATAGATTATATATTATAAATTCCTTTTTTCCAATTTTCAAACGTGATCATGTTACCTCTGTTCTCAGCTGCATAAGAGCTGGGAGGAGGAAAGACAGCACACTGCTCTTCCCAGTGTATGGCGGTGTGGAGGGGGCAAATCAGGACAAGTGTGATCATTGAAGGAGAGCAAGCCAAGTTACCAGCACAGATATAGAACTGGCCATGATGTGCTCTCATAGCTAGTGTGGTCAGATTTTAATAGGAAAGCAGAGGGACTGGCAGGAAAAACAGGGATTTCACACAAAGGAAGCAATACAAAGAGAACAGGATAGAAAAGAATGATGATCCAAGGGCTACTCCAAGTAGGGCCCTAGATCATCAAATAGTAGACATGTGCAATTCGTTTTTTTTTTTTTTTTTTTTTTTTTTGTTTTTTTTCGTTATTCGTTTTTTTTTCGTTATTTTTGTTCGTTCGTTTTCGTACGAATGAACGAATCGTACGAATCCGAATAACGAATCGTACGAATCCGATTAACGAATCATTCGAATCGAACGAATCCGAAAAACAACGAAAATCCGAAAAAAACTAATTAGAAACAACGAATGTACTAATGAAAAAAATGCGAAAAACAAAAAAATTCGTACATTCGGAACTTTTTTTTTTTTTTGAATTGGTAATTTTCCGTGTCCCTTACAATGGTGCTGCTAAACGTACTTCGAATGGATTGAACAAAATAATTTGTACATTTGTAACTTTTTTTTTTCGATTCGTAACTTTTTTTTTCGATTCGTACATTATTAAAATGTAATAATAGCATACACATTACATAAAATTATGAATTATGCTCCGATTACGAATCTACGAATGTTACGAATGTACGAATAAATACGAATGCGTCCGAAAATTAAACTAACAAAAAAACGAATCAACGAAAAAATAACTCTTACGAATGTACGAATCGTTACGAATACGAACACCGACGACTTACGAATCTACGAATCGTTACGAATACGAACACCGACGACTTACGAATGTACGAATCGTTACGAATCAACGGAAACGAAAAAAAACGAAACGAAAAAAAAACAAATTTTTTTGTTGTGCACATGTCTATCAAATAGTGGGAAGGACTATTGCGGTACTCAAATATACAACAGGGACTAATAAAAAATATATAACATTTATTACAAAGAAATATAGAAACACATTACAAATGATGGTGACAATTACATAGTCATTGAAACATAAGGTTTACAGAACAATAATTTAAGCCGATAAATTGAAAGCCCCCACAGGTATGCGGAAACACAGTAGTAAGGGATTAGACGTAACACTCGACAAGTTTTGCGGCCTACGCAGCTTCTTCAGGAGGCGTCACCCAAAAATCTAAGAAAAAATACAATCTCATAATTATAGTATCAAAAAACAACAAAAAATATTTATAGACAACAAAAAATATATATATAACACATTACATTTAGAATTTTAATAAAAACAACTGCACGCCTCACCAATGAAGGCCTGTAAGGCAAGTAAACGACATCACTTGAGACACCCTATAATAGGGTAGTCCCCCGGGAGGCGGACAGGGGGGGCTAATTGGACAGACTAGAATTGGAAAAAATTATTGTTTGTAATTAAAAAATGGTTTGAGGGCAATAACACCACCCCAGTGCACAATAAGAATGGAAAAAGAAATTGTGTTAAGAAAAAAATTGAAGATAAAAAAAGAGAGAAAAAAAAAAAGAGCAGAAAGAGGGGAAGAATAAGGAATAATAAAAACAACAAAGAAGAGGGTCCGAAAGGAAAAGAAACGGAAAAAAGAAACAAGAGGAAATTTAAAATTAAAATAAACGAATGGAAGGGAGGGGAAAAAAAGGAGGTATGAAAAGAACAAGAGAGGGGGAGGAGGGGAGGGAGAAAAAAAAGAAAAGGGAATGGGAAAGAGAGGAAGGGAGAAGAAAAAGGGGGGAAAAGAGAACAGGATACTTTTTTAAGTACATGGTACAGCAGGCACATATCAGGAATATGACATGCTGGGTTTACATACTGTATTCTTTATTCAACATCTTCTGTATTTGTATTTTTGATCAGTTGTTATGTACTATAGAATATAGCAATTCTACATATTTCTTTGTATTATGTTTAGGTATGGAAAAATCAGCCAGAGTTAAAGGAGAAGTACAGCCAAGTTCGTTTGGTTGTACTTCTGTGGATCACAGGAGTGCAGTTCATTCTGCACTCCTGTGGCCCGTTTTCAGCAGACAGCGGGCTGAAGCACAGAGCCGGTTCAGGCTTGGACAAGATCACGACAATGAAATTGGGATCCGCCCACATGCCTGGACCGGGAACCTGGCTCAGCCTCTCCGAGAGCCACTGAGAGGATGAGCCAGCCACCCCCGCCCTTCCACAGCATTCCAGTGAGCGAGGGGGGCAGAGCAGAGAGCTGGTGACTGAAAGTTAACAGCTCTCTGCTCAGGGAGCTCTGAGAACCAAGCGATCAGTGGTGTTTGATCGCTCGGTTCCCAGTGTATGTTTTAGGGGAAAGAAAAAAAAAATCCATATTTTTCTTTTAAAACAATATCTTATATTGTTATTTTACCATAAAAAATCAATGTCTTTTGTTTTCATTAAGGAAAAAGTACATTGCAGAATGTTGGTCATGAAGATGTGATTAGGGTGTTCTTACACACATGGCTGAAAATCTCAGATCTTTCATGCTGAACTGCACTAAATTTGGGGGCTTCGATCGTACCTTCCCTCATCTCTGTGATTAAGCAAGGTTATTACAAGCCACGTGACATGTTCGCAGGAATTCACACATCAGCGGACTGAAAATTCATTGGTAGCGTCTGTGAGCACACCTCTGTTCTTTTCTATGAGTAGAGGTTACTGCAGGCCACATCCCGGCTCTGTAAGCATTTGTTATCATTTTGTCATTGAAGTTCAGACTTGCGCTCACCTTTGATGTGGCCCGCAGTGACCTCCATTCATCAGAGATTTGAACAGAGGCGCGTTTATAGTTCCAGGTAATGGTCAAGGTCAACGCAGCACGTGTGAAGACTTTAAATCTTTATACCCGTGTTAGAACAACCTATATGAAAATCCTTGTTCAATCAGTGGCACTTTTTATATCTTGGCATATTGCTTTTATAGGAATGCCAAAGAAAATTGGAGCACAAACTTGCTTTAGATTCATACCTACTTAAACCAATACAACGCCTAACAAAATACCAGCTGCTACTTAAGGTAAGGATAAGGTATTGTACTGGGATATTACATATACAATGCATTATACCATAATATGGTTGTTTGTAGCTAAGGGACTTTTTCTGCTTTTAATGTATTTTGGTATCATGTAAACCTGCCCTTAAATAAAACAAGTTTAACTAGTTTGGCAGTTATTTCCTGCAATGACGTTGTCTGGTGACTAAAGTTCAGCAGTCTATGCCCATAATTACAACACCAGTTTCGGACAAAATCCGTCGGAAAAAATCGGCCGGATTTTGTGGTTGGAATTTCCGACTGTGTGTATTAGTTATGCTTAGTGTATTGGAAGGTGACAGTAAAGTGTCTGACATATAATTGTGACCGGGAGATGCAGCTTGAGTAGTGAGTAGTGGAGACTGAAACTAGTTTTTATGTTATATTTATTTATTTTTATTTTTTTTAACAATTAAGAATGACAATGAAATTGCATACTGTAAAGTGTACACTCATAAGGCAATTGCCATAGAAAAGACCACAATATTGGGCAATTAGTACACAAACTTCTGTCACCTGGCTATGTAAAAGAACCCTAAAAAGGTCAGTGTTGCATCCAGTAGCTAGCATACCTTTATAACTGAACTCCAGATAGATATAAAAAAAGCACAAATTAAAGTGGTTGTAACACCTTACGTATACCTACCGAAGTGACTAGCCTCAGGTGAGACACAGAGATGAAACAAAGCCTCCTACATAAGTTGTACCTGTTTATATGCAGCCATCTCTTCTCTAAAGCCATTCAAAGTTCACACATCACAGGCTATTTCTCAGCTCCAAGAAGGCAGGGATCTGACATCACACACTCCACAGCTCAGAAAGGAGAGATGATATATATTATTAATATATTATTAAATTGACTTTTAAATACTGGCAGTGCAAGTTTCTCAATTTGATGTGGTATCAGTTCTTGCAGTCCCTGTACAACAGGGCAAGAATGTAAGAGTAGGAAGTAGCACAAGGGGCCAATCACTTCATGTTCTGACAAGAATCATACTGATAAGAGGCGAAAGCAGAATGAGAGAGCTAATTACTGCTACTGCTTATCATTTCACTACCCAGTCCAGGAAACCTGGGCTCAGAGAAAGTGGGCTGAATGTTGTTGGATATTAGACCAAGCCCCCGTACACACGGTCGGAAATTCCGACCACAAAATCGGTCGGATTTTGTCGGACACTGGTGTTGCATACACACGGTCGGACAAAGTTGTCAGAAAATCCGATCATTCTGAACGTGGTGACGTTCGTTGCGTACGACGGAACTACATAGAGGCTAGTAGCCAATAGCTTTGGTCTCGTACTTTGATCTGAGCATGCGTGGCACTTTGTCCGTTGGAATTCTCTACACACGATCGGAAAAAGTCAGATTGGATTATATTGTCGGAAAATTTGAGAGCAGGATCTCAAATTTTTTCCATCGAAAATTCCCGACGGAAAAAGTCAGATGGAGCCCACACACGGGCGGATTTTCCGACAACATGGTCCGATCGGACATTTTCCGTCGGAATTTCCGACCGCGTGTACGGGGGCTAAGGATATATCTAGTGGCAGAAAAAAGTACTGCGGGGGAAAACACTAGATTAAGGATGAGTATGTCAGAAAATTTTGTTTTGGTTATTTTAACTTTTAATGGGCTAATAATTATGTTCTTGTTATTTTGGCTGTTTTTCTGCTTTAGTTTGTTTTGATGACTAGTCCAGTAGACCTACAATTAAAACAAAACAAAAACAAAGGTAGTGTCTTTTCTTCAGAGTAGCGAGAGGCCTCAAACAGGAGGAATATCACCCGTAGTTGGTTCCGGAAGGAAGATGATGATTGGGGGGGTTATTATCTAGTAGTCTGATAAATACCATTGGGTATATTGAAAGCATTGTGCTAGTGATTGTTGAGTATCTATTGACAGTGTTTGTATAAACTTTTTTTTAACCTGAGCCTCCTTTTTTAAAGAGGCCACCACCCACTATATGCAGAACACAAAATTTTGTCAAGAGATGAGAAACAAGGGGAGGATCAGGATAAATCCAAAAGTGTTTAAACACCTACAAGATAATAAGGAGGAGTTGTTTACAGCCTTTAAAAATCTGAGTACTGGGAAAGTCCATTATGTCAAAAAGTGGCAATTCAGGTGTTAGGGGTAAGTAGTTGACTTGGTGTGAGGTAGCATAGTGCACCACAGCTGTCCAAAATTGTCTATTCTCGGGGCATGGTACATATGTGCATCCACGTTTTAAACAGCAGGATGAGGAGCTTAGGCTTATGAGGTAGGAGCAGTGTGGCGATAGCACCATAGCCCGTTGGGTTGGAATATTGCAAAAGGGTATCCAACAGTTTGACCAGTTTTTAACTGTTTCAGTATTAAAAAGATTTCACTTTCAGCAAAACAAAGGGATTGTTTTGTGTAGAAATCAAGTTATTACTGTATTAATAACTATATTTCAATAATTCATATCGATGAGGAAAGTTTCAAGAAAAATCCGTTCAGTTCTCGTGTAAAAACTCCAAACTTGATTTAATAATAAAAATAGCAAAATATTACAAAAACAGTGTCAAAATGTAGAATATAAAATAGCATTGATTAGCTTCCTATTCTTGAAATGAAGAATGTATAAATGTATCTTTGTGTGTGTGTGTAAGTAGGCTTGTCAGTCTCCTTCCTCTTCGTGTCTGCTGGAGTGCACCTCTGCTCTCAAGACACAGCCTGTCTGTCTTTTTAATAACTTATCACTCCTACAACAAAGCCCCCACCCTTTTCCCAATTAAAGTGGAAGTAAACCCCCCTATCGTTTTCAGCCAAGGAAGCTGCCATCTTTGCCTCTGTTTAATCTTCAACTGCCACGGTGCTGCACATGTGATCCTTTATGACACCAGCCATTGGATGGTTTGACTGTTTGGTTGAGAGCACAGCCAATGTGCAGTTAGCATTCCCCGCATGCCTTTTTTTTTAAACTGTTAAATCTATGGGTTTACTTCCGCTTTAAGGATGTTTTAAGGTTCGTCTGAGCTCTGTCGTTCATCAGAATGCCCGCAAATTTTAAATGAGCATTCCCTCCCACTTCATCCAACAGGATGTTGAAATACAAAACCGTCTCTAATCAAAACATTCTATTGGGATGGCAAAACTACCATGTATACTTGTACCTTACAATACAAGTTTCCTATCTTCTAAACCAAATACTACATATATCAGTAGATAGATTATATACGTTTAAAATGTAATGTACTTAATAATAATCCTAATCAAGAAATATTGTAATATAAAGAAATAACATTTTTAGATAACATACTTAAACTTTGTGTCTTTAGACAAGGATGTAACCTTATCCTCTTACGATGGGGGGAGGTGAATGGTCACCTCACTCTAAATTACAAACATATGTGAGATGTACATAGAACTGCCCAAGAAATGTATTTGAAGCTTCAAACAAATCTTTACATAAATATATGTAAAAATCTATATATATATATTAATTTCACTTTATCCATATCTAGAATATATGATGATGTACATAAGCAAGTCAAGCATTTCTAACATTTTGACAAATTGGGAAGTTTCTCATGGGCGGCTGTCAAAGAGAGAGGTTGTGTGGTGGCAGTATTTTATTACATTTTAACGTGTTGAATGCCCACATTGTGCCATAACTTAAAAGTAGGCATTATTATGGACGAAGTCAGGGTTTAGCCAAAGATGGAAGGAAGAGTGAGGTATGGCTGTTTAAAAGACAGTGAGCTTGAATAGTAGGCAAGACAGGTAAAATAAAAGAGAAGATGCAAAGGCATCTTTGGGGGGGTCCTAGTGGAAATGAAGAGCATATACTAGATTACTATGGACAGTGGACTTTTTATTTGCTAATTTTCTTAACCACTACAATACTGGGCACTTTCGCCCCCTTCCTTCCCAGACCAATTTTCAGCTTTCAGCGCTCTCGCTCTTTCAATGGCAATTGCGCGGTCATGCAATGCTTTTTTTTTTTATTGTGAAGCAAACAAAAAATAGGACAAAATAACAGAAAAAGTCAATGTGCATAACTATTCACCCCCCTAAAGTCAATACTTTGTAGAGACACATTTTGCGGCTATCACAGCTCCAAGTCGCTTTGGATAAGTCTCTATGAGCTTGCCACATCTTACTACTGGGATTTTTGCCCATTCCTCCTTGCAAAACTGCTCCAGCTCCTTCAAGTTGGATGGTTTGCGCTTGTGAACAGCAATCTTTTAGTCTGACCACCAATTTTTTATTGGATTGAGGTTTGGGCTTTGACTAGGCCTTTGCAACACATTTACATGTTTCCTCTTAAACCATTCAAGTGTTGCTTCAGCAGTGTGTTTGGGGTCATTTTCTTGCTGGAAGGTGAACCTCCGTCCTAGCCTCAAATATCCCTGTATTTAGCACCATCCATCTTTCCCTCAACTCTGACAAGTTTTCCAGTCCCGACTGCTAAAAACCTTCCCACAGCATGATGCTGCCACCACCATGTTTCACTAATGGTGTTCTTTGGGTGATGTGGTGTGTTGGGTTTGCACCAGACATTGCGATTTCTTTGACGGCCAAAAAGTTCAATTTTAGTCTCATCAGACCAGAGCACCTTCCTCCATACATTTTGGGAGTCTCCCACATGCCTTTTCGCAAACTCAAAACGTGCCGTTTTTGTTTTTTTCTGAAAGTAATGGCTTTCTTCTGGCCACTTTGCCATAAAGCCCAACTCTATGGAGCGTACGGCTTATTGTCATCCTATGTACAGATACTCCAGTCTCTGCTGTGGAACTCTGCAGCTCCTCCAGGGTTACCTTAGGTGTTGCAGCCTCTGGGGCCTTTAAAAAAGGTGTGTATATGTAATGACAGATCATGTGACACTTAGATTGCACACAGGTGGACATCATTTCACTAATTATGTGACTTCTGAAGGTAATTGGCTGCACCAGAGCTTTTTATGGGCTTCATAACAAAGGGGATGAATACATACGCACATGCCAATTATCAGTTTTTTATTTCTGAAAAATAGTTTTATTGATATATTTTCCTAATTTCACTTCACCTACTTAGACTATTGTGTTCTGATCCATCACGTATAATGCAGATTAAAAAAACATTGAAATAAAGGCAGTAATGTAACAAAATAGGTAAAAAGCCAAGGGGGGTGAATACTTTTGCAAGGCACTGTAATCTATTAAAATGTAAATTTGCTTTTTTAGAGAAAATTAAATGGTGAACTAACATCCTACACCCACAGTCCCTGCTGTACTTCCCTTTCAAAGTTGATGAGCTGTCAGTGCCCATGTAGCCGGTGCAGTGGTCTTGAAATCCATGCACTTCTTCCATTTCTCTGTCCCGGAACATTTAAGAGTGATTCCAAAAAGTCAAAGCAGTCTGACCAATCAGAATGAATCTGACCTGAAAGCCCAACAGAAAGAAGGAGCAGAAAAGCAGGGATTTCAAATCCCTGGAGCACTTTACTAGCTGTGTAAGCACTGACAGATCATCACCCATAAAGGTAAGTACATAAAAAAAAACTGGGGGATGAGTAGAGTGTATGGTGTTAGTTCACCTTTTTTCTTTTTTTGATGAACTAACCCTTAAAGTTAAGCTGACCTGACCTAAAATGTTAAAAATACTGCTGGTCCTTTCAAGTACCTGTTTTAGTTTTTAGATTGATTCGCTACATGTGTTTCTCCATAGCCACTTGGATCATAGGCGTGTATATACAGTTGTGCTCATAAGTTTGCATACCCTGGCAGAATTTATGATTTCTTGGCCATTTTTCAGAGAATTTGAATAACACAAAAACTTTCCTTTCACTCATGGTTAGTGTTTGGCTGAAGCCATTTATTATCAATCAACTGTGTTTACTCTTTTTCAATCATAATGATAACAGAAACTACCCTGATCAAAAGTTTACATACCCCAGTTCTTAATACCGTGTATTGCCCCCTTTAACATCAATGACAGCTTAAAGTCTTCTGTGGTATTTGTGGATGAGGCTCTTTATCTTCTCAGATGGTAAAGCTGCCCATTCCTCTTGGCAAAAAGCCTCCAGTTCCTGGAAATTCTTGGGCTTTCTTGCATGAACTGCACATTTGAGATCTCCCCAGAGTGGCTCAATGATATTGAGGTCAGGAGACTGAGATGGCCACTCCAGAACCTTCACTTTATTCTGCTGTAGCCAATGACAGGTCAATTAGGCCTTATGTTATGGATCATTGTCATGTTGGAATGCCCAAGTACGTCCCATGCACATTGAATGCAAATGTTCCTCCAGTATTTTTGATAACATACTGCATTCATCTTGCCAACAATTTTGACCAAATTTCCTGTGCCTTTGTAGCTCACACATCCCCAAAACATCAGCGACCCACCTCCGTACCTTTCATCATAGGCCTTGTTGACTCAAGCTCAATTTTGGTCTCATCACTCTAAATTACTTTTTGCCAAAATGTTTGAGTCTTGTCTCTGTGCTGTTTGGCGTATTGTAAGTGGGATACTTTGTGGCATTTGCGTAGTAATGACTTTCTTCTGACGACTTATTGTGCATCTTGAAACAGCCACATCACATGTTTTCAGAGATTCCTGTATTTCACCTGAAGTTATTTGTGGGTTTTTCTTTGCATCCCCAACAATTTTCCTGGCAGTTATGGCTGAAATTTTAGTTGGCCTACCTGACCGTGGTTTGGTTTCAAAATGTTTCACTTCTTGATTAGAGTTTGCACACTGCTGATTGGCATTCTCAATTCCTTGGATATATTTTTATATCCCTTTCCTGTTTTATACAGTCCAACTATCTTTTCCCACAGATCCTTTGACAATCCTTTGACAATTCTATTGCTTTCCCCATGACTCCGAATCCAGAAATGTCAGTGCAGCACTGGATGAAAGATGCAAGGGTCTGTCAGGAGTCCAGAAACTCATTGACCTTTTATACACACACACCAATTACAAGCAAACAGATCACAGGTGAGGATGGTTACATTTAATAGCCATTCAAACCTCTTTGTGTCAACTTGTGTGCATGTTATCAGGACAAAATCACCAGGGTATGTAAACTTTTGATCAGGGTCATTTGGGTAGTTTCTGTTGCCATTATGATTTAAAAAGAGTAAACACACGTGATTGATAATAAATGGCTTCAGTTAAACACTAACCATGAGTGAAAGCAATGTTTTTGTGTTATCATTTATATTCTCGGAAAAATGGCCAAGAAATCATAAATTCTGGCAGGGTATGTAAACTTATGAGCATAACTGTATGCCCCTGGTTTCTTTAGAAGTAGATAAGCCCTGCTCCTTCTAGCACTAAGCTACATCACCTATCATTCAGATGTTAAATGTCTTGGCTCTAAACTTGGACAGTAGAGCCTCTTGTATTTCAAAGTTTGACATCAAGAAGATATGGAGTTTGATCTCTACTTGGGAAGAAGTCAAGGCCATATGTGCATCTTAGGACCTTAGCTCTAGAAGGGTCTCCTCGGTGCAAAAGGAATTGATGTACAGACGAACACGTGTTGTTGGCTGCATGTCAGCATTTTCAACTTAGAAATGTTTTTAGACTGGGCTAGGTTCACTTTTTTTCCCTAATGGAATAATACCTTTACTAAGTATAAGTAAAAAAAAAAAATATTAATATTAAACATTTTTGAAAGGCCTATGCTTTTGTTTTTCATTTCCTAGTTTAAGATGCCGCCATGCCATCGGGCGCGCGCCGCGCGCTCGCGCCGGTCGGGACCCCCGTGAGGCCGGTCGCGGGGACACCCGCGATCGTCTCACGGGAAGGCTGAACGGGGAGATGCGGAAATAAACAGCATCTCCCTGTTCTGCCTAGCAACTAGTGACGCCGATCTCTGCTTCCTGTGATTGGAGCAGAGATTGGAGCAGAGATCAGCATTCACTAGCTGACAGCCACGCCCCCCCCCCACAGTAAGAAACACACCTCTAGGCACACTTAACCCCTACACTGCCACCTAGTGGTTAACCCCTTTCACTGCCAGTGTCATTTACACAGGAATCAGTGCATTTAAATAGCACTGATTGCTGTATAAATGACAATGGTCCCAAAAATGTGTCAAAAATGTCCGATGTGTCCGCCATAATGTCGCAGTCACAATAAAAATCGCTGATCGCCGCCATTACTAATAAAAAAAAATATTAATAAAAATGCTATAAAACTATTCCCTATCTTGTAACCGCTATAACTTCTGCGCAAAGCAATCAATAATCGCTTATTGCGATTTTTTTTTACCAAAAATATGTAGAAGAATACGTATCGGCCTAAACTGAGGAAAAAAAATGTTTTTTATATATTTTTGGGGGATATTTATTATAGCAAAAAAATAAAAAAGAATGCGTTTTTTCAAAATTGTCGCTCTTTTTGGTTTATAGCGCAAAAAATAAAAATTGCAGGGGCGTTCAAATACCACCAAAAGAAAGCTTTATTTGTGGGGAAAAAAAAGGACGTCAATTCGCACGACCGCGCAATTGTCAGTTAAAGCGACACAGTGCCGAATCACAAAAAGGGGCCTGGTCCTTTGGCTGCAAATTGGTCTGGTCTGAAAGTGGTTAAATGTTTAAAGAGATAATTTATCTGGCATTTGCTTCATAGCAATCTAAACCTATAAAATTATAAATTATAAAGTATTTTTGATAACAAAAGAAAGCAGCATTAGTGATACCTAACACAACCTTGTTTTAACAGGAATTGCTGAAGTATAGCATTAATTCAGAAGGACGTCAGGAATTACAAGAAGCATTAGTGTCTATGTTGGATTTATTAAAATCTGTGAATGATTCTATGCATCAAATTGCAATTACAGGATATAATGTAAGTATGACAATGTTATTACACCTACTTTACAAAACAAAACACATTGGGGGTCATTTACTAAAGGCAAATCCAGGGGCGAACTGACAGCTCATGGGGCCCCCGGGCAATAGGAGATTATGGGGCCCCCAGGCAATCAGAGATTATGGGGCCACACAGTATACACACATACAGTATACAATCACACAGTATACACATACATGTACACACAGTATACACAGACATGTTTCTGTTGGCTGAGAAGGTACTGGAGAGGTGGGGCAGCTATAATCTCAGGATTTTTAGACAAAAAAGATGTCGGTAAGGGACATTTCAGAGACAGATGTAAAACAAACACAGATTTTGACATACTGTCCCTGGTTTTACTGAGGCTGGCAACCCTGATGGGGCCCTCGGGCAGTGCCCGAGTGGCCGAATGGTCAGTCCGCCCCTGGGCATATCCACTTTGCACTACAAGTGCACTTGGAAGTGCAGTCGCTGTAGATCTGAGGGGAACATGCAGGGAAAATAAAAAACAGCATTTTAGCTTGCACATGATTGGATGATAAAATCAGCAGAGCTCCCCCTCAGATCTACGGCGACTCCACTTGCAGTGCACTTTCAAGTGCACTTTGAGTGCACTTGTAGTGCAAAGTGGATTTGCCTTTAGTAAATAACCCCCATTGTTTCCTTGTTACCAACATACTCGAGCAATGTTGTATCAGATCTACAAATGTGCTAAATATGCAACTAAGGTTAAGTTCACACTGGCATTAAAGCAGGCGTTTGAGAGCCATTAAAAATGCCCCTCAAATGCCTATGCAAATGATACAATGGACTACACATAGTGCTGTTCACACTATCAAAATATGAATCGTTAGTGTCGCGCCGCTTCAAAATTGAAGCCTCATGTCAAGTCAGGGGGCATTTGAAGCAATTTTAACACCTCCCATTCAAGTCTATGGTTATGCCACAAAATGCAGATTCCTTAAAATGTATAATCATATTTAGCATGTTTAAGATCTATGCAGAACTTTCTGATGTTGGCCCAGGAGTACAACCTAAAAACCCAAACATTTAACTCAACAGCAAGGTCACTGGCTACTAGACATGTGCACAACAAAAAAATTTGTTTATTTTCGTTTCGTTTTTTTCGTTTCCGAAATTTTTTTATTTTTTTTCGATTCGTTTTTTTCGTTTCCATCGATTCGTAACGATTCGTACATTCGTAAGTCGTCGTTGTTCCGATTCGTAACGATTCGTACATTCGTAAGTCGTCGGTGTTCGTATTCGTAACGATTCGTACATTCGTAAGAGTTATTTTTTCGTTGATTAGTTTTTTCGTTAGTTTAAATTTTCGGACGCATTCGTATTTATTCGTACATTCGTAACATTCGTAGATTCGTAATCGGAGCATAATTCATAATTTGATGTAATGTGTATGCTATTATTACATTTTAATAATTTACGAATCGAAAAAAAAAAAAGTTACGAATCGAAAAAAAAAAAGTTACGAATCGAAAAAAAAGTTACGAATGTACGAATTTTTTTGTTCAATAAAGACACGGAAAATTACAAATCGAAAAAAAAAAAAAAAAAGTTACGAATTGAAAAAAAAGTTACGAATCGAAAAAAAAAAAAAGTTACGAATCGAAAAAAAAAAAAAGTTACGAATCGAAAAAAAAAAAAGTTACGAATGTACGAATTTTTTGGTTCAATAGAGACACGGAAAATTACAAATCGAAAAAAAAAAGTTACGAATCGAAAAAAAAAAAAGGTACGAATCGAAAAAAAAGTTACGAATCCAAAAAAAAGTTACGAATGTACGAATTTTTTTGTTCAATCCATTCGAAGCACGTTTAGCAGCACCATTGTAAGGTACACGGAAAATTACCAATTCAACAAAAAAAAAAAAAGTTACGAATGTACGAATTTTTTCGTTCATTTTCGTTTTTCGGATTTTCTTCATTAGTACATTCGTTGTTTCTAATTTGTTTTTTTCGGATTTTCGTTGTTTTTCGGATTCGTTCGATTCGAATGATTCGTTCATTCGTACGAAAACGAACGAAAATAACGAAAAAAAAAGAAAAAAAACGAAACGAATTGCACGTCTACTGGCTGCCATAGATGTGATCATCTCCCAGCCTGACCTGAATCTACCAGATTGGGCTTGTATTGTCTTATTTGGCAAACTCATGGTCTACTGCATTTTGGCTTATTAAAAAGTTAAATATTCTACCTAAAATGTTTTCTTCTTTCAGGGAGACATAAATGATCTGGGCAGAATACTTATGCAGGGTTCCTTCAGTGTGTGGATCGCCCATAAGAAAGGACCAACAAAAATGAAGGAACTTGCTCGTTTTAAACCAATGCAGAGACATCTGTTCCTTTATGAGAGGGCGTTGGTTTTCTGTAAAAGGAGGGAGGAACATGGAGACGGACACGATAAAACTCCATCTTACAGCTTCAAGCACTTTCTGAAGGTACGCTAAAGAGGAGGTCCAGCCCCCCATGAAAAATTAAAAGTCAGCAGCTACAAATACTGCAGCTGCTGAGTTTTAATATATGGACACTTACCTGTCCAGGGAGCCCGCGATGTCGGCACCCCAGCCGATCTTTGGATCAGCTGTCAGGTGCAGCAGCTGCCGCCATTCCTGGCTGCGCTTTCTAATTGGCCCGGCGGCGGAGGAAAGAGGAGGGGGGCTGAATTTCCAAGAAACTGGAGGGGGGAGGAGATAGATAAGTGGAAGTTCCACTTTTGGGTGGAAACTCGCTTTAAATATTGTATTTATTGGCGTATAACACGCACTTTTCCCCCAGAAAATAAAGTGCAAATAATGTGGGCATGTTATATGCCAATATTTTCATTGGGCTGCCTCGGAGGGGACGAGCGCTGCCAGATTACACAGACTGGGGATCTCCCGTTTACTTGGCGGCTGCTGTAATTCAAAGTCCTGTCTCCAGGACCAGCTCTTATGATAGAAATCACATGTCCTGCTATTGGACCAGTGTTCTGTCTATCATAGGAGCTGGTCCAGGAGGCAGGACTTCTTATTACAGAGGCCGCTGAGTAAACGGGAGATCCCTACTCTGTGTAATCCAATGTCTCTAATCTCCGTGCAATGGTGAGGCTGCAGATGGTCACTGATCAGGCTACAATGGTGAGGCTGCAGATGGGCACTGATCAGGCTGCATTGATGGGTAATGGTATGGCTGCAGATGGTCACTGATCAGCCTGCAATAGTGAGGCTGTGGATGAGCACTGATCAGGCTGCAGATGGCCACTTATCAGGCTGCAATGGTAAGACTGCAGATGGGCACTGATCAGACTGCAGATGATTGGCAATGGTGGGGCTGCAGATGGGCACTGATAAGGCTGCAATGGTGAGGCTGCAGATGGGCACTGATCAGGCTGTAATGGTGAGGCTGCAGATGGGCACTGATCAGGCTGCAATAGTAAGACTGCAGATAGGCACTGATCAGGCTGCATTGATGGGCTCTGATCAGGCTGCATTGATGGGCAATGATGAGGTTGCAGATGGGCACTGATCAGGCTGCATTGATGGGCACTGATCAGCCTGCATTGATGGGCAATGGTGAGGCTGCAGATGGGCACTGATCAGGCTGCAATGGTATTGCTACAGATGGGCACTGATCCGGCTGCACTGGTAAGACTGCAGATGGGCACTGATCAGACTGTATTGATGGGCAATAGTAAGACTGTAGATGACCACTTAGGCTGCATTTATGGGCACTGATGGGCAATGGTGAAGCTGCAGATGGGCACTGATAAGGGTGCAATGGTGAGGCTGCAGATGGACACTGATCAGGCTGCAATGGTGAGGCTGCAGATGGGCACTGATCCGGCTGCACTGGTAAGACTGCAGATAGGCACTGATCAGACTGTATTGATGGGCAATAGTAAGGCTGTAGATGACCACTTAGGCTGCATTTATGGGCACTGATGGGCAATGGTGAAGCTGCAGATGGGCACTGATAAGGGTGCAATGGTGAGGCTGCAGATGGACACTGATCAGGCTGCAATGGTGAGGCTGCAGATGGGCACTGATCAGGTTGCATTGATGGGCAATGATCAGGCTGCATTGATGGGCACTGGTGAGGCTGCAGATGGGCACTGATAAGGTTGCATTGATGGGCACTGACCCTTATTTTGCTTCAAAGTTCTTTATTTAAAATGAACGTTTTTTTTATCGAAACTTCCCTTTTAAAATTAAGGTGCGTGTTATACACCGATAAATACAGTATATGCTTTATTGTTGCCTGGGTTGTAAACTGACAGGCTATGATGCTATAACAAATTCCTTTCTGTTGTCCTCTGCTAGATGAATGCGGTTGGCATCACAGAAAATGTGAAGGGGGATAATCGCAAGTTTGAAATTTGGTACAGTGGACGAGAAGAGGTTTATGTTGTACAGGTTTGTTTTATAGAATGAAACCTTCACTGCATTACTGCATATTGACTGGGATATCCACTTTGATCATAGTGAGAGCTCTTCTCCACTCACTGTATAGGAATTTCTGTAGCTTTCCATGAGTTTGCCTCCCTCACTCATGCCAGGGTCAGGAGTTCCATAGGTGAGGAAAAAAAAACTTATTAGATTAGAGCAGATACAAGTTAGACTGTTAGGATTGTATTGTTCTCTGTGTCCAAATTGGGAAAATATTCCCTCACTCCCTGTCCAGGTGATGGGTATCAGACGGAATAGGTAGCTAGAAATATATTCATCCCCCATCCATACTAAACAGTGTGGATTGATAAACCACGACCACGAAAAAATCCGATGTATTTTGTGGTCGGAATTTCCGACCGTGTGTACGGGGGCTTAGGCCCCTTTCACACCGGGGCGTTGTTCATGCGGTGCAGTGCTAAAAATAGCGCCTGTTGACCGCATGAAAAAATCCGGCCCCTTTAACTCCAGTGTGAAAGCCGGCGGGCTTTCACACTGGAGCGGTGCGCTAGCAGGATGACAAAAAAAGTCCTGCTAGCAGCATCTTTGGAGCGGGATAGGAGCGGTGTGTTCACCGCTCCTATACCGCTCCTTCCCATTGATTAGAATGGGACACCGCGGTGAAACCGCGGTAATACCGCCGCAAAGCGCCGCTACGGCGGCGCTCTGCGGGGGGTCTTTAACCCTTTTTCGGCCGCTCGCGGGGGGTAAAACCGCACCGCGAGCGGCCGAAAACCACGGTTAAAACGACGGTAAAGCAGCGCTAAATATAGCGCTGCTTTACCGTCACCGCGGCTCCCCGCCCCGGTGTGAAAGGCGCCTTAGAGTCCATTCACACAGGGGCAACACGACTTCCAGCACAACTTTGGGAGGCAACTTGGACACGACTGGAGTAAGAATCACAGCCTGACTTGAGGCAACTTACAAGGCAACTTGAAGTTGCCTCCAGGACAGGGGACTTTGCCAGTGGCCAATCACATAATAATCAGCTCTGTGGGAGGGAGGGGTTTGCCTAGAAAACTATTTTTACTTCCTGGAAAGTTGCTTCAGTTAAGACAGGGGATCCGACTTGGAGGCAACTTCCATTGAAATCAATGGGTACAAGTTGCCTAGAAGTCGGATTGAAGTAGTACAGAAACCTTTTCTGAAGTCGGAGCGAATTCAGTAGAGTGCATTAAGACGGCTCTCATTCACGTACATTGATTTTCTCATGTCGCGCGACTTGAGGCAACTTGGGGCGACTTCAAGTCGGATCCAAAGTTGCCCCTGTGTGAATGGACTAGCTCGATTTTTAATTTATTCTACAATATTATAAATAGTAAAGCCATTGAATTGGAATTCACACTGCAGTGGGATTACTGAGCCTTGGTAGAGGATTGAGGGAGTTAAAACTAAGTTCTGAGTTCCTAAGGTCTGATTTTATCAGTAATCACCCATAATTGAAATATGTGTTCTGGGTGGGGTTTTTTTTTGCTAGACACCCTGGATTTGTCAAGCATCAATGGTGATTACTTGAAATTAAAAGGTTTCAAAAGGCGAAAAAAGAATCCCAGGAGCAAAACAACATTCTTTAGTCACATTTTATGTACTGAACTTTACTGCTCCACAGCACCTCAGCACTCACTAGATCACTGCGTCCAGGATTTAACCAGCCATGGGCACACTTGCATGCCCTAAGATTTTTAAGAAGAATATGCCCTTGCAGCACCCTAGTCATCCCTTCATCATTTCAGAACAGATCATTAGTTTTCCCTGAGCAAATTTAATGGTTTAAAAAGACCCATGATGGATCAGCAAAAAAGGGAATACTGAAAAAATGCAAAACATTTGAACGTGCTTGTAAGAAGAAAAGCTGAACTGCCACGGCAATTAAACCTCAGCATGTTTCTAGAATCAGAAAATGAAAAAAAAAACTGTTTCCATTTGGAAGGAAATACATCACTTTTGTTAAAGTGTATGTTTAGGCAAATGTTTTTTCGTTTTGGATAGAGTGTGGAAGGTTTAAAACCCGTCAGGGTATTGATATGCCGGGGAGATTTATCATCACTTCCTTTCCCAGGGACACAACAGGAAGTTAGAGTTAATCTTCCAAAGTGAGGGCAATTCCATTTTTATGCAGTTTTTACCAGAACAGGTATCCTCAGTGGAAGATTTTCCTTTACATCGTGTGCTGGGATTTTTCCTGACTTTCTGTATGTGACAGTTGTCACTAGTACAGATAGAGGTAATGAATCTCCCCAATGGAGATATAGATGACAACGAAAACCTGACAGAGGATCTAACCCTAACCTAGCCTTCACATGCACTTTAAATTTATTTTTATTTAATTGTATTTAATTTAATTTCATTCTATGGTAAAAAAAAAATCCTTTTTATTCATGCAAGTATGAAATGTTGCATGTGAATATTTAGTATTTTTACATATAGCCAGCAGCTGGAGCTTCCGTCTCCTTTTCACATGTAATTGTTTATTATCCTTATCCTGAGGTTTTAATCATAGACAGAGGGGTTATTTATGAAATGAAAATCCACTTTGCACTGCAAGTGCACTTGAAAGTGCAGTCACTCTAAGCCCCCGTACACACGGTCGGAAATTCAGACCACAAAATCCGTCTGATTTTTTTCTGACGGATTTTGTCCGACACTGGTGTTGCATACACACGGTCGGACAAAGTTGTCGGAAAATCCGATCATTCTGAACGTGGTGACGTTCGTTGCGTACGACGGAACTACATAGAGGCTAGTAGCCAATAGCTTTGGTCTCGTAATTTGATCTGAGCATGCGTGGCACGTTGTCCGTCGGAATTCTCTACACACGATCTGAAAAAGTCAGATCGGATTTTTTTATCGGAAAATTTGAGAGCATGATCTTAAATTTTTTCCGTCGGAAATTCAGACGGAAAAAGTCAGATGGAGCCCACACACGGGAGGATTTTCCGACAACATGGTCCGATCGGACATTTTCTGTCGGAATATCCGACCGTGTGTACGGGGCATAAATCTAATGCCGCGTACACATGGTCGGAATTCTCGTCGGAAAAAGCTCTGATGGTTTTCCCATCGGAATTCCGATGGAATTTCGCTCAAACTGTCTTGCCTACACACGGTCACACCAAATTCGTACGGTCAATAACACCTCGGCATACAACACGCTCGACGGCACTATAAAAGGGAAGTTTAATGCTTCCGAGCATGCGTCAAATTGTTTCCGAGCATGCGTCGGAATTTTGCGTGTCGGAATTGCATCCACACAATCGGAAAATCCAATAGAAAGGTTTTCCGTCGGAAAAATTAAGAACAGGTTCTCAATCCAAAGTCCGTTGGAAATTCCGACAGAAAAAGACCGTGACAGAAAAAGACTGGTTCCATCGGAAATTCCGACCGTGTGTATGCGGCATAAGGGGTAGATCTGAAATGAGTGGAAGCTCTGCTGATTTTATCATCCTATCATGTGCAAGCTAAAATGCTGTTTTTTTTCCTTGCATGTCCCCTCGGATCTACAGCGACTTTACTTCCAAGGGCACTTGCAGTGCAAAGTGGATTTTCCTTTAGTAAATAACCCTCAGAGTCTCATAGCAAGCAACTTTTTAGAAAATGCCTTAGTTCATTTGGAATCCCATGTCATGTACAGTATATGTGAAATTATTATATATTTTTTTTCTTTACCGCTACAATGCGTATATATTAAAATAATTATTGGAATACAATATGAAGGGCCTGCACAGCAGCCAGTCAACTAAGGCCTCTTGCACACGGGAGCAATGGACACAGCTGAGTGAAGATCAGTAATACAGTGTTAAGTACAGGGCCTAAAACAAAAATAGAAAAATTTACGTATGAGTGCAGTAATTTACGCGCATACGCATGCTTACGTATCTATAAGCATGTATAAATTAGTATATTACAACACTGGCAATGAAGAAGAATTTTACTCGTCTATATGATTACGCACCTTTACATGCCTATTACTAAAGGTCTTTACACACAGTTTTTTTTTTTTTTTTTTTTACTAATGCCCCTTTCACACTGAAGCGTTTTTCAGGAGCTACAGCGCTAAAAATAGCGCCTGTGTAGCTCCTGAAAAAAGCGGGTCCTTTAACTCCAGTGTGAAAGCCGGAGGGCTTTCACACTGGAGCGGTGCGCTAGCAGGACGGTAAAAAAAGTCCTGCTAGCTGCTTCTTTGGAGCGGTGAAGGAGCGGTGTATTCACCGCTCCTATACCGCTCCTACCCATTGCAATCAATGGGACACCGCGGTAATACCGCGGCAATACCGCTGGCAAAGCGCCGCTGCAGCAGCGCTTTGCGGGGGGTTTTAACCATTTTTCGGCTGCTAGCGGGGGTTAAAACCACCCCACTAGCGTCCGAATACCGCGGCTAAAACGACGGTAAAGCAGCGCTAAATATAGCGCTGCTTTACCGCCGCCGCCCCCCGCCCACCGCCCCAGTGTGAAACCAGCCTGACAGAGAACAGTCATTGAAGTCATTTATTTTTAAAAAGTTCCAAAAAAATGGCGTAGGGTCCCCCTCAAAATCCATACCAGACCCTTGAGGTCTGGGATGGATTTTAAGGGGAAACCCAGCCAAAAAAAAAAAAATGGCGTGAGGTCCCCCTCAAAATCCATACCAGAACCTTATCCGAGCACGCAACCTGGCAGGCCGCAGGAAAAGAGGGGGGGACGAGAGCGCCCCCCCCTCCCGCCTGAACCGTACCAGGCCACATGCCCTCAACATTGGAGGATGCTTTGGGGTCTAAGACCCCCAAAGCCTCTTGTCCCCATGTTGATGAGGACAAGGGCCTCATCCCCACAACCGTGCCCGGTGGTTGTGGGGGTCTGCGGGCGGGGGCTTATCGGAATCTGGAAGCCCCCTTTAACAAGGGGACCCCCAGATCCCCGCCCCCCCCCCAGTGTGAAATGGTAAGGGGTACAAAAGTACCCCTACCATTTCACCAAAAAAGTGTCAAAAATGGTAAAAATGACAGGAGACGGTCTTTGACAATTCCTTTATTAAAATCTTCTTTCTTCTGGTCTTCCTTTCTTCATCTCCTTCCGGCATCTTCTTCTTCCATCTTCTTCTTCCTCGGTCCTCTGCGTCCTCGGCATCGGTCTGTTCTTGGGCCACTTCCCGTGACGTGGGGAAAGCCATAGGGAACTCCCCATGACATCCACATGCGTCAGAGGGGGGCGGGGTTACCAGGTGGCCCCGCCCTCCGTTATAAAAGAACTGTCAGCCCAAGCGAAGCCTCACACCGGGAACCTCCCATTGCGAGGAGTGGCCCAAGAACAGACCGACGCCCTGGAAGAAGATACCGGAGAGAAGCCTCAGAGACCGACGCCGTGGAAGAAGATACCGAAGAGAAGCCTCACCCAGCGGGAGCCTCCCATTGCGCGGAGCAGCCCAGAAGAGACACCGATGCTGGACGAGAAGGCCAAGAAGAAGCGGATCGGAGGAAGAAGAAGATGCCGGAAGGAGAAGATGAAGAAAGGAAGACCAGAAAAAAGAAGATTTTAATAAAGGAATTGTCAAAGACCGTCTCCTGTCATTTTTACCATTTTTGACACTTTTTTGGTGAAATGGTAGGGGTACAAAACCCCTTACCATTTCACACAGGGGGGGGGGGGCGGGATCTGGGGGTCCCCTTCTTAAAGTGGAAGTAAACCCTTCCATATGACTTTGGCCTACAGGTAAGCCTAGATTAAGGCTTACCTGTAGGTCCAATAAATATCTCCTAAACCTATATGGTTTAGGAGATATTTAGCGATGAAAAGGCATCGCTGTCTACGGCGCATGCGCTGTAGACAGCGGCGCGCAGGCGCACTGAGGGCGCACTGAATATGCCGCTCTCACGCCGATATGCCGATCTCGTGCGCATGCGCGGGAGTGACGTCTCGCCGCTCCAGCGAATGATAGCGCTGGAGCGGCGAGACCCGGAAGTCACTCCGGCCCTGGATGGCGGCGAAGAAGATGGAGGATAAGGACGGCTTCGGGGGCTTCGTTTTCAGGTAAGTTTTTCATAATGAGCTAGTATGCTATGCATACTAGCTCATTATGCCTTTGCCTTGCAGGGTGTTTAAGAGGCTTTACTTCCTCTTTAAAGGGGGCTTCCAGATTCCGATAAGCCCCCCGCCCGCAGACCCCCACAACCACCGGGCACGGTTGTGGGGATGAGGCCCTTGTCCTCATCAACATGGGGACAAGAGGCTTTGGGGGTCTTAGACCCCCAAAGCATCCTCCCAATGTTGAGGGCATGTGGCCTGGTATGGTTCAGGCGGGAGGGGGGGGCGCTCTCGTCCCCCCCTCTTTTCCTGCGGCCTGCCAGGTTGCGTGCTCGGATAAGGGTCTGGTATGGATTTTGAGGGGGACCTCACGCCATTTTTTTTTTGGCTGGGATCCCCCTTAATATCCATCCCAGACCTGAAGGGCCTGGTTATTGAATTTGGGGGGACCCCTACGCTTTTTTTTTTTGTTTTTTTTATTTTTTATCAATGACTTTTTTTTTATGAATGACTTTTCAATGAATGACTGTTCTCTGTATTACGGGAGCCGACAATTCATTTAGCCGCGAGTGATTTTAAATAGCTTTCTTTCCTGCAAAAATTACACTTTTTGCAGAGACAGTTCTAAGCACAGGAAACATGTGCAAGGGGCCTAAGGAGGTTAGTAATGACAACCCTTGTGTTACGCTTATCTTATTCCAGGCATACTGAGTAAAGAAAAGAGCAGTGTGCAGTAACAAATATCAAACATCAGAATTGATGTGTCTTCCTATCGGATTTGTTAGTGATGCTTACAGTATTTTGCCCATTGTTGTTTTTCCTATTTAACCATTATAATTGTTTTTATTTTTCTGTGCCCAAGGCTCAGACTGCAGAACAGAAGGCAGCATGGTTGAATGAAATTCGGAAGATACTGACCAAGCAAGGGGAACTTATGAAAGGTAATCATATGATATGAGCAAATGAAGACAGACAGCCAGTATTGGAGCTGACCTATCATATGTGATGATACACATTCATGTCATGTTTCTGTTGCAGTAGAGAAACAGAAACAGAATTCGTTCTCAGACCAGGTTGTGCTGTCACCACAAATCAGTGAGGGGTACGTTATTGTGTTTGTTGCTTACAGCAAGCTTAGGGTCATCTACCATCTATTTAACTCACTGCTTTTTTCTTTGGCAGGCTTTCCTCTCTTAAGCACACAATGTAGCATGGTTTGCAGAAGGCCACAAAAGTATCTGCACTAAGGCCTTTTCCACATGGGGGTTTGTAATTTCTAACGGGTAACAGTCATGCTTGTTCTTAAAGTCCTGTACTACATAATTCATGACTTAAAAAGAAAGTTAGCTAAAGGCCCCAGCCTGGAGCTGATGTGTAGGTACATACATAACTGTTCTTTGGGTGGCCTTACCCATGTCTGGTGAGGGAACTTATCCCAGGCCAGGACTGGGAGCACTCCCAAGGTTTGGTCACTCTGTACTCTGGGGAAGGACATTTTCCATTTGTCGTCCTGCTTTACAAGTAATGCCGCGTACACACGAGCGGACTTTTCGACGGACTGGGTCCGACGGACTTTCGACGGAGTTCCGACAAACTTTTCGAATGAACGGACTTGGCCACACACAATCACACTAAATTCTGATGGATTCGAACGTGATGACGTACGACCGGACTAGAATAAGGACGTTCGTAGCCAGTAGCCAATAGCTGCCCTAGCATCGTTGTTTGTCCATCGGACTAGCACACAGACAAGCAGATTTTTCGATAGGAACTGGGTCCAGTGGAGTTCCGGCGGGAAAATTTAAGACATGTTTGTGACGAAACGTCCGTACACTCCTCTTGAGTGCTTTCGTCATATACCACTTCCTCCCAGTCTGAATATAGATATCAGATATTCCAACCGCTCCCAAGCACAAAACGAGACAAGACTTGCTTAGTGCTAACATGGACTGTTTTATTAGAACCAAAATGACAAGTATTTATAATACAGTAGAAGAGGAGATCCCCCCTCCTACTCATATTACTCTAACAATACACCTGTAACAAATTAACATGAGCTAATTAACTAATCCCTTTAAGCAGCCGATGTGACTCTGTGCCCATCAGGATTTCAATACAGGTCAGACTTGTTGTCACCGAGCTTCACACAGTAGATTATACATTATCATATGTACAACCACAAGACATTTTATCACAATAGCAGGACCTCCACTAGGAGTCGGCCCGTCTACCACATTGTACAGAGGACAATGTGATCAGCTCTCTCAACTAACATCTTGAGTTCATGACACTAGCATCTGACAGTGTGTGTCCCAACAGCATGAGACAACACACATTATATATACATATATACAGCATTGAATCTGACTAGCACAGATTATAGTGGGGTTCTCATTCACCCTGTGCCCCTTAAAATCCAGGGCCCATAATCAGTCAGCAAGAGGCTTGCATTCAGTCCTATCAAAAAGCCTGTGTCCCAGCTAGGTCTGTCACAATGTTCTATTTCTAAAGTCTTGTCGGATTTTTCGATAGCAAAAGTCCGATGGAGCCCACACACGATTGAATTGTCCGACGGATTCGCTCCATCGGACCTTTGCTGTCAAAGTCCTCTCGTGTGTACGTGGCATTAGTTGTACAATTACAACAATTTCCTTTTTTGCCCAGCTTGATATCAGATGTGGCACAAGAGGTAAATAAAGTGTAGTGCGGCTGAGACATATAAATAATAATTCAGAAAAAAAGGACTCATGTGATCAAGGCCTTACAATGCACATACTTCAACAAAAGCATGAACAAAGTGCATGGGCTTATAATAAACATATTTTGGCCTTAAAGGGAACCTGTCGGGCAGCTGTTTTCTGTCACACCCAGAGCTTCCATCCAGCACAGCATCTTGCCAGGGCCTGAGTTCAGGACACAGTGCTAGTTCCAGGTCAAAGGACACATCTGTAGTATCTTGTACACTAACCTGCCAGACCTGTTACTTGCACTGCATCTGGGAACCAGGTAAAGTCTGCCCCTGGCACTGTATAGTAACTTTGGTTGTAGCAGTTGTCCGCTTTTCTGGCAGGTTCTCTATAACAAGCTAGCTATTTCCCAGTTAGAATGGGCTGCAGATTTGGCTGCTGTGGGTGTTGTGATTTCTATTGATGCTGCAAAATGCTTATTTAAACTAAGGTGAGGGGTGGCCTTGTGATACCACCAGAATGTTAGAGGAGTTAGGCCCCATGCACACGAGATGCTGTTAAACGCGTGTTCAGAGGCAATTGGACACTTTTTTCAACTGCCCCTGAACGCATGCAATGTTATCCTCTGTGTCCATGTACACAGTCTTGTTTTTTCCCATTTTTATGCAGTTGCGTTTAACCTCGTTTTTTCCAGAAGCAAAAAAATGGGTTCAGACACTTTACTTTTCCACGTTTCAGACGCTAAACGCGGCACCCGCGTTTAGCCGTGTTTGCATTTATAAGCGTTTTTAAAGGAACCCAATTTTTTGGACCAGAAAACTCAGAAATATGATGGTAAACCATACTTTACTTAGTTCGTAGAGATAGTTCATAGAGCATATATACTCACTGATGCAATGCCATAAAAAACTCTAGTTTTTTAGGTGGCTTAGACAATGAGGAATGCCTCCACTTCTTTGCCCCAACCCTTCATCCAATTTCTAATCTAATCAGTGACTCCATCTAGTCTGACCAAAGCATAGCAATGTCTTTTTTTCACAAAGAAAAACCTGCATACCAATGTCTAGTCAGCCCCCAACCCCCCACCATGTTTGTGAAATATCCAACGGACATTCGCTGTGCCATCAACGGATGGGTCCAATATCGACGAGCTTTGACTCTGGACCTCTCACGCACTTTGCGACAACGTTGCTGCCTCATCAAGAGCAACATCAGGAGCATTTCCTGACATATATTCAATATGGGATCCATTTCCAAAAAAAAAAACACAGAAAGAGAGGCAAATGCAAGTGTACAACTGCTCTCTGCTGCTGCTGCTGCTCACTCTGATCAAAATGGCAGAAATAGTTAATAATACAAGCTTTCTGAGCTTGGGGAGGGTCTATATGATATCTTTACAAACGCTTATAGACGCAAACGCGGCATGAAAACGCGGCAAAACGCAAATTTTTAAACGCAGGTTTCTGCTTTTTAAAACATGCGTTCAGCAGAGTTTGCATCTGCGTCTCGTGTGCATGGGGCCTTAGGGAGAAGCTTTTCAGACTTAGCTCTTGGTTCTGGTGCTTTGTCACAATGTTGCAACCATTGTTCCTGTGAAATAAATCTCCTGTGATGACAGGGGAGAGCTGGAATAAATATCATATGATCACCAGCATGTAAGGTTGTGGTAAAGGGTAATCCAAATATTTTCTGGTAATAATTAGTATCTGCTCAGGATCTTATCAATTTTTACTTATGTGGTTAATTTCTAGCTCCAATAACGGTGTTGGTTTTACTGTAACATGCAGAGGGTTGTATTATCTCAGGAGGAGTAATAGCACTTGCCTCAACACTTAGTACTGACGCAGATCTATTATATGTAAATTACTGAGAATATTGATAGCCAGTTATCCTGAGCCATCTATAGACACATTGACCAGCATTTATTTTAGACCAAATTAATCTTTGTAAATCTTTCTGATCCGTCTTGAAGCATCTATGATAAACTATTTATTGCATTGTGCTCAAGGGTCCTTCCAGGGAGCAATTACATTCCTGAGTAGTATATTTGTATAGCCCCCTGTCAAGTCTCTTTTAAACTGCATTTATCTTTTTATTTGTCTTTTAAGAAGATTACAGAGGCTGTCAGTAAGTTCTGAAGAAAATGACTCTGAGAATTACAGTCCCATTACACTGGATAGCTTAAATATCTCACCTCAGCATAAAGCACACAAAGGTATGTATCACTCCCACTCAAAACCTTCATTTTGAATTTACAGTAACGAGTATAGTGGACATGTTGATATCCTAGTAAGACAACAATGTGTACAATATTCGTTGGCTGTGCCTGTCCTGCATGAAGGCCATTTGAGCTAGCAGAAAACATACTATGTCTTTTCCCATTTCCAGTTGAAATCATTTTGTGTATTTTCCCATTGCCTGTGGGAACCATACTTTTTCTCTGCCCATTCCCAATGGGAACAATACCATATATCTGCCCATTTCCAGTTGAAATCATGTTGTGTATTTTCCCATTGCCTGTGGGAACCATACTGTGTCTCTGCCCAATTCACAATGGGAACAATACCATATATCTGCCCATTTCCAGCTGAAATCATGTTGTGTATTTTCCCATTGCCTGTGGGAACCATACTGTGTCTTTGCCCATTCCCAATGGGAACAATACCATATATCTGCCAATTTCCAGTTGAAATCATGTTGTGTATTTTCCCATTGCCTGTGGGAACCATACTGTGTCTCTGCCCAATTCACAATGGGAACGATGTATCACTCCCACTCAAAACCTTCATTTTGAATTTACAGTAACGAGTATAGTGGACATGTTGATATCCTAGTAAGACAACAATGTGTACAATATTCGTTGGCTGTGCCTGTCCTGCATGAAGGCCATTTGAGCTAGCAGAAAACATACTATGTCTTTTCCCATTTCCAGTTGAAATCATTTTGTGTATTTTCCCATTGCCTGTGGGAACCATACTTTTTCTCTGCCCATTCCCAATGGGAACAATACCATATATCTGCCCATTTCCAGTTGAAATCATGTTGTGTATTTTCCCATTGCCTGTGGGAACCATACTGTGTCTCTGCCCAATTCACAATGGGAACAATACCATATATCTGCCCATTTCCAGCTGAAATCATGTTGTGTATTTTCCCATTGCCTGTGGGAACCATACTGTGTCTTTGTCCATTCCCAATGGGAACAATACCATATATCTGCCAATTTCCAGTTGAAATCATGTTGTGTATTTTCCCATTGCCTGTGGGAACAATACTGTGTCTCTGCCCAATTCACAATGGGAACGATGTATCACTCCCACTCAAAACCTTCATTTTGAATTTACAGTAACGAGTATAGTGGACATGTTGATATCCTAGTAAGACAACAATGTGTACAATATTCGTTGGCTGTGCCTGTCCTGCATGAAGGCCATTTGAGCTAGCAGAAAACATACTATGTCTTTTCCCATTTCCAGTTGAAATCATTTTGTGTATTTTCCCATTGCCTGTGGGAACCATACTTTTTCTCTGCCCATTCCCAATGGGAACAATACCATATATCTGCCCATTTCCAGTTGAAATCATGTTGTGTATTTTCCCATTGCCTGTGGGAACCATACTGTGTCTCTGCCCAATTCACAATGGGAACAATACCATATATCTGCCCATTTCCAGCTGAAATCATGTTGTGTATTTTCCCATTGCTTGTGGGAACCATACTGTGTCTTTGCCCATTCCCAATGGGAACAATACCATATATCTGCCAATTTCCAGTTGAAATCATGTTGTGTATTTTCCCATTGCCTGTGGGAACCATACTGTGTCTCTGCCCATTCCCAATGGGAACAATACCATATATCTGCCCATTTCCAGTTGAAATCATGTTGTGTATTTGCCCATTGCCTGTGGGAACCATACTGTGTCTCTGCCCATTCCCAATGGGAACAATACCATATATCTGCCCATTTCCAGTTGCAACCATACTCTGTCACTGGTATTCTCTAGTAGGAACTATAGTGTTTCACTGCCCATATTCATTAGAAACCATATTTTCTCTTTCGTTCATTGACAGACACAGCGCTCCATTATTATGAAACATAGGGTTGTATCGCCCCCTACAGCAGTAGGACACTAGGCAGAGAAAAGACTGGGCAGTCCTAGGTGATATACACCCCCTCTCTGCTATAGGCCTTCAGTTTTTTTTCTGCCTAGTCAGGAGTAAGGACCTAGTTGCCTGCTGGGATCTCTGGTCCTGGCAATTTTTGTTTATGCTTTTTAAGCTACTTTTTTTCTATTGGATTTTTTCCTGTGAGATCTACAATCAACTGCCGGACTGGGCGATGGGCTGAACATTAAGATCCAGTGTAGAAAAAAGAAAAGAAAGTGCGCTACAATATAAAGCATGCACCTATGAATAATGAAATTTGTTAAATAATGGAAGCAGCAATTCTCCTGTGTAACATCAGTACAGTGAAAAGATTTAAAAAGAAAATAGAATCACGTTAAATCTGTGAGTTTAAACAAATATAAACCATAAAAAAAATCAATATTGAAACCATTCACAGTTCTGTGTGAATCATAGACTAAGTGAACAGGTGTGTGAGTGTGATTAATGAGACCACAATCGTAAAAGACCAAACATTAAACGTTTGTGAACCATAAATGAGAAAAAAAAATTAAAAATAAAGAATGAAAAATATAAATAAAAAATTATTGTTCAATGTCCAAACAAGGCAAAAAATCTCCGTGTAACAAGCTTTGAAAATATGACATCCACCTGTGCAAAACTTGGGAATGAAGTCCATCCACAAATGAAATGTATCTTCAATCACTGATGAACAAACACTGTTGAATCCACCACCACTTTAGAAAGAATCACTTCTTACCAGATAGCCGTGATCCCCCATTACAGAGGATCGGGGAAAGCATGTAGTATAGGCACAGCTTATCTCCAGAGAGCACCGAGTTTGCTTGCTACCCTTCAGATCACCTCATTGGTAATCAAGACCATAAATGGATATCTGTGGCATATAAAAACATGAATGCTCCATTTACACTTACAAATGTTGCATCAATTAGAACGCCTCAAGTGCCTGGGCAGAGCAACACGTTGACGTCACCTCATGTTATTGTTTGAGTATCCAGAAGGACGGGTTTGTCTGAGTGTGCGCCGGCCGGCACTTCGGACTTCAGGCTTTTCTAATTGATGCACCATTTGTAAGTGCGATACTTTGTTTTTAATCTTTCAAATGAACCCAAAGGTTTTTTACACTATTGGAGCATTTATGTTTTTACATGCCGCGGATATCCATTTATGGGCTTGATTACCAATGAGGCGATCTGAAGGGTAGCAAGCAAGCTCGGTGCCCTCTGGAGATAAGCTGTGCCTATACTACATGCTTTCCCTGATCCTCTGTAACGGGAGATCACGGATATCTGGTAAGAAGTGAAACACAGTGTTTGTTCATCAGTGATTGAAGATACATTTCATTTGTGGATGGACTTCATTCCCAAGTTTTGCACGGGTGGATGTCATATTTTCAAAGCTTGTTACACGAAGAGTTTTTGTCTTGTTTGGACATTGAACAATCATTTTTATTTATATTTTTCATTTATTTCTCATTCATGGTTCACAAATGTTTCATGTTTGGTCTTTTAAGATTGTGGTCTCATTAATCACACTCACACACCTGTTCACTTAGTCTATGATTCACATAGAACTGTGAATGGTTTCAATATAGATTTTTTTATGTTTATATTTGTTTAAACTCACAGATTTAGCGCGATTCTATTTTCTTTTTAAATTAAGATCCAGTGGTCTCCCCAGTATGTGCTAGGTCAGCCGCTACATAGCCCTATTGGACAGGGGCTGGCCCTGCGAGTTAAACATCTCGCAAGGTCGCATACGAACGGGTCTCGGTCTGTGTCGCAGCATTCCTCATGGCCGACAGCCCCCACTTCGGTGACAGGGAGGATCTGTCTGGGAGAATTACCCACATACTCGCTGGAGTGGTAAGTAAGGGGCCCCCTCCCCGGGTGAGGCACAGGCCCCCCTAGCTGCAGCCAAAATTTGGGGTCTCTGGACCCAAAGGGTCCCAAAATGACATGATGGACATAGTTGACCGACTTTGGGGCCCTGTATCTCGGGGCCACTTGGTGCTAGAAACCCCAATTTGGATATATTGTAGTGTTGGTGCACACCAAATTCGGGGTTCTTAGCGCCAAGTGACCCTGAGATATGGGGCCCCAAATTCGGGTTCAGAAAATGTCATTCTCTGCTGCAGAAAAGTGCTTGACTCTAGTATAAGCCGAGGGGGGCACTTTCAGCACAAAAAATTGTCCTGAAAAACTCAGTTTATACTCGAGTATATACAGTATTTATTATAGAGGTATATAACCAGGTATCGCCATGATCATACACGGTGCCATACTTTAGTGATTGGGTTGCCACCTTATCCCTTGAAAACAGCACACAAATAAATTACACGGATTCTGTGGCTGAGAAAGGTACTAAATATCTTCACAGGTATTTTACCTGCTTTTAACTAGTAAGAGAGCCTGTGTAATTGGGTCTTAACCTGTTGCCGACCGCCCACTGTCAATTGACGACGGAGCGGTTCGGCTCTTGTGGCGGGCTGCCGTCATATGACGGCGCTAACTTTGCGGCCACTAGGGGGCCCGATGCGCATGCCCGGCGGCCGCGATGTCCGCCGGGCACCCGCGATTGCCCAGTAACTGAGCAGGACGTGGATCTGTGTATGTAAACACACAAATCCACGTCCTGTCAGAGGAGAGTAGAGGAGACCGATGGTGTGTCCCTTGTACATAGGGACACCGATCGGTCCCCTCCCCCAGTCAGTCCCCTCCCCCCACAGTTAGAATCACTCACATAGGGAACATATTAACCCATGCAGCGCCCCCTAGTGTTAACCCCTTCCCTGCCAGTCACATTTATACAGTAATCAATGCATTTTTATAGCACGGATCGCTGTATAAATGTGAATGGTCCCAAAAATGTGTCAAAAGTGTCCGATATGTCCGCCGCAATATCGCAGTCACGATAAAAATCGCAGATCGCCACCATTACTAGTAAAAAAAAAAAAATAATAATAAAAATGCTATAAATCTATCCCCTATTTTGTAGACGCTATAACTTTTGCGCAAACCAATCAATATACGCTTATTGCAATTTTTTTTTTTACCAAAAATATGTAGAAGAATACGTATCTGCCTAAACTGAGGAAAAAATTTGTTTAATAAAAAAAAAAAAAATTGGATATTTATTATAATAAAAAGTAAAAAATATTGCGTTTTTTTCAAACTTATCCCTCTTGTTTATAGTGCAAGAAATAAAAACAGCAGAGGTGATCAAATACCACCAAAATAAAGCTCTATGTGGGGAAAAAATTATAAAAATTGGGTACATCGTTGCATGACTGCGCAATTGTCATTCAAAATGCAACAGCGCTGAAAGCTGAAAAATGGCCTGGGCAGGAAGGGGGTGTTTGTGCCTGGTAGGCAAGTGGTTAAAGGGATAAAATGGGTAGTCTGACACCAATTATAACAGTTCCAGTCCAAATAGATGGCAGTAGAGTGTTATGGAGATGACCTGATTTTATGTACAGGGCTTTCCCATGGGGATAATGTGGTGAGTATATATTCATAATGGGCAACAAGAAATTCAATTCATACTTTTAAATGTTTTTTATTTCACTACTTGAGTTTCCTACATTTAAAGTATTCCAACTCACAACAATGTTAGCCATATATTGTGATTACAACCACTATGACAGTAGTGTAGCCCACTGCTACATTTATTCCTAGCCATCCTGTTAACTTGTCATCAAAAGTGTCAGTCTTTAGTAACTATGACTTTTAGTGCATGCATAATGCTTAAAACATTTGAAACTTTTGTCCAGGTTGGACTGGAATGTCCCAGTCTTTAGAGATCTGTGAAGGACTTGAAGGCTGGTCCAGCTCATGTGCTTGTTCTGACACCGAAGAGGAGGACACATTGCAGTTGGTTAGTAGATTGCTTTTATTATTATTGTGAAGAATGCTGCCAGCATAGCTGCTGGTTTGAATTAACAGTGTTTAAATACTTTCTCATTTGGGGCTCTGATGGGTTTAATTAACAAGTAAGGCACCAAAGAGACATTCAGCATTTGAATGATCTGCATGTTTTGCTTGAACACTGTTTTATCTATTGTCCCATATCATACTAATTGTATGAAGGTTTGTCACAAGTAAGTACCATAGCTCCAAAATCAGCAAGTGAATACCCTTGTCCCTGGTCTAAGATATGTGAATAAGGACAATCTGGGGCAGGGCTGCACTGGGACAAAAATTTGGCCGTGGACTCCATCCAGAACGGCCCACTTTAATTTTACAAACACGCACAGAAACAGTATATAAACTATACGCAATTGCGCAAAAAAAAATGGAAAAACATTCCACTGTAAGTAAACAACTTTTTTTTCAGGGTCCCCAGAGAGCCCCCCACTTACATCAGGGTCCCCAGAGAGCCGCCCACTTACATCAGGGTCCCCAGAGAGCCCCCCTTACATCAGGGTCCCCAGAGAGCCCCCCCTTACATCAGGGTCCCCAGTGAGCCCCCTTATGTCAAAGTCCCCAGAGAGCATCAGCCTTGCATCAGGGTCCCCAGAGAGCACCCTATTTACATCAGGGTCCCCAGTGAGCCCCCTTATGTCAAAGTCCCCAGAGAGCATCAGCCTTGCATCAGGGTCCCCAGAGAGCACCCCCTATATACCCCACCCCTCCTTACATCAGGGTCCCCAGAGAGCCCCTCCTTACATCAGGGTCCCCAGAGAGCCCCTCCTTACATCAGGGTCCCCAGAGAGCCCCCCCTTACATCAGGGTCCCCAGAAACAAGGGTCCCCCCCCACTTACATCAGGGTCCCCAGAGAGCCCCTCCTTACATCAGGGTCCCCAGAGAGCCCCCTTCCCCTTGCATCAGGGTCCCTAGAGAGCCCCCTTTACATCAGGGTCCCCAGAGAGCCTTCCCCTTACATCAGGGTCCCTAGAGAGCCCCCCTTACATTAGGGTCCCTAGAGAGCCCCCTTACATCAGGGTCCCCAGAAAGCCCCCCTCCACTTGCATCAGGATCCCCAGAGAGCCCCACCTTACCTCAGAGTCCTCAGAGAGCAGATCCTTACATCAGGGTCACCTGAGAGAGGGCTGGCAGTGAGAGATGATGTAATCCCTCTGCTGCCCGCATCTGCACAGTGAGGGTGGAACAGTGGTGATGCAGGGTGGGTGGTAAGAGATGATGTAATCTTTGCTCTTTCGCCCACCTGGCTCTCCCGTGCTGCCTGTCGCATGGCTGCAGAGAGGCCACGTCCCTGTGGTTGGGGACCCCTTGGACTCTGGGCTATAGCCCCAACAGCCACTCCCTAGCGACGGCACTGTCTGTCACTGAAACCAGCCCACTGAGCCATCGCCCTCCTGGGAAACTCCTGGTAGTCCCGATGGCCAGTACATGCCTGATCTGGGGAAATTCTAGCTACACTTAAAGCAGAACTACAAGCACCAAAGTAATCGTGTCCCCTAATCTACTCATGGAGAACATAGACTATTTATCTTCCATTTCTAGCTAAATAACCTTTAGGAATATAAAGTAGCGGTCATGTGACCACTCCAGTACCGTTCTCCTAGAAGCCTGTGCTGTTCAAGCTGCTGTGGGTTTGGCCACTGTGCTGTTTGAGCCAGCAGTAAGGACAACTGGCTGCAGACGCAGCCTCATTGCAATAAAACAACAGCTACAGGAATAGGCTGCTTTGGCTCAGTGTTGCACAGTCAGAAGTTCCTAGAAGAATTTATTTGTGGAGGAGAGTACACAAGAGTGTCCTGCATGCAGAACATGTAACACACAGGAAATTAAGAAGTGGAGTCAAGACCCCCTCTGCAACAAAAATAAGTAAAAAAAAACAAAAAAAAAACATCCAAGCTGCAGTTCTGCTTTAACTTAAGCCAAAAAAAGATAAATCAATTCATTAGTTGGGATCACTGATTTCCCCAGACTGTGCTGCAATATCTAGTAATGGCAGCTCATGTGGTTTTACAGTCTCCTGGCAAATATAAAGCACTGGCTGACTGCAAGAAGAGGGGATCTGATGATGTACTGGTGAGAAATGGGGATGTTATCCAACTATTGCAGGAGGACGCTGAGGGAAAATGGTAAGTTCGTTAACTAAAGCTATGTTTTCATTACTATGTTTTCAAAGTAGCTTTGGTGTCAGTTTTTTTTTGGCATCAAAAGGATTGTAGCAAACAGTATAGTAATGTGGTAACAGAGTATTTCAATACAGTTCGATACAGTTCCTCAAAGGAAAAAATACAGTATATAATAATAATATATGATATACTGTATATGTCATAATAATAGCAGTATATAATATAGTGAACAGTCCCTTTTAGGCAGTACAGGGGGAGTCTTATAAAATATTTGTCAGCTAGACTCAGCAGCCTCCTTACATCTACTCCTAGGTCAAGTGATGTTTCTATTCATAAAAATATGTGCTGGTTTCTCTTTAATAAGGGGGCCCCCAGATCCCTGCCCCCCACCCTATGTGAATGAGTATGGGGTACGATGTACCCCTACCCATTCACCTAAGGTGTAAAAGTGTAAATAAAATAAACACACAGTTTTTTAAAATATTTTATTGCACAGCTCCGGGGGTCTTCTTCCGTCTTGGGGGGTCTTCTCACCGGACTCCTCCGCTATCTTCTGCTCTTTTACCTAGCTCTTTTACCTAGCTCTTTTACCTAGCTCTTTAACCTAGCAGAGGAGCCCGGCTTTCTTCTTCGTCGCCGCCGTCGTCTGGGGGTCTCGTTCCGCCTTCGGGGGTCTTCGGGGGTCTCTTCTGTTCTTGCCGCTGTCGCCGCCTTCTGCGTCGTCTTCTTCCTCTTCTTCTTCTTTTTCTGATGTTGACTCGCCGCTCTCTCTGGCCGGAATGGCAGAGACACGCGGTGTTGTGACTTATATAGGGACAAGGGGCGGGGTCACATGCTCATGTCACATGGTGACCCCGCCCCTATATGATGTCACAGTCCCGGAGGATGCTGGACTTAAAACTTAGTCCGCCGGACTTTTGGGAATCTAGTCCGGCGGACAATCCCGCGGGAAAGTCCGCTCGTGTGTACGCGGCCTTAGTCTTCAGCACAGATGATCCCAGTGCTGGGGACGTGAGTTTGAAAAGAGGAGTGTAAGGTTACATTAGAAAAAATTTTTGTGAGGGTTCAGGTTATAGGAAGGAATAGGGCTCATGCACACTGGGCGTCATAAATTACACTTTTACAGGCGTTCAACTTATTTTTCCCTGCCTCTAAATACCCTCCATTTTAGCCTATGGGTCCATACAGGAAGGAGCATTTAGAGGCAGAAAAAAAGCCCACCACTTGTGTGTATAGGAGAGGAGTGTTTGGACAGAAAAAACATTGAAGGCACTTAAACAACTGTAAACGCGCCTAAATGTGCCTAAACGCTAAGCACATTTAGCAATTGAGCATTCATTTATTCCAATGGCCAGAATACATTTATATTCTGGCCAATGAAATTAATGAACACCCAAACATTTGACGCACTTAATCAGTTCCCGACCGCACTATAGCCAAAAGGCGCTACAGCACGGTCATCTAGTTCTGGGAGGGCATCCATGGACATCTCCCAGGACCGCACCCCCTGTGCACCTCTTGGGGCACGCATCCAGCACGCTCTGTGATCGTTGTGTCCTTCGGACACACCTGAACGCAGTTCATGATAAAGGGCCAATCACAGCATTTGTAAACAAACTTGATGGTTTTCAGCACTGTCACAGTGTGAGGAAAGGAGTGCTGATAACTGGCAATTTTGCCAGGGCAAATTTCCACTAATAAAATCAGTGCAGCCCCATTAGTGTCAATCAATGCCCATCAGTGCTGCCTATCAGTGCTGCCTTTCAGTGCCCATCGGTGCTGCCTTTCAGTGCCCATCGGTGCTGCCTTTCAGTGCCCATCGGTGCTGCCTTTCAGTGCCCATCGGTGCTGCCTATCAATGCCCATCAGTGCAGCCTCATCAGTGCACATCAGTGAAGGAGAAATTACTTATTTGCAAAATGTAATATCATAAACTAAGAAAATACATTTTTTTCGACATTTTTACATTTGTTTACCAAAAAAATAAAAACTCAGTGGTGATTAAACCCAACTGAAAAAAAAGCTCTATCTGTTTTAAAAAATATATAACAATGTCATAAGGGTAAAGTGTTGCATGAATAATTGTCATTCAAAGTGCGATAGCACTAAAAGCTGAAAATTGGCCTGGGCAATTTTGAAGTTGTTAAATGTGTTTGCAAAACATGATTTTAGATGTATTTTTAAGCTGCATTTACCTCCCCTAAATGCCTGGTGTCCAGGGGAGGAAAAAAATGTCCTGCATGAGGCTTAAGTATGAGGGCTGGGGTTATAGGAAGAGTTAGTGTAAAGCCCCATACACACGCTCGGATTATCCGAGGACCAGGTCCGTCGGATCATGTCCGTCGTACTTTGTCCGATGTTGGTTTTGCGTACACACGGTCGGACAAAGTTGTCGGAAAATCCGATCATTCTGAGCGTGGTGACGTTTGTTGCCTACGACGGGACTACGTAGAGGCTAGTAGCCAATAGCTTTGGTCTTGTAATGTGATCTGAGCATGCGTAGCACTTTGTCCGTCGGAATTCGCTACACACGATCAGATTTGGTGTGATCGGACTTTGTTGTCAAAAAATCTATCCAGCAGGAGATAGAACTTTGTCCGTCGGACAATCCGATGGAAACTGTCCAATGGTGCCTACACACGGTCGGAATTTCCGACAACATTGTCTGATAGGACAGAATCCATCGGAAAATCCGACCGTGTGTATGGGGCTTAAGGGTTGAAGTTCTAGGAAGGATTGCTGTGAAGGTTGCAGTTATAGGAATGCCCAGTATAAGGGATGGGGGTTATAGGGCTGGTGTAAGGGTTGGAGGTACGGGGAGGTTTAATGAAATGGTTGGGGTTATACAGTTAGTATGGTTGTAAAAAGACACAAGTCTATCTAGTTCAACCAATAAAAGGGGGGGGGGGGGGGGGGATCATACAATCTTATATACATAGTCTTATACCCACAGTTGATCCAGAGGAAGGCAAAAAAACTCCAGCAAAGCATGACCTAATTTGCTCCAGTGGGGGAAAGAATTTTTTCCTGATCCCCCAAGACGTCGGGTAGGATAGGAAGAGAGATGAGCAGTCATGTGAGTTCCGGGAGGCGCTCTGATAGAAGGTATAAATAAGCTTTTTTTTTTAAATAAAGGACATACAATGGGGCACATGTTATTATCTAACAGAGTGGATTGTAGGTACATGACACTTTTATTTTAGCAGCAGGAAGGGAGGATCGTGGAGCAGATCGGAGCTCACAGGCAGGGAGGGGATCGGGGGAGAGAGGAGACACAGCAGATGACGGAGGCACGTAAACTGACCGCGGTGTCAGGGCTCAGCAGCCATGATGAACCCTGGTCAGTTTACAGGGGGGGGGGGCAGAACAAGGCAGGATCAACCAGGTATTTCAGGTGATCTGGTGCTTAACTGACCTGCCTGCAGTCCAGACCTTTCACCAATTGAAAAAATTCGGCACATCTTGAAATGAGAAATACAACAATGAATGACCCAGGATTATTGAGCAGTTAGAATCCTATATCAGACAAGAATGTGACAACATTCCTCTTCCAAGACTCCAGCAACTGGCCTCAGTTCCCAGACATTTACAGAGTAATGTTAAAAGAAGAGGGGATGCTACCTCATGGTATGCATGGCCCTGTTCCAACTGTCTTGAGACGTGTTCAAAGTCACCTTATTTCTTTGTTAAAATATCCTTTTTTTCAGTTGAAACATTTGATATGTTTTCTGTTGTGAATAAATAATGGATTATGATATTAGATTTTGCAGTGTTCCAACTTTTTTGGAATTGGAGTTATAGTTTACACGATAAATACTGTATAGTTCTGCTTTTTTTTAAGATCAGAGGCAAGACACTGCATTTCTTGCAAAATCAACAGTTATTTTTTTACTTGCTAAAAGTGTTCTTAGCCTGAAAAAAAAAATGAAAACGAATGCAGCCACATCGAAGGACTGGTAAACTGCAATATATAATATTTTTGGGGGTTTAGAAAAGCTTTGAAGTAAACATGTACTATATAGGCATGAGGGAGGTGATTGCTGATATTGTTACGTTTTTAGACAAAATAAATTACTTGGGTCCCTTTCACACTTGTGTGACTTCAAAGACGCGCGATTTTACCACGATTTTGCTGCGATCCGTGGCCACGATTTTTGCCGCGATTTTGCCGCGATTTCAAGGAATGCCTGTGTAAGTGGCATCAAAATCGGACCAAAGTAGTGCAGGGACTACTTTGAAGTCGGAACGACTTGAAGTCGTACTAATATGAATGGCTGTCATTGGAAATCATGGGAACGACTTGTCATGCTACTTAGCAGTCCCAAATCGTGGGACAAGTCGTATAAGTGTGAAAGGGGACTTACGCTTATCATCAATATAGCATCCAGTGCATTGCTGGGGCACACTCAAAATGTTTTTCAAATACTGACTTTTTTGAAAGTCATATAGTGATGGCATCTAGCGTGTTATGATCATTACACCTCACACAGATTATTGCAGAATGGGAAATGTTTCTGATGACCCTGATTGCATATGCTGCAACAATGGAGGCCACTGAAATGTTGGAAGTGATCTGCTGGTGCTTCCAGTTCTTCCTCAGTAGTCAGTAAATAATAATCACTTCTCAAATCTCTGACTGTAGGCAGACCTGGACTGGGACAAAAAATGGGCCTGGGCATTTTAGACTAAGCAGCCCATGACATATTTACCGTTTACCCTTTCCCATTCTCCATCCTGACAGAGGCAAGGGGGGCTGGGAAAGAGCACAGGGGGCTGGAAAGCATGGGGGGGGGCGAACAGCACAGGGGGGGCGGGTGTAGAGCATGGGGGAATGGAGAGCATGGGGGGAGAGCACTGGGGGGCTGGAGAGCACTGGGGGGAGCCTGAGAGTGCAGGGGCAGAGACTGGGGGTGCTGGAGAGCACAGGTGGGGCCTGAGAGCACGGGGGCAGCATAAAGAAGCTGGATAGGAGTAGCTGCTGCATATAGAAGAATCAATCTCTCCATTTTCTTCCTGCAGCCTCTGAATGCCTGCGGGGAGGAGAAGTGGGCTTTAGGAGGCTGCAGGAGGAAAATAGGTAGAAGGATTCATCTATATGAAGCTGCCCCGCTGCTCCTCCTATCCAGGCGCAGGGGGAGCCACACTCACTTTCTCTCTGGTCCTGTGTTTCCTCCAGTTCCTTCCTTTTCAGGGTCACAGATCAGCTAACCTATGTGTGCCCTATGGCCAGTCCTGGGCCTGACTGTAGATGTTTGAAAATCTTCCTGTGATTTCTGTAGTTGATGATAAGACCCTAAACTATTTTCCTGTTTACCCAGATAGCAAGGATAACTTGCCACAAATTTGTGGCAGTCTTGAATTTTAAGTCAGTTAACTTGCTGCACATTTTCACTGGCAAGTTGTACACTTGCAGAGCACTCGAAGTTTACACTTTTCCAATTTTATAGCAAATTTGCGTGGCAAGTCTATAGCAAGAGAAAAGTTGTAGTGGTGAGTCTACAGCAGGAGCCCTGCAAGTAACAGTGACCCCTGTGGCGGGATGACTATTGCACAACATAACTGAACCAGAACTTGCCGCAGACTTGCAGAATGGTTTCTGGAGTCATGCAATGTGCAATTGTGTAACAAACGTGTGAAGCCTGGCAAGTCTAGCAATAGCTTAGCAAGTCTTTTTCAAACTTGCAGCACAATTGCTTGCTATCTGGGTAATGACATTCCTTATTTTTCTTCCTCGTACATACATTTTTACTGATGCTCTAGAAGTTTGGTGTGTAATTCTAATGAAGGCAGATGTTTGCTGAGGGAATTTTAGTCTGCAGCAGCTGTCGCTTGGTCTTTTTCAGCATATATTAGCAGCATCTCAGAAAAGACAGGAGTGATGAATTACCTCTAAGTAATGTCACACGAAGGTGCTAAGGTTTGTGTTTGTACGAAAATAGGTTAGTGAAGAATTTGAACAGGAAAAAAGAAGGTTGGATTCATGGAAACAACTTGCAAATCGTCATCGGTGAATGCAGGATCCGAGCTTCTAAATTAACAGGTAATGATACAGGAATGCATTGTGATAAGTGACAGCAAAAAAGAGAAAATATGCACGCCATTTTTTATGTTCAAAATAATTATGCTATTGTTTATATTGTTTATTTCACTTAATTGTGTTTTTTTTTTTTTTATATAACTTAAAGTGGAAGTAAACCCCCCTATCGTTTTTCAGCCAAGGAAGCTGCCATCTTTGCCTCTGTTTAACCTTCAACTGCCACAGTGCTGCACATGTGATCCGTTATGACACCAGCCATTGGATGGTTTGACTGTTTGGTTGAGAGCACAGCCAATGTGCAGTTAGCATTCACGGCATGCCTTTTTTTTTTAGACTGTTAAATCGATGGGTTTACTTCCGCTTTAAGAATTTTATAATACCACATTTTGTGTCAGAAACATCATTTTTGTATAAATGGGACATGTTGCACTATAAAGGTAGCATTTCAAAGTCACACTAACGGTACTAAAATTATCCTTGTCCAAACTAAGTATACATTTACATTTTTTACATATTTTTCCTATTTTTATTATACAGGAAATTAAAAAACTCTTGGAAGTCATTACCACCAAAATACAAAAAAGGCAAACTCCCACTGTGATACAAAAATAATAAATAAATCAAGGTGGTCCCATCCCTAAGTATAGACCAAAAAGGGGACCCCCTTTTAATATTTAAATAAACAACATTTTTTATACACCCATGCTCATTATGGTGGTCTAATTACAGTCCCAACCTAGGGGGTCCCCTTTTTGGTTTACCACCCAAAATAGAAGCATTGATTGTCCCAAAACAAGAAATACATGTTAGGGTTGATTTACTAAAACTGGACTGTGCAAATTCTGGTGCAGCTCTGCCTAGAAACCAATCAGCTTCCATTATTTTTTTGTCAAAGCTTAAAGGAGAAGTATAGCCAAAGCTCTTTTGACTGTACTGCTCCTGTGGATCACAGGAGTGCTGTTCGTTCTGCACTCCTGTGACCCATTTTCAGCCGACAGCATGCTAAAGTCCGCTGTCAGCTGACATCACATTGCTGGTCCAGGCTCTGAAAAGATCACAACCATATGGTCAGGCTCCACCGAGATTCTTGGAATCGGCAGCTAGGTCAGCCGCACACGCCCCCTCCACAGCTCAGCACTCCAGCGAGCGCTGGAGGGGCAGAGCAGAGAGCCAGTGGCTGAACACTGCAAACTGATCAGCAGTCTTTGATCGCTAAGTTCTCGGTCTTAGAGCCAGCAGGGGACAGATGCAGCATTGGACCAATTCTGCATCCACCTAGGTGAGTAAACTTTTTTTTTTTGGTTAACCCATTCTTCTCTTTTAAATGAACAAGCTGAAGTTAGAACCTACCATGCAGAGCTGCACCAGATTTTGCACTCTTCAGTTTTAGTAAATCATTCCTTCTGCAATACCAGTTATTGACTGGTTATGAGGCCCAAAGGTAAAATGTGAAAATTATTCTGGCGCTTAACTGGTTAAAATGATTAAAGCGTATCTAAATCAAAAATTGTATACAGTAAACCCCCCTCCATCGCTGGGGTTACGTTCCGGACCCACCCGCGAAAAGTGAAAAACCGCAAAATAGAAAGACTCTATTTAAATACACCCTAGGCATGTTTTGTTAATTTTTTAATATTAAAGATCTTTAACTGGTTCCCGACCGGCGCACGACGATATACGTCGGCAGAATGGCACGGACAGGCAGGAGGGCGTATATATAAGTCCCTCCTTAATGCCATCCGTGCCATCGGGAGCGCGCCGGTCGGGACCCCCGTGAGGCGGGTCCCGCGGACTTGATCGCCGCGGGGACACCCGCGATCGTCTCACGGGAAGGCTGAACGGGGAGATGCGGAAATACACAGCATCTCCCCGTTCTGCCTAGCAACTAGTGACGCCGATCTCTGCTCCCTGTGATTGGAGCAGAGATCAGCATTCACTAGCTGACAGCCCCGCCCCCCCCCCCCCCCACAGTAAGAAACACACCACTAGGCATACTTAACCCCTACACTGCCCCCTTGTGGTTAACCCCTTCACTGCCAGTGTCATTTATACAGAATCAATGCATTTAAATAGCATTGATTGCTGTATAAATGACAATGGTCCCAAAAATGTGTCAAAAATGTCCGATGTGTCCGCCATAATGTCGCAGTCACAATAAAAATCGCTGATCGCCACCATTACTAAAAAAAAAAAAATTATTAATAAAAATGCTATAAAACTATCCCCTATCTTGTAAACGCTATAACTTCTGCGCAAACCAATCAATAATCGCTTATTGCGATTTTTTTTTACCAAAAATATGTAGAATAATACGTATCGGCCTAAACTGAGGAAAAAAAAAATTTTTTTATATATTTTTGGGGGATATTTATTATAGCAAAAAATAAAAAAGAATGCATTTTTTTCAAAATTGTCACTCTTTTTTGTTTATAGCGCAAAAAATAAAAACCGCAGGGGCGATCAAATACCACCAAAAGAAAGCTCTATTTGTGGGAAAAAAAGGATGTCAATTTTGTTTGGGAGCCACGTCGCACGACCGCGCAATTGTCAGTTAAAGCGACGCAGTTGCGAATCGCAAAAAGGGGCCTGGTCCTTTGGCTGCAAATTGGTCCGGTCTGAAAGTGGTTAAACACACTTTTACGCAATAGAAACACATAAAAGATAGAGAGAGAGATCAAGAGGATTTTTAAAACATAAGAATATTGTCTTAACAGTATAGTACACTGTACAGTACAGTAAAAAATAGAGTACATAACTGCAAAATGGCGAAATATTAGTGCAATATCAGAATAACGGGTCCTAATTAAAATAGCGCGATATACCGGGACCGCAAAAACTGAACCGCGATAGAGCGGTGGTTTACTGTATATCGCAGCTTACCAATTGTTTCATCATGGCTGCATTCATTTTCATTTTCTATTTTTAGCTTTTTTTCTTTTCTTTTAATCCAGTGATTTGACCAGCAAGTCTGTTCCTTTAACCAGGAACAGCCAAGCTGTCCAGCAAAAGTACCAGAGGGTTAAGACTAGAAATGTAAAATTTCCGAAAATTTTGAAGCTCGGAAAAAAACCCTGTTTTTTTCATTTTTGGGGGGGGGGAACATAAATTTTCAGAATTTTATTTTAAAAATGCTACATTAGCACTTTTTTGTCTTTTTAAGATTGAAAGTCATTCTGTTACGAGAACGTTGAGAAAAACTATGTGCATTGTCATCATTGTTGTCCTCTTCACTTCGATCCATGAAGGATTTTTTAATATCTACAGGACACTTGTTACATACAAGAATGTGTTTTGTCATCCTGGTAGCATTTGGAAATGCATATTTCATCTGACAACATTTGCAAATCACATTTTTCTTTTCAGAAGAACTTGTAATGTGAAAATGCCTCCATATGCTAAATGTTGGTCTCACCATTTTTCTGAGGGGAGTAGGAAATAAAAACAAGAAAAAATTACTACTTTGCAAGAAATCACTAATCTATGGTTGTGTGTGGGGGTGGGGAAGAACCAGATTACTGCCTTTGAGGCCTAGTGAAGAGGTCAGAACAAACCAGACACACCCACTAACATGCAAAAGCAAAACTGAAACCTTTTTCTTGTTACAATAGCAGCACAGCACCTCCTAAAGGAATAAATGCATACTGTTCTTGCATTGGAGGGCTCAGTTTGTTACCTAGGACTTGCTTGTCCTCACTCAGTGCACAGAAATGAGAATAATCTGATATCATACATTTTTTTAGAAATGATTTGGAAAATATTTGAACACCCTGTCTTAAAATATTTTATTCATCATGTTAATTTAAAATATTCCACAATTTTTTTTTTTTCTTTTTTCAACTTTTCCCAATTTTTGGGAAAAAAAAAAAAGCCTTCAGGAAAAAAAAAAACGGGAATATTTTTTTTTTTTTTTTTTTTTTTCCATTTTTTTTTCTGGCCCTTCACATATCTAGTTAAGACTGATGAGTGTTTTACAACTGCCAGCTTTTATTCCTTTATGTAAAGCCTTTCTGCAGATTTTTGTCTACAGATTTACCAAAAACATATAATATGAGGTCAAACCTTAAGAATTTAAATTTGTATGCGATCAGGCAGGCCCTTGCACTACATGGTTTGGTAAATCTGAAGACAAAAATCTGCACAAAATCGAATAGTGTGTTTAATTTGTTAATCCAATCCCCCATACACACTATACAACTTTTGTTGTCTAACATCTTTTAGATTTACCAAAACCATGTAGTGCAAGGCCTGCCTGATTGCATGCAAATTAAAACACTTAAGGTTTCACCTCATATTATATGGTTTTGGCAAATCTGAAGGAAAAAAAAATACAGAAAATTGTATAGTGTGTATCCAGCTTTAATCTCCTAGTGCATCAAACAGTACCCTCTGCACAGGCTGACAATGTTGCTGTCCAAAGGTGTCTGCTTTACTAATTCATCCAGAATGCAGACCCCCTAAGAGTTGATCACACCTATGCATTTTCAGTGCATTTTGCAGATTTGCACTACAGAATGTGTTCCATAGGAAACCATGTTAAATGGACTGTAGTGCAAATCTGCAAAATGCAAAAAGCACAAAAAAATGCATAGGTGTGAATCAGGCCTAAGACAGGACGTGTTCTACTGGCCAGATCACCAGGTGAAATAGATAAATAAAAGTAGCCATTGGTAGGATTGGTAACCTGCAAAATATTATTATTATTTTATGGTTTAATACCCCTTTAAATGGCAAACTGTATATACTCGAGTATAAGCCGACCCGAATATAAGCTGAGGCCCCTAATTTTACCACAAAAAAAAGGGAAAACGTATTGACTCCAGTATAAGCCTAGGGTGAGAAATGCGCAGCTACTGTAAGTGTAAAAGAGGGTCAACAATGCCCATTTGCAGCCTCACTGTGCCCATTTGCACCCTCACTGTGCCCATTTGCAGCCTCACTGTGCCCATTTGCAGCCATAGGTCCCCAAACTTCAAACTTGGTATTTAAGGGTTCCTAGATGCCCCCTGGCTGCAGCCAAAATTTGGGGTCTCTGGACCCAAAGGGTCCCGAAATGACATTGCTGCAGATGGACACAGTTGACTGACTTTGGGGCCCCATATCTCGGGGGCACTTGGTGCTAGGAACCCCAAATTTGGTACGCAAACCCAGTGGAACTATCACTACAACATATTCAAACATGGGGTTCCTAACACCAAGTGGCCAAGAGATATGGGGCCCCAAATCGGGTCAGAAAATGTCAAGCACTTTTCTGCAGCAGAGAATAACATTTTCAGAACCGACTTTGGGGCCCCATATTTAGGGAACACTTGGTGCTAGTTCCACTGGGTGCAAACCCGGTGGAACTAGCGATGCAACATATCCAAATTTGGCGTTCCTAGCACCAAGTGGCCCGGAGATACGGGGCTCCTAAGTCGGGTCGGAAAATGTCATTCTCTGCTGCAGAAAAGTGCTTGTCTCGAGTATAAGCCGAGGGGGGCACTTTCAGCACAAAAAAATGTGCTGAAAAACTCGGCTTATACTCGAGTATATACGGTACATAAATTATTCCAAAATATTTACTTAACAAAAATCCTCATTGCTTTATTCATAAGTGGTTATCATTATCAACGGGATTACATTATGATAACTTGAGCCTGTAGGCAAACAGATTTTGGCACCCTAATTAACACCTCTCCGCTAGGATCACTTTTTACATAAAACACAAGATGCAAAAAAAGATGAGAAAAGCCATAAAACACGTATTTTCAAAATCAAGTCACACACAGTTGTTTATGATACACGGGGCGTTCGGAAACGAAATGTTATCCGGTTTGGGTTTACATACAAGTAGATGTGTAATCAGAAAGGCAAAATGATAATGAGGAGCATAGTGGTGTTGATTTACTAAAACTGGAGTGCAAAATCTGGTGCAGCTGTGCATGGTAGCCAATCAGCTTCTCACTTCAACTTGTTTAATGAATGGGGTTGTGAAGTCAGAAGGTTTTTTATCTTAATGCGTTACATACATTAAGATAAAAGGCCTTCTCTGTGCAGCAGCCCCCCTCTGCCCCCCTAAGGCTGGATTCACATCTATGCAGTTTTAGTGCTTTTTGCATTTTGCAGATTTGCACTACAGTCCATTTAACATGGTTTCCTATGGAAGACGTTCTGTAGTGCAAATCTGCAAAATGCAAAAAACACTAAAAATGCATAGGTGTGAATTCAGCCTAATACTTACCTGAGCCCCATCTCTGTCCCAAGATGTCCACGAGTTTCTCGGCCGTCTGGGACTCTCCCTCCTGACTGGCTGAGACACAGTGGTTGCGCCATTGGCTCCCGCTGCTGTCAATTAAAATCAGTTAGCCAATCAGGAGAGAGAGGGAGTGGGTCTGAACCGCAGCTCTGTGTCTGAATGGACACATGGAGCTGTGGCTTGGCTCAGGTGCCCCCGTAGCAAGCTGCTTGCTGTGGGGGCACTCGACAGGAGGGAAGGGCAGGGGTGACGAAGAGGCACCTGAGAAGAGGAGGATCAGGGCTGCTCAGTGCAAATCCACTGCAACAGAGCATGTAAGTATAACATGTTTGTTATTTTTCTAGAAAAAAATGTGACTTTACAATCACTTTAACCGCTTGCCGACCAGCGCACGACGATGTACGTCGACAGAATGGCACGGACAGGCATAAGGGCGTACAGGTACGTCCCCTTTAAGATGCCGCCATGCCATTGGGACCCCCGTGAGGCCGGTCGCGGGTCCCGCGGACTCGATCGCCACGGGGTTACCCGCGATCGTCTCACGGGAAGGCTGAACGGGGAGATGCGGAAATAAACAGCATCTCCCCGTTCTGCCTAGTAACTAGTGACGCCGATCTCTGGTCCCTGTGATTGCAGCACAGATCAGCATTCACTAGCTGACAGCCACGCCCCCCACAGTTAGAAACACGCCTCTAGGAAAATGTAACCCCTACACTGCCACCTAGTGGTTAACCCTTCACTGCCAGTGTCATTTACACAGGAATCAATGCATTTAAATAGCATTGATTGCTGTATAAATGACAATGGTTCCAAAAATGTCTGATGTCTCCGCCATAATGTCGCAGTCACAATAAAAATCGCTGATCGCCGTCATTACTAGTAAAAAAAAAATTATTAATAAAAATGCTGTAAAACTATTCCCTATTTTGTAAACGCTATAACTTCTGCGCAAACCAATCAATTGCTTATTGCGATTTTTTTTTTTTACCAAAAATATGTAGAAGAATATGTATCAGCCTAAACTGAGGAAAAAAAAAAGTTTTTTTTATATTTTTTGGGGGGATATTTATTATAGCAAAAAGTAAAAAAGAATGTGTTTTTTTCAAAATTGTCGCACTTTTTTGTTTATAGCGAAAAAAATAAAAACCGCAGGGGCGATCAAATACCACCAAAAGAAAGCTCTATTTGTGGGGAAAAAAGGACGTCAATTTTGTTTGGGAGCCACGTCGCACGACCGCGCAATTGTCAGTTAAAACAATGCAGTGCCGAACCGCAAAAAGGGGCCTGGTCCTTTGGCTGCCAATTGGTCCGGTCTGAAAGTGGTTAAGCTTTGATAAAAAAAAATTGGCTACCATGTACAGCTGCACCAGATCGTGCTCTCTCCAGTTTTAGTAAATCAACCCCAGTGTTGGACTAGGTCACATTATACAGTATTTATTGGAAACTTGTACTGAGAGCAAAAGGCAGACTGTCATTGTGGTTATTGACCCAATACAATTCTGCAGACCACGAGTTCTGAGTTGACTCTGACTTCACTTTTGTGTGTCTATTTCAGGCAAATACTTAAAGTACTAAAATGAAATACCGCCAGTTAGCAGTTTCACAAGATTTTCAACAATGGCCTTTTCTTGTAACCTCCCTGGCGGTATTCCCGAGTCTGGCTCGGGTCAGGAACTTCATTACCAAAAGCGGTAACCCCGAGCCAGACTCGGGCTTGCGTTGCAGGATACAGGGGGGGGGGGGTTACTTACCTTATCCCTGGATCCTGCGATGTCTCCCCGCTGTGTGAGCGAGCCGTCTGCTCGCTCGATTCACACAGTGCCGAGTGCCGCCGATCTCCGTTCCCTGTGACGTTACGACGCACGGGAGCGGAGATCGGCGCCAAATTTAAAAAAGTTTAAAAACACACAATACACATACAGTACTGTAATATTACAGATTACAGTACTGTTTACAAAAAATACACATCCCCTTTGTCCTAGTGGTCTGCCCAGTGCCCAGCATGTCATTTTATATAATAAAAAGATTTTTTTTTGCCTGGAAACTGGAGATTGTCCATAGCAACCAAAAAGTGTCCCTTTATGTCAAAAGTGGTTTTAGACCAGCTAGAAAACACAGATAATAAATTAGAATCACAATTCGTCATCAAACACTAAATTTAATGACAGCGACTATTCTGCAACTGAACAAATTTCAGTGTTTTTGATTTGATTACATTATTGAATCATTTTTATATATATTTTTATTTTATTATAATTTATGATTTTGTGTTTCAAACTTTATCATACCCGGGATGTCTACTAGACTCTGGTTCGGACAGATTTAAGTGAGTTATTCATAAGAATTGCAGGCCTACAATATAAAACCGCCAAATTTCCATGCAAAATAATTGTACCGCTTTCAGCACAAAATTCCAGACAGAATCATACCGCCAGGGAGGTTAATAGAACAAACTAAATCACTTATCTAGAAAATGTCAGTGACATCTGTCTGTATTTATCTTGCTTGTTCTGTTGAAACATGCTGGACAGTTATTATAATATAGTAAAACAAAGTCTTACATTACTTAACACCTGGGTTTTTTAATGTCAAAATGCCAGTTCCTCCTACAAAACTAATATATACTCACCTCTAGTTTCTAGAGAGATTAAAGTGTGTTCGGTTTCAGTTTGCCTTTCTATTTATATACCACAGTAATAGAAATAGGCAGAGATTTTCAGTCTAGCACATTTTATTATCTCAGTAATGTGTTTTCGCCCAGTGATGTAATTGAGAGAGCAGAATGCCAGGGGACGGTGGGGACAAAGGGCACTGGAATAAAGGACGAAAAAACTGTGAGATATGTTCATAAAGCTGCAGCTGAATTGGGCTCTGACCATTATTGCTTTTTGTGGAACATGTAGCACTCATCAGCCCCATTCACACCTGAGCATAGCGTTTTCAGGCAGAAATCTGATGTTTTTGCTGCGATTTTGTGCAGGTCAAAAGGTCACCAATGTAAAAAGCCGAAAAACACCTGTAATCTGCCTAAAAAAAAAAGTTCCAGAACTTGTTTGAGCTTCAGGCATTTTGGGGCTTCTGGCTTCAAGCGTTTTGGAGTGGAGATGTGAACAATCTCCATAGAGAATAAATGATTTTTTCCCCTCTAGTGTTTTGTAGCTTGAGGCTTTAACCACTTAAGGACCGCCTCACGCCGATATACGTCGGCAGAATGGGACGGCTGGGCACAATCACGTACCTGCCGGCGGCGCGCTCGCGACCCTGTCCTGAGCTCCGTGACCGTGGCCGCGGGACCAGTGGACCTGATCTCCGCTGGTGTCCCGCGATCGGGTCACAGAGCTGAAGAACGAGGAGAGGTGTCAGCCTGTCACTGATCGTCTGTTCCCTATTATAGGGAAAGACGATCAGTGATGTCAGGCGCCAAGCCACGCCCCCCTACAGTTAAAAAAAAAACACACACACACACTTAACCCCTCCCCGCCCCCTAGTGGTTAACTCCTTCACTACCAGTGTCATTTACACAGGAATCAGTGCATTTAAATAGCACTGATTGCTGTATAAATGACAATGGTCCCAAAAATGTGTCAAAAATGTCCGTGGTGTCCGCCATAATGTCGCAGTCACAATAAAAATCACTGATCGCCGTCATTACTAGTAAAAAAATAGATATTAATAAAAATGCTATAAAACTATCCCCTATTTTGTAAACGCTATAACTTTTGCGCAAACCAATCAATAATCGCTAATTGCAATTTTTTTTACCAAACATATGTAGAAGAATACGCAGGAAAAAACATTTTTTTTATATATTTTTTGGGGATATTTATTATAGCAAAAAGTAAAAAATATTGAATTCTTTTCAAAATTGTCGCTCTATTTTTATTTATAGCGCAAAAAATAAAAACCGCAGAGGTGATCATATACCACCAAAAGGAAGCTCTATTTGTGGGAAAAAAAGGACGCTAATTTTGTTTGGGAGCCACGTCGCACGACCGCACAATTGTCAGTTAAAGCGACGCAGTGCCGAATCGCAAAAAGGGGCCTGGTCCTTTGGCTGCAAATTGTTTCAGGGCTTAAGTGGTTAAGCTACAAAATGCTCAGGTGTGAATATGGCCTTAGTCCAGGACAAGCAGGAGGGTGTGGCTTGACCGACAGGCCTCAATATAGTGCCGAAGAGGCATTGGTGGTCCAGGGTGGGGAAAGTCCCTTGGAAACCTAGTGTTTATTTGCAACAAAAGAATCTGCTGACGGGGAAAGTGGGAGCTTTTGTCCACAAGATGAACTAAAGCAATAACCAATTAATCAACTAACTGATCATGTTGAATAGTTTTATTTTTTTAAATAAATCCTTTCCTTCTTTGTTCATGGAGATAAGGTTATGCTGCCACCTACAGGAGGTTTGGACTGGCAAATTCCTGGAATCCCACAATCACATTGTGCTAGTGCTGGGAACCCAGGACACCTGTCCTGTATCTTTTTTAGTGTGCCCCAGGTTCCTACCGCCTCAAACTCCCCTCCTGCAGCAGCCAGCATTTCTCCCACTCGATGCCTGTATCAACAGTACACAAAAGAGCCAAGAGAAGTTAGGCTCTTCCTTGGCTCTGACATGTATCATGCACAAGAGGAGGGGCCATATGATCTGGAGGAGATGGTGGGAGGGGGTGTCAACGTGCATTTATGTTGAGAGGAGTAATGGAATTTGGGAGAGGAAAGGATTTGTGCTAGAAAGGCGGAAAGGATTTGTGCTGGGAGGGGGGGATTCGTGCTAGAGGGGGTGACTTGAGGGCAGGATATGTGATGCGAGGGGGGATTTAAGGGGGTGGGTGTCGCAGAGGTTTGTGCTAGATAGGTTTAAAAAAATTATATATATATATATATATATATATATATATATATATATATATATATACATATGTATATATATATATATATTACAGTATATATACAGTTGTGCTCATAGGTTTACATACCCTGGCAGAATTTATGATTTCTTGCCCATTTTTCAGAGAATATGAATGATAACACAAAAACATTTCTTACACTCATGGTTAGTGTTTGGCTGAAGTCATTTATTATCAATCAACTGTGTTTACTCTTTTTAAATCATAATGATAACAGAAACTACCCAAATGACCCTGATCAAAATTTGACATACCCTGGTGATTTTGTCCTGATAACATGCACACAAGTTGACACAAAGGGGTTTGAATGGCTATTAAAGGTAACCGTCCTCACCTGTGATCTGTTTGCTTGTAATTAGTGTGTGTGTATAAAAGGTCAATGAGTTCCTGGACTTCTAACAGACCCTTGTATCTTTCATCCAGTGCTGCACTGACGTTTCTGGATTCTGAGTCATGGGGAAAGCAATAGAATTGTCAAAGGATCTGTGGGAAAAGGTAGTTGAACTGTATAAAACAGGGAAGGGATATAAAAAGATATCCAAGGAATCGAGAATGCCAATCAGCAGTGTTCAAACTCTAATCAAGAAGTGGAAAATGAGGGATTCTGTTGAAACCAAATCACGGTCAGGTAGACCAACTAAAATTTCAGCCACAACTGCCAGGAAAATTGTTCGGGATGCAAAGAAAACCTCACAAATAAATTCAGGTGAAATACAGGACTCTCTCAAAACATGTGGTGTGGCTCTTTCAAGATGCACAATAAGGAGGCACTTGAAGAAAGATGGGATGCATGGTTGAGTCGCTAGAAGAAAGCCATTACTATGCAAATGCCACAAAGTATCCCACTTACAATACGCCAAACAGCACAGAGATAAGCTTCAAACCTTCTGCCACAAAGTCATTTGGAGTGATGAGACCAAAAATTAGCTTTTTGGCGACAACCATAAACGCTCCATTTGGAGAGAAGTCAACAAGGCCAATGATGAAAGGTTCAACAATATAAAGAAAAGAGGCTTGTTTAGGTACTTGAATGGATGTGGTACTACTGATACACTAACTGTTCAACCCCTAAACATATACAGAAAAAACATCTCAAACAGATGGAGATAAAGAAAAGTGGGGCTTCTTAAACAGCAGTGTAAATCAAAATAAAGTCAGAAACTGTATCTAAAAAATACATGATTGATTTATTATAGAACTTATTCCATTACAAGTACAAGTAAGATTGATCTGCAAAATACCAGATGTTAGACTAGACTAGATAAAACATTACCCGCTGGTACAAATAGACCAAGCTGGGTAACCATGGACAACGGGGGGACATAACAACATAAAACAAAAATAACACAAAATCGTCCGGACCCCAGAGGGAATTCATGGTGGTCTTGCCTGTCGCTGAAACATACAGCTATATTGAAAAATGTTATCAAAAAGGAATAAGGATTTTCCCAAAATAATCAGGCTGACTATCACGAATACCCCCTGGAGGCTCGAGCCAGTGAGGAGGAAAAGGGGGACGGGAGAGAGGGAGAAAGTGGTCCCTATATTGGTTTAGACTGCAGGGAAAGGCACTATAGTGAACCATAAACGGATAGCTCCTAGGGTTAATAACTGGCCAAAGACTATTCATATATGTGAAGGACTATTCATGTATGGAAAAAGTCCTGGATAGGATGGTGGCTGCCTCTTGAATGAATCCTGTTTGTGAATAAACAATTGCCATAACACGTATAAATAATGTCCTTCCAGTATATGTCAACAAGTTCTCTCAGCCGAGAGTATCAAATGATTGCTGCATCAGATTGGACAAAGTGTTGGCTAATATTGGGTAACCACATCTATTAAACTTTAGTGCAAAAACTGCTATGGCCGCCATCATACGTTACCAGTCCCGTGCAGGCTGATAGTTGCCGTTGGAGGCTGAGAATAGCCTATGGAGCTCCTCCGAGATTCTTATGCAGCAAAGTGTCCTGCGAGTATGGAACTCAGAATGCTGTTTCCGTGTATATACACATTGTCGGGCAGAGCAAGTTGTATTGATAATCAGTCAGACTACATCCGGCCTTGAGTGCATGTCAGTCGCTTGATGCCAAGGAATGCATATCCATGCAGTCACCAGTAGTTGAATGGCCGTAATAGTCAGGCCGTACCTCCGTCACTCCATCGGTGAGCTGGCTCGTTCGCTCCTATGAGGGATTACGCCTTGTCCTCAAGGCATTGTGTCCGTACGGGGGTGACGTTGACGCGTTTCCCAAAAGGGGTGTGTGTAGCTTCTTCTGGATGTCAAATTTGCTTTTTGGCGACAACCATAAACACTCCATTTGGAGAGAAGTCAACAAGGCCAATGATGAAAGGTACGGAGGTGGATCGCTGATGTTTTGGGGATGTGTGAGCTACAAAGGCACAGGAAATGTGGTCATTGGCTACAGCAGATTAAAGTGAAAGTTTTGGAGTGGCCATCTCAGTCTCCTGACCTCAATATCATTGAGCCACTCATGGGAGAGCTCAAACGTGCGGTTCATGCAAGACAGCCCAAGAATTTACAGGAACTGGAGGCTTTTTGCCAAGAGGAATGGGCAGCTTTACCATCTGAGAAGATAAAGAGCCTCATCCACAAATACCACAAAAGGCTTCAAGCTGTCATTGATGTTAAAGGGGGCAATACACGTCAGGGTCACTTGGGTAGTTTCTATTGCCATTATGATTTAAAAAGAGTAAACACAGTTGATTGATAATAAATGGCTTCAGCCAAACACTAATCTTGAGTGGAAGAAAAGTTTTTGTGTTATCATTCATATTCTCTGAAAAATGGCCAAGAAATAATAAATTCTGCCAGGGTATGTAAACTTATGAGCACAGCTGTATATAGCGAACGTTTAGGGTGAAGTGCACTCGATCAGACATTTCAGTGCTGAGCAATTAGGCCGTATGTAGGAAAAACAGAAGAATGGGATTGCTGGACTTAAAATTAAATGTAGAAAACACATCATACAAAGAGAAAGTAATCCATTCAGGACGTTTTGAAAGTTTTTGGACGTTTTTACAGCAGCTGTTTTTGGCAGTAGATGTTTTTTTTTTTCTACAGTCATTAAACTCTCCATCATGTTATCCTATGTGTCCGTCCATGCACACATAGGCTGTTTTTCAGCAGTTTTGAGCAGTGGCGTTTTTTGAGCAGTAAAAAAAAAAAAAACTAGTGGGTTCTGAGAGATGTTTTTCAGCTGTAAAAATGCTCTAATGCTGATAAACACTGCTAAACGATGATAAACGCTCAAAAACGTCGCTCACCAGCGTTTTTTAACCTTTTTAAACCATTGAAAAAAAAAAAAAAAAATCCTTCAAAAGGAAAAAACACAAAAAAAACGCTAATGCGGAAAAACGCTAAAAAAAACCTAATATACGCTAAAAATCGATATTGCAAAAACTTTGAAAAACTCACTGGAAAGCTACTCACGTTTTTTTAACGTCCAGTGTGCATGAGGCCTTACAGGTGTGTGTGTGTGTATGTATATATATATATATATGTATATGTGTATATATGACGCCCTCCCGCAACGAGAGCTGCGCCGCCTGGCCGTCAATTGACAGCCCGTGGTCGGCAAGCAGTTAATAAAATATATTGTAACAGTATAACATATTATAAAATAAGAATTTAATTTCCCAAAGGTCTCTCCATGGTCCTGCTAGTCTAAAGAAGGTTAATTTTAGATGACAAAATCATTGTAAACAGCAGAATTTCAACATACTGTTTAACCGCTTCCCGACCGCCTCACGCCGATGTACGTCGGCAGAATGGCATGGGCAGGCAAAACCACGTACAGGTACGTGGTCCTTTAAGAGGCCTGCCGTGGGTCTGGAGCTCCGTGACCACGGCCGCGGGACCAGCAGACCTGATCGCCGCTGGTGTCCTGCGATCGGCTCACAGAGCTGAAGAACGGGGAGAGGTCTGTGTAAACAAACCTCTCCCCGCGCTTTCTACACTGCCTGTCACTGATCGGCTGTTCCCTGTCATCGGGAACAGCAGACCAGTGACGTCAGCCACGCCCCCTACTGTAGAAAAACACAGAACACGTCACACTAACTCCTCCCCGCCCCCCCTAGTGGTTAACTTCTTTACTGCCACTGTCATTTACATAGGAATCAGTGCTATTTAAATAGCACTGATTTCTGTATAAATGACAATGGTCCCAAAAATGTGTCAAAAATGTCCGATGTGTCCGCCATAATGTCGCAGTCACAATAAAAATCGATGATCGCCGCCATTACTAGTAAAAAAAAAAATATTAATAAAAATGCTATAAAACTATCTCCTATTTTGTAAAATACGCTATAACTTTTGCGCAAACCAATCAATAATCGCTAATTACGATTTTTTTTTTACCAAAAATATGTAGAAGAATACGTATCGGCCTAAACTGATGTTTTTTTATATATTTTTGGGGATACTTATTATAGCAAAAAGTTAAAAAATATTGCATTTTTTTCAAAATTGTCGCTCTATTTTTGTTTATAGCGCAAAAAATAAAAACCGCAGGGGCGATCAAATACCACCAAAAGAAAGCTCTATTTGTGGGAAAAAAAGGACGCCAATTTTGTTTGGGAGCCACGTCGCACGACCGTGCAATTGTCAGTTAAAGCGACGCAATTCCGAATCGCAAAAAGGGGCCTGGTCCTTTGGCTGCCAATTTGTCCGGGGCTGAAGTGGTTAAGTATGTCTGTTATCTGAATGCAACCATTGTAAACACTATCGATTGATTAAATATTAGTTCAGGAAATGTCCCATTTCAAAGCATTTACAAGTGTTTTGTACAGTCCTTTCCTATATTTAGCAGTGGGTGGCAGTCAAATGTGTTTATTCCTTGTAATCCTTAGCACTGGCCAGGCAAATCCTTTTTTATAGGAAATGAGAGTCTATCAGGCATTTCAGAATGCACTTAGTAAATACTGGAAACTGATCTGAAAAGTATTTAAAGCAAACAGATCAAATGGTGATTTCAGTTACAAGCTCGCACTCATATACAGCTGGGCACATAAAAACAGGATTAACGCACGCTGGCAAATTTATGAGCTGGCAGACAGATCCTAATGCTATGTGCTATGCATATTTTAAATACATGTTACCACAACAGTACACACAGGCTGCAATGAACATGCAATATTGGCAAACTCTGTAGTTCATTACTTGCACATTATGACATATTTAAAAACTGGGTGTCAACATTAGAAAACTGTACGCAGATTTAAGGGCATTAAGATTTTGTTTCTGTACATGGGGCGTCCGCAGAACTTTTTTCAGGGGGGGCATCATTTTAGGGTCACCCATGCACCGCCCCTTTTTGACAGTGTCATTATCACATTATCATGGTCAGAGACTACAGTCCCCAGGATAAGTAATGTATAATGGCCAACTAACCCAGCAAAACTACGGCAGTGATCCCTCCGGCTGGACGATCGCTCACTCTGGGTTCCCCGCAGGCGACTCTGGTCAGTAGTGTAGCATGTCTGTACCCTGGTAGGCGCTCGGTCTTTCGCTCTCTCTTGTGGCGCTGGGCAGCGTGGCTCTCTCTCTGGCTTCCGCCCAGCACACTCCTTGTTCTTTGTCCTGTAGAACTCTCTCCCTTGGCTTTTTTCCAGGCTACAGTCTCTCAATCTCTCTGTTGATCAAGCTGTAGCCTCCTCCCTGTGGAAAATGGGGCCGCCAATCTTTGGGACTACGTGTCTCTCCTCTCCTAGTCTCCTTTGATTGGCCCTCAGTTATGGCCAATAGAGAAGGAATGGAGCGGGGAGGAAACTGGGCGGGGAACCTGGTGAGAGCCGCCGTCTCTTCTCCCTGACAGCAAAGGGGGGGGGGGGGGCAGCAAGGGAAACCTCTGACAGCCCACAGCTCACCTTTCTCCTGTCAGCGCTGCTGAGTTCTCTGCTGGACTGAGCAGGGAAAAGAGCCAAAGCCACACTACACTGATGGGGGGGCTTCACAGCACCTTGATGGTGTCACCCAACTGGCGGGTGGTACCCAGGTGTGGGCAGCCCGCACCACAATAGCGACGCAACTGTGCTAAATTTAAGATCTGATCTCTGAGTCTGGGGGGGGGGGGCATTTGACCCCCCCCTTGCCCCTGTTTCTGTATAAAGAGCACCAAACCAAAACTACTTTGGTATTTAATGATGACGTCACGTTCGGTTTCAAGTCTCGCGCGATCTCGGGCCAGGCCGCCGCACTGACTCCTGGGAGCTATAACACAAGCTCCCAGGAGACAGTGCGGGCTAGGGGATATTACGAAATTGCCGTAATATCCCCGCCCATATCCGAGAGAAGAAGAACCGGAAGCGATGGATGGCAAGAAGAAATCAACAAAAGGTAAGTAAAAAAATAAAAAATAAAACTACCGTTTCGGATCGAGGAAGGTGAGTATAATATTTTAGATCTAGGTCTTATAATCGGGTGGAGCTTCTGCTTTAAGATGAAAATCACAACTAATTTTATTTATCTATTTATTTTTACAGATGCTGCCCTGGTACAAGGAAGGAAGCTAAGTTCTCCATAGAAAGACAGGTCGAAAATAACATCTTACCTGGGGCTTCAGTCAGAGACACTGTTACATATTAATGTCACACTAATTTAACTTCAACAGCCATCTGTGACCATTATTCAAAAACCCACGTCCATTTTTCATAACATGGGACTCTTTTATTGAGCTTATTTTGTAAGACGGTTGCTGTAAATTGGAAGGTTCCATTTTTATTGTGCTTCATAGCATCACCCACTGTATTTTTCATCTTGTCAAAAGAAATGTTTTTAACTCTATGTAAATATATGTGCTGATGTTTCTGGACAATGCATTCCAAGCTCATCATGTGTTTTACCATTTTGGAGTAAAATACTTGCACTAGACTCGTCGTACTTGTATTCCTCTAACCAAGATTCCCTCTAGAGGACAGCTTCAACATTACCTCCTTTATATGAACTGAACTCTGGAAGAATACCAATGATTCTGAACGTTCCACGTTGTTGCCACTACCTGCTTTGTCTGGTTAAATGTGACACATTGCAATAAAAGTCTTAATCATTCTTCCATTTTTAAAGCACAGAAAGATCTTTTATGGATCTTTCCTTCTTTACCCAGAAATGTATACAGGCTCTTCTTCATCCTCTCAGTATTTACAAAAGAAGTAAAGGAATTTTCGCAGGCTTCGGTTTTTATGAATTTGCTCACGGTGAGAGACCTACATCTTGAGATCAGCATCTCACAGCTTATGGCCGCTCAAAGACATACCTCAAAACACTAATGCCCCGTACACACGGTCGGAAATTCCGACGGAAAATGTCCTATCGGACCATGTTGTTGGAAAATCCGACCGTGTGTGGGCTCCATCGGACTTTTTCCATCTGAATTTCCGACGGAAAAAATTTAAGATCCTGCTCTCAAATTTTCCGACAACAAAATCCGATCAGACTTTTTCCGATCGTGTGTAGAGAATTCCGACAGACAAAGTGCCACACATGCTCAGATCAAATTACGAGACCAAAGCTATTGGCTACTAGCCTCTACGTAGTTCCGTCGTACGCAACGAACGTCACCGCGTTCAGAATGATCGGATTTTCCGACAACTTTGTCTGACCGTGTGTATGCAACACCAGTGTCGGACAAAATCCGTCTGAAAAAATCCGACGGATTTTGTGGTCGGAATTTCCGACCGAGTGTACGGGGCATTAAAACAAAGAACCTCAAGGTTCTAATAGGTAAGATATAAATACTTAGGTGTCGGAGTCTTCATATTTGGACTTCAATGCAAAAAAAAGAAAATGTAATTTGAAAAAGAGGTTTGGGCGGAAGCGACGTTTTGATGTCGCTTCCGCCCTGCTATGGTAGAGAGACGGGTGGGGGCCATCTTAGCCTCACTCGTCTCCATACCCAGCAACGTGAAGGACCCGATGGCCTCCGCCTCTACCGACGGCTCCGGTAAGCGTCGGAGGGCACGGGAGAGCGGCGGGAGGGGTGGGGGCGGAGCCGGTGAGACCACCATTATCGTAAACGCGACCGGCGCCTGACGAGATGGATATCTCGGTTGTGGCAGCAGCTGCTGCCGTTACCGAGATATCCCTCTTCAAAAAAAGGGCGTACATTGTCGTGCGCTGGTCGTAAAGTGGTTAACACCTTGGCCAATTTTTTTTTAAAACATAAAAATTCTGTGTGTAGCAATTTGTTTAACATGATGTTATAAGTAGTCTTTTTTTTTTTTTTATTCTATTGTTTTGGTATATTTTGATATCTAACAATAACAGTGGTTGGCTGAGTCATAATGACTTTTTTCCCCCTTGTGTTGGTCAAAGACATAACTACTGGACTATACATATTCGCCAGCACACCAGGAATCTTCAGTTATCGTCCAAAGGTTTTTATTGCAGGAAGATCTCATTACAAAGACAACTGCAATGTTTCGGAGCCACGCAGGACCCCTTCGTCACATGCCTGACAAAGGGGTCCTGCATGGCTCTGAAACGTGGCACATGTCTTTGTGATGGGATCTTTCTGCAATAAAAACCTTTGGACGATAACTGAAGATTCCTGGTGTTTTGGCAAATATGTACATTGACTTGGTGTTTCCCGTTATCCAGCTGGTAATCGCTGCAGCACCTATTACTGGTGAGCCTTGTTTCCAGGAATGTGTGTGATAGAAATATAGACAAGACTTAACCAACTGGACTGTCTACCTTTAGAACATCTTATGTTGCATGAATGGAGGAGGTCGGCTGAGACAAAGCAACCAGGTTAGGTTGTAAAGCTGCAAAAACACTATAGCCAGGGGCGGACTGACCATTCGGCCACTCGAGGGCCCCGGGCCACTAGGGGGCCCCATCAGGGTTACCAGCCTCAGTAAAACCAGGGACAGTATGTAAAAATCTGTGTTTTTTTTTTTTTTTACATCTGTCTCTGAAATGTCCCTTACCGACATCCTTTTGGTCTAAAAATCCCGAGATTATAGCTGCCCCACCTCTCCAGTACCTTCTCAGCCAATAGAAACATGTCTGTGTATACTGTGTGTACATGTATGTGTATACTGTGTGATTGTATACTGTGTAAAATACAGAAATGATTTTGCGCTAATATACACCAAACACTAAAAACAATAAATAAATGAATATACCATCAGAATATATATAAATATAAATACATAACTGTAGTGTATACTGTGTGGCCCCATAATCTCCTATTGCCCGGGGGCCCTATGAGTTGTCAGTCCGCCCCTGACTATAGCACATGGTTTCTATAGCATTGACAATGTACGCTGCACTTTACATACCATACATTCACATCAGCCTCTGCCATCAAGGAGCTTACAATCTAAGGTCCCTATCTAACATTCACGTACCAGGACCGATATGGACAAGAGTTGAATAACCTCACAGCATTTTTGGGAGGAAACTCACACGGAGGAAGAACATACTAACTCCATGCAGATGGGGTCCTGACTGGGATTTAAACTCGGGGCCCTAGTGTTACATGGCAAAAGTGCTAACCACTAAGCCACTAACCCATCTCCATATTAGTTAATATATTTAACTACATACAGCATTTTTCACACAAGCAGCCAGGAGGAGGGGAGGGGTTGATGGTAAAAACAGGCGACTGAGTTATGGCTTTACAGCTCCCCACCACCTTCATAAAGGCTTCTATACAGCTGGAAGGGGCCGTTTACAGATTGTGATGCTTTGTGACACAGCAAATTCAACATGGCATGTCAAGTTGACAGGTGGCGCTGCCTGTCAGACTTTGTCTATTCAAGAGAATGGGGTCATGCCGCAACTGAGAGCTGAAGATTTGGCTTGTGGCACATTTGTTGGCAAAAAACTGTCAAATTTACCCCTAAAACCCCTGATGGTGGCAGCTTGTGATTCTTTGAGACATGTTGAGTTGATAGGTGGTGCTGTCAAACTTGTGTGTCTAAACACCCCCCCCCCCCTGCAACAGTAATTTATATCTTCTGTGAAAAATGTAGTGAAACGTTAGATAATAAAGATGGGTTGCTGCTTCTTTAACAGTGCCTGTATTATCACTATGAATTGATGTAAAGTATAAGAAGCTGCATTTACCCTAAAACTGATTCATTAATACAATCCCCATATGCAAATGTCCAAGTGCAGTCCTCAATATTAAAGTGCAGTAGTGCAAATAAACGTGCAATAAACTTGGGCTACAAGGCCCCTTGCATACTGGGGCATCGGCGTCGTCCGATATTTTTTGCGACGCTTTACCGTCTTTTTTGCAGGGTTTTTTTTGGCTGCTAGTAACTAGCACTTTTCTGCAGCAGAGAATGACATTTTCTGAACCGAGTTTGGGGCCCCGTATCTTGGGGCCACTTAGTGCTAGGAACCCCAGCTTTGCATATGTTGTAGTGCTTCCACTGGGTTTGGCCCCAAAGTCGGTCAATTGTGTCCATCTGCAGCAATGTCATTTCGGGACCCTTTGGCCTTTGAGACCCCAAATTTTGGCTGCAGCTAGGGAGCATCTAGGAACCCTTAACTACTGTTTGAAGTTCGGGGGACCTATGGCTGCAAATGGGCACAGTTAGGCATGCAAATGGGCATTGTTGACCCTCTTTTCCACTTACAGTAGCTGCGCATTTCGCACCCTAGGCTTATACTGAAGTCAATAAGTTTTCCCAGTTTTTTGTGGTAAAATTAGGTGCCTCAGCTTATGTTCGGGTCGGCTTATACTCGAGTATATACGGTATCTAATATTTTAAGCACTAGAGTATGTGATTGCTTTAGCCCTTGTATGTTCTCAATTTATACAGCACAACAGAAGATATTTAATGCCATATTAAAGGCACAACACAAGGTAATGTGTGCATTGTGCTGCTATTCACTGTTCTACAGTGTTTTGTGGTGCAAAAATGGGTAATAACTGTATTTTAGAGTATAATGCCCCGTACACACGGTCGGAAATTCTGACGGAAAATGTCCGATCGGACCATGTTGTCGGAAAATCCGGCCGTGTGTGGGCTCCATCTGACTTTTTCCGTCCTGCTCTCAAATTTTCCGACAAAGTCCGATCTGACTTTTTCCGATCATGTGTAGAGAATTCCGACGGACAAAGTGCCACGCATGCTCAGATCAAATTACGAGACCAAAGCTATTGGCTACTAGCCTCTACGTAGTTCCGTCATACGCAACGAACGTCACCACGCTCAGAATGATCGGATTTTCCGACAACTTTGTCCGACCGTGTGTATGCAACACCAGTGTCCGACAAAATCCGTCGGAAAAAATCAGACGGATTTTGTGGTCGGAATTTCCGACCGTGTGTACGGGGGCTTAAAATCTGCTACCGACCCACACCAAATGAATAGAGACAGCGGGAGAGTAATATAATTCTGTACTCCAATTGTGACAAATTCAGCCAAGATGTGATACCAAGAATTTAAAAAGATTATTCATAACATTATATTCAGTTATTAGTCTAATGCCGCGTACACACGAAGGGACTATCCCGCGGGATTATCCTCTGGACTCAAGTCCAGCGGACAATCCCCTTGTGTGTGGGCGTCGGCTGACTTTTTTTCCCCTAAAGTCCGGCGGACCAAAGTTTTAAGTTTGGTTTTAAAATTATCCACTGGACTTGGCAGTCCGGCGGACAATCCCGCCGTTAGTAGGCTAGTCCGCCGGACTTTTAAAAATGAACGGACTTGCCGCTCATCGGCAAGTCCGTTCATTTAGCACGTGACTTCAGGTATACGTAGCTAGCGTAGGCAGTGAATGCCGCCGCGCTAGCCCCGTCGGACGCATTCGTATTTTAGTAGATTTAGTTACATTCCTACTTTCGTAAGATTGATTTATTCGTACTTTCGTAACATTGTTTTCGTAGATTCGTAATCAGAGCATAATTCATAATTTTATGTAATGTGTATGCTATTATTACATTGTAAGAGACACGGAAAATTACGAATCAAAGAAAAAAAAAAAAGTTACGAATGTACAAATTTTTTCGTTTAATCCATTCGAAGCACGTTAAGCAGCGCCATTGTAAGAGACACGGAAAATTACGAATCAACAAACAAAAAAAAAAAGTTACGAATGTACGAATTTTTTCGTTCATTTTGATTTTCGTTGTTTCTGTTTTCGTTTTTCGGATTTTCATTCTTTCGTAGTTTCGTTGTTTCTAATTTAATTATTTTGTATTTTCGTTGTTTTTCATATTCGTTCGTTTCGATAGTTCGTTATTCGTTAGAATTTTTAGCGAATCATTCGTTCATTCGTACGATAACGAATGAACGAATATAACGAATTTGAACGGAAAACGAATTCGTAACTAAACGCACATGTCTAGAATGCTCCTGAGCCAAGAATTTGCGTTGCTGGCCCAGCAGTTACATGTGTTTCGCTATAGCTCAGTATGGCGGATGTGTGCATCGGCAGAATAGAATTACAGATCTTTGGCAGTGAAACAGTAAAGATATGTAATTAAAGTTGTTTTCTTGGTCTTCCATATACGTCTTGATAGAAATATGTACAAAAGCTTCAATGCTAGTTGGTTGGCTTCCTTGTTGATCCTCAAGTCTCAATCAATTAAATTAGTATAAATAACGGTGAGGTGGGAGTACTTCTGATATTTATGAAGGAGCTGAAAAAAGGGAGGAAGGGTTCCGTATTTTTTAACTATGCAGACTCTGATCTATAGAGGTAGAGAAAACATTTAAAGCCTCACAGATGTCACTAAATAAGGTCATCTACTGTATGTAAGAATGCATATTGTACCCACACTTTTATGTACCCCTTTATACATTTTGTGATGGGGTGTGGCTCCTACAGTTTTCTTTAATGACACCCCTTGGTAGATCTGGCCCACAATGATGTCACACAGCCTCTGTCAATATGTCACACCCCAACTTTATGTATAAAAAATAGATTGGCACACCTCAAGAAGACTGACAACAGGAAAGGTTAGTCTAAAGTAAGAATAAACCAGATTGTAGATTTTTACACAAGCAAAATTACTACTGAGTTAAACTTGTTCACTTTTACCAGAAACGAACCTATGTAGTCAAGTATCCCCAGTAGAGTAGGTATTAAAACTGTTCAGTTTTGTAAAATGTTCGTTCAGTTTATTGTCATACCTGTAGGCCATTCGGTCCCTTCCCTTACCTGGATGCCTGGCTGAAAACAATCTCAGCAATTCCCCTGTCCTGCATTGTTATCAGACTCAAAAACCAATGGACAGGACATGGGGACTGATAACTGGGAGGTTTTCAGCCAGGTTCCTGGGCGTGACCCAAATGTCAGGAATAGCAAAAAAAAAAAGTTTTACAAGGCTGAACTTTTTTTTTAACCACTTGCCGCCCGTGCCAGCCATCAGAGCCAATTTGTGCCACCTATCAGTGCCACATATCAGTGCCCATCAATGCTACCTCATCAGTGCCACTTCATTGGGGCCATCAGTGCCGCCTTATCAGTGCCCGTCAGTGCAGCCCCATCAGTGAAGGAGAAAACTTACTTATTTACAAAGTTTTGAAACTGAAACAAAAAAAACATATTTTTTTTCAAAATTTTCTTTTTTTTTTAATTTGTTTAGCAAAAAATAAAAACCGTAGAGGTGATCAAATACCACCAAAAGAAAGCTCTATTTGTGGGAAAAAATTATAAAAATTTAATTTGGGTACAGTGTAGCATGACCGCGCAATTGTCATTCAAAGTGCGACAGCGCTGAAAGCTCAAAGTTGGTCTGGGCAGGAAGGTGTTTACGTGCCCAGTATTGAAGTGGTTAAAAATACCCAACAGTTTCCCTTGACTGAATAGGTTATTTTCTGGAGAGGGTGAACTAGCTATACCAGTGAAATACATATATGGTAACTGTTATATTTGCAAATCATTTGTATGTTTGCCCATCCAGTAATGATGTATACGCAGCCCTGTCAGACAGCAAGTAGATTTAATTTTTAACAAACACATACAGTATAAGTGCAATAATTGGCGTTTTTAATATCTGCCTGGAAATCTGCTTTAAAGCCCCTTTTACGGAAGCTTTGTAGTGCTCAGTATCCAGTCGGTGAATCTGGAGACTCTGGTGTATACTCCATATCTGTCTTTCTGTGCACACTTGTCTCCCCAGCTTGTGATTCCTGTAAGAAACCAAGTATTTCTGAAATCAGTGGCATGAGGACCACCACTGTCCCCCTGACATGCATCCTTTTCTTCATCAGCAAAGCCAGCACAGAACATAGTTGTGGACACGGAATACCGGCTGGACCTTTTACAAGTGGCACGATCAACAAAGGGCACAGCCAGCTTTTGCAGTTTTACCGTTGGTCTTCCTTGGTACCTGAGATTACCCCAGCCTGTCACCCAGCTATGTGGTGTAATCTTCAGAAGCCTGTCTGTGAAGTCTTTGTGTCCAATGCAGATAGGCCTGGCATAGTCATTCAATACCATTGGCTTTTCCAGCTCAACGAGAGCAATGTCGTTATTGTATTTATTCTTGCTGACATTGTAAGTTGGATGGTTGATGATTCTGGTCACTTCCATGTACTGTTCTGTTCCCTCTTTAACAGCGGTGTTATGTTCTCCTGTTGACCACAAATGAACATAAAAATTGTAGAAGAAACATAAAAAAGAGGAAACAATTCATAATGTTGACCCCCTTCTCTGATCATATGACCTTGGTTAAATCACTATTGATATGGGTGATGAGTCACCATTTTGTTTTACCATATGGGAACTCTAGGAAACTCAAAAATGGGAACTCTAGGAAACGGCATCTTTACAAATTGTGTAAAGAGTTTTCTTTGAGTAGGTGTGTTCATTGTGCAGATCGCTTCTTTTTACTGTGCACTTAATAAATTTGTATATGCCGGATTTACCTCTGGTGCTTCAGCTATGGAATTATACAAGAAAGAGATTATATAATTCATCTGCCCTTCCTTTCCACCTCCAAATTCACAGAATGTCTTGTACTTTGGCCCACAGAAGAGGCAATCTCTGCCTTGTGGGTGGAAAATGGTAACCCACATACTTTGGATCTGAACTCCTTTATGTGTGATGTACTAGTGGTATCTGAATCGATTATCGTGTAATGAACTAATGGATGGTTTTCCCTTGGTCACAACAATAGACAAACACACTGGGGTTGATTTACTAAAAGTGGAGAGTGCAAAATCTGGTGCAGCTGTGCCTGGTAGCCAATTAGCTTGTTCAATTAAAGCGGAAGTAAACCCATCGATTTAATAGTTTAAAAAAAAAAAAAGGCATGCCAGGAATGCTAACTGCACATTGGCTGTGCTCTCAACCAAAAACAGTCAAACCATCCAATGGCTGGTGTCATAACGGATCACATGTGCAGCACTGTGGCAGTTGAAGATTAAACAGAGGCAAAGATGGCAGCTTCCTTGGCTGAAAGCGATAGGGGGGTTAGCTTTGCCGATAAAAACTGGAAGCTGATTGGTTTCTATATAGAACTACACCAGATTTTGCACTCTCTTTTTGATCGTGTTTCTGAGACCACTGCAAAAGGAGCATATTTCAATTTTTTTTTCTTGCTTCAAAAGGCCATGTCAGTGAGGTCATCCCACAGCATCTCTATAGGGTAAATCTTACTTATAAGCTTATTGGAAATTGTTCGCTGCTGCATCACCAAACGCCAACTAAGCTATAACTTCCGTACACCCACCCCCGACATCAGCCTGTAGGGTATTTTGGTTAACCTTGGGAATTCACTTTCCCCACAATGATTGCAAGAGATGGGAAAAAGCAATTTAACCTATATTATTTTTTCAGTGCACAAAACAGATATCCCCGTTTTATGCCTGGTTTGTTTGCCAAGGTGCTATTTTGGAAAATTTCAGAGGTGCAAGCGAATTTTTTTAATTTTTTAGGAGAGCAAGTCAGCTTGATGTTCCGAGCTAGTAGTTCAACTATGAGGTCCATAGTGAGGAACCCTGGGAACTGAGGCCTGGACTGCATGACGCATTTCGTAAGTACTTAGGAAATATCATATAAACAGGCACTTAATAGATTTGACTAGAGCGCAAATGAGATTTTGCACTCTCTCTTTTTAGTAAATCATCCCCAGTGTTCTTAAGCTGATAACACACAAACAATTTCCTGTGTCTTTACTGAACACACCCATTAAACATTTACAGTGCTGGAAGAAAAAGTAAGCAAACCCTTATGCCGCGTACAAACGATCGGACTTTCTGGCGGACTTGGTCCGGCGGACAATCCGACGGACTTTGCAGCTGAGGTCCGCTGAACTTTCAAATGAATGGACTTGGCCACACACGATCACTCCAAAAGTCTGCCGGATTCGAACGTGATGACGTAGAATAAGGAAGTTCATAGCCAGTAGCCAATAGCTGCCCTAGCGTCGGTTTTAGTCTGTCAGACTAGCACACAGACGACCAGACTTTTCGACCGGACTCGAGTCCAGCGGACAAATTTGAAGCCAGTCTTATTTCTGGGTCCGCCGGACTTTTAGGAAGAAAAAATCTGCTGGAGCCCACAGTTGAATTGTCCGACGGTCTCTGGTACTCCGGACCAAGTTTGCCAGAAAGTCTGATCGTGTGTATGCAGCATTAGAGTTATTAGCAGGTCGAACCTCCTGTGGCAGGAATAACTTCAAGCAAGCTCTTTTGATAGCCCTGGATCAGACCTGCACAACATTCATGAGCAATTTTTGACCTTTCCTCTTTACAAAACTGCTTCAATTCAGACACATTTATAGGATGTCTGCTGTGAATGGCTCTCTTGAGGTCATCCCACAGCATCTCTATAGGGTAAAGGTCTGGGTTCTGACTGGACCACTGCAAAAGGAGCATTTTCTTTTTCTGAAGCCAGTCTGTGGTGGATTTACTTTGATGCTTAGGGATATTGTCCTGCTGCATCACCCAACGCCTACTAAGCTTTAACTGCCGGACAACCACCCTGACATTATCCTGTAGGATATTTTGGTTAACTTGGGAATTCACTTTCCCCTCAAGGATGGCAAGTGAGGGAAAAGCAATTTAACTTTTATTTTTTCAGTGCACAAAACATTTTCCCAGTTATGCTGTGGTTTGCCAAGGTGCTATTTGGAAAAATTCAGAGGTGCAGCAATTTTTTATTTTTTTGGAGAGCAGCAGCTTGATGTTCTGAGCTAGGAGTTCATCTATGAGGTCCATAGTGAGACTCTGGGAACTGAGCCTGGACTGCATGACGCATTTGTAAGTACTGGAAATTCATATAATCTGGCAATTAGAATTTGACTCTGAGTTCAGAAAAGGGAAGCAGGACTCCCGCCGAGAACACATCTCTCAGAGTTTTAACTCCATACCTGGCCCAAACCCGAGGGTCAGGTAGAGAGCGCAAATGACAGAGGTTGGGATTACCCCAAAGTGGGCTAAAGGGGACCACTTGTTAGGACGTAGAAATCTGTGCCTGATGTTCAACAGTAAGGGAGCCCAAGAGGCACACTTTGACCAAAGTTGGGAGAGTAACGAAAGCAAATTAAGGTCAGAAAAGCTCATTGGTTCCCACCAGAGTTGGATACCCAAATACCCTGAACTGATCAACCCATCAGCAGCAGCCACCTACACCTGGGAGTCTAATAGGCAACACCATTGATTTGGACCAGTTAATGCGGATACCTGATAACTGTCCAAACTCATTGAAGAGAGCAAGGGCAGCTCTCAGAGACATCAGCATCCTGGAGATATAAGAATGCGCCGTCGGCATATAGGAAGATTTTCTCTTCCAGGGAGCCCACTCTTAGTCCCTCGACTAAGCTGGAAGCTCAAATTAAAATAACCAATGGCCCAAGGACCAAAGCAAAAAGAGCGGGGGGATAGGGGACACCCCTGACGAGTACCTCTCTGTAGCGGGAAAGACTCGGAACAACCTGTCATTAGTTTGAATGCAAGCCTTGGGAGCCCGATACAGCATGCAAAACCCCTGGAGGAACTTGGGCCAAAATCTGAATCTACGCATCACCTCTCAAAGGATTTCCCACTCTACCGAGTCAAACGCCAAAGGAATCTATCATCTATCTATCAAACGTCAAAGGAATCTATCATCTATCTATCAAACGTCAAAGGAATCTATCATTGATACAGCTAGGTGACCTCAACACTTCCCCTGCAGAGTCCCTTATACCACTAATATGGGTAACAGCAAACTGCCCCTTAGCCAACCATGCTAACAACTGACCATTTTTGTTCCCATATTCAAAGACTCTCTGAGCTGTATTTAAGAGAGACTTCTGGGTCATTTCCACCCGGAGTAAAGAAACCTCCCTCAGAGCATGTTGCCAAGCCTAATAATTGGTCTGGTCAGGGTTTGCCACATAAGCAGCTTCCCCCTGTCAGACCTCCCCCTCCAACCTCTCCAGAGACAGCGCAGATGCCCTACTCAGCAATATGGGATATGTACTCCCCTCGGATCCAAGACTTAAAGGCATCCCATGTCACCATGGGATTCGTGGATTCTGCATTGGTTAATCAAAATTGGCAAACTCCTTCCAGAATAGCCTCCAGATCAGTGCAATCCTCTATCCAATACCTGGACAGCCACCACAACCTCTCCCCTGGGGGACCCAGAGACACTGTTAGTATCAAAGGGGCATGGTCGGATATGCCTCTGTGTGGAATAACAATCTCAGACACTCTCCACAACAATGATTGGGTGGCATAAATTAAATCAATGCGAGAGAGCGTGCGAAAAAAGGAAAAATGGCATGTAAACTTCCTGAGGGAAGGATGGAAAAGGCGCCAAACATCCGTAAGGACAAACATACTTGCCCATTGGTCCAAACCCAGAGACCAGTGAGAAGTAGAGTGGAATCAATCCAAATCCAGGCAAGGGGTCATATTAAAGTCACTCATTAAAAGTACATCTTCAACCCCATAACTTAGTACTATCTGCATAATAGTGGAGAGTATGGCAGCATCCGCCGGAAGCAGTAAATAAAGTCCCACAAGGACACATTGTACATTAGCTATTAAAACATGCACGACAACATATCCTGATGTCCAAAAGCTGAAATGGGAGCAATTTGTGCACCAGGACGCTGACCCTTCTAAAGTAACTGGAGTACGTAGTGTGATAATGCAAACTCACTCAAGCACGCTTGAGGCTTAAGATCTGAGAACCCAGGAGGTGGGTCTCTTGCAAAGCACAAATTTGAGGAGAACATTTCCGAAGGTATTTAAACACTAAGGATCTCTTACGGGCGGACATAAGTCCCCGCACATTCCAGGAGACTATAAAAAACTTGGCCATTGTAAAAGGGTTAAGCAATTGGGATGAAGAAATTCACAGGGGGTACGCACTCCATCTCTCTAGGGGAGACCACAAAGGAAAACCTTGCTCGGCCAGGAGGTTGGCCCCCTCACCCTGCCAGACCCACAGAACACAGTCGTAAGGTGTGATAGAAGGTAATCCATGCTACAAAAGAACATATAGTTCAAACCAAAAAGAAAAAACAGTACTTTGACACGCCCCCTTACCCTATGAATATTTAATGGGTGTGTTCAACAAAGACACAAGACAGAATTGTTTGTGTGTTATCGGCCTAAGCACATTGTGTTGACTTAAATGACGATCAAACCACATTTTATGGCAAATTACTGCAGAAAAACAGTTAAGGGGATTGTATATTTTTTCTTGCCACTGTATATATGCCATAATGTTTCCCTGAGGATGCCCTGCAGCTCCACCCTCCCCATTGAAGATGTTCTAGAAGAACAATAACTTTTGCATTACTTCTGAAATAGGGGGCATTGGTCCGAGAAATGGGTAGAATTGGCACATTAATCTGTTGCTGTGTGATAAACCTATGCTAATGGGTGCCAAGATCCAGTTAATACTGTTGGAATAATTATGATTGATACCAAACAAATGAGGGGAGATTTACTAAAACTGGCGCAGCAGTTTTAGTAAATATTCCCTATGGTGTCCTCTTTTTTGAGCTAGTAATAATTTACTGCACAGCACTATCATTTTTTATTAATCTTTGTGTACATTGCTGAGTACCTTGATTTATTATTTTTTATTTAATAAATATTGTTTTAACTTAATGATGTTGTATAGTGGGTACCTTAAAGCGGTTCTGCACCCATCCCATAATCTTACTTTCTATCTCTTCTCTAGCATGTTAGATGACAGAATTGATGGTTCAATTCTGCATCTTTTAAGCCTACCTTGAATGCTGGCTTCATCTTTGTTGTTCTCCCTGCGGGGGTGGGCGGGGTCTGTGCGGGGATCCTCGTAATTTCCTTTGAGTGCCGCACTGTCTCCTGGGATCTGGTGTCATTCATCCCAGGAGTCAGTGCGGACATCCGACCCGAAATCTTGCAAGATTTGCGGACATCTGACCCGAATCTCGTGAGATTTGCGGACATCGACCCGAAATCTCGCGAGATTTGCGGACATCGACCCGAAATCTCGCGAGATTTGCGGACATCGACCCGTAATGTCGCAATATTTGCAGACATCGACCCGAAATCTTGCGAGATTTGCGGACATCGACCCGTAATGTCGCAATATTTGCAGACATCGACCCGAAATCTTGCGAGATTTGCGGACATCGACCCGAAATCTTGCGAGATTTGCGGACATCGACCCGAAATCTCGCGAGATTTGCGGACATCGACCCGAAATCTTGCGAGATTTGCGGACATCGACCCGAAATCTCGCGAGATTTGCGGACATCCCACCCGAAATCTTGCGAGATTTTAAGGACGTGAAGTGTTTATACAGCTCGGCGCTGTTACCCGTGCGCATGTGCGGGAACCAACGAAAGGGAACAAGGAAGTGACTGCTTGTGGGCTTCAAATGCCCACAAGCAAAATGACAATGCTGTTCTTTTTATTTTAAAAGTGCATTTTTTTCTGAAAAAACGGACATGGATACCGGACGGACACCTAACAAGTGAGTTTATTGTTAGACTCATAATATTTTTAACATGAGAAGAAAAAAATAAATAATTAGTGTGTGCAGAACCGCTTTAAAGAAGTAACACTTTTTTTCCCAGTATTTAGTTCCCAATGGGGCAAAGTACATGTAGTACTTTATACCACCTTCCTAGGTGCCCTGTAACACTAGAAGCAACAGGGAGCCCCCCACACCAGCCTCACCCCCCTCTGCATTATTGGTGCCTGCTCTCCCTAGCAAAACAGCCGTGTCCATGTTAGCTGCAGTGTTTAACGGCCATGGTGGACACCCTGTTTGACATCACAGATGGCATTACAGGGCACCAAGGAAGATGGGACAAAGTACTACATGTCGTTTATCCCATTGGTAGCCGAGTACTGTACTGTTTTTTTTTTTTAATTTGTTGATTGAAGAAAAAAAAATCATAAGATCATACAGAAGACAATGATAAAAGACAGAACAGCACAGCAAATGTCTGAAGGTTCTCATTTATACAGATCATAGCAGTTAATCACATTCAGCTGGATTTATTCTGTAACGTTGAGGACATTTTTTAACGCAAATAGATTTGTCATCTCTAATGATTATCAGGAACATACCCCCATGAATACTGGGGAATCTTTCTGGATAAGTTGCAAAAGGTCTTGAACATTAAAGAGGAACTCCAGTTGACAAAGAGTTCATGCACACAGAACTTTTATAGGCATTTTCTACGCCTAGCGTAATTTCCCAACACTGGCATCTGAGGCGTGGTACCCGCTGCAAACAGCCTGTCATTCAAGTGAACAGCTATACACAGCCATGTTCTTATAAACATGCTGATGCTACTTTGTAGACATGTGCAATTTGTTTCGTTTTTTTTTGTTATATTCGTTCATTCGTTATCGTACGAATGAAGGAACGATTCGCTAAAAATTTTAACGAATCGTTCGAATCGAACGAATACGAAAAACAACGAAAATCCGAAATAACCAAATTAGAAACAACGAAGCTACGAAAGAAGAAAATCCGAAAAACGAAAACAGGAACAACGAAAATCAAAATGAACGAAAAAATTCGTACATTCGTAACTTATTTTTTTTTTTTTTAGATTCGTAATTTTCTGTGTCTCTTACAATGCCGCTGCTTAACATGCTTCGAATGGATTGAATGAAAAAATTCGTACATTCGTAACTTTTTTTTTTTTTAGATTCGTAATTTTCAGTGTCTCTTACAATGTCGCTGCTTAACGTGCTTCGAATGGATTGAACGGAAAAAAATTCGTACATTCGTAAAATTCGTACATTCGTAACTTTTTTTTTTTAGATTCGTAATTTTCAGTGTCTCTTACAATGGCGCTGCTTAACATGCTTCGAATGGATTGAATGAAAAAATTCGTACATTCGTAACTTTTTTTTTTTTTTCAATTCGTAATTTTCTGTGTCTCTTACAATGGCGCTGCTTAACATGCTTCGAATGGATTGAACGAAAAAATTCGTACATTCGTAACGTGCTTCGAATGGATTGAATGAAAAAATTCGTACATTCGTAACTTTTTTTTTTTTTTTCGATTCGTAATTTTCCGTGTCTCTTACAATGGCGTTGCTTAACGTGCTTCGAATGGATTGAACGAAAAAATTCGTACATTCGTAACTTTTTTTTTCGATTCGTAATTTTCCGTGTCTCTTAAAATGTAATAATAGCATACACATTACATACAATTATGAATTATGCTCCGATTACGAATCTACGAAAACAATGTTACGAAAGTACGAATAAATCAATCTAACGAAAGTACGAATGTAACTAAATCTACGAAAATACGAATGCGTCCGAATTACGAATAAACGAAAATTAAACTAACAGAAAAACGAATCAACGAAAAAATAACTCTTACGAAAATACGAATCGTTACGAATACGAACACCGACGACTTATGAATTTCCGAATCGTTACGAATCAACGGAAATGAAAAAAACGAAATGAAAATAAACAAATTTTTTTGTTGTGCACATGTCTACTACTTTGCATTGGCATCTACCAGAGCACGTGCTCCCCAATGTGAGAAAGCGCCAGAAAATTACACTAGACATAGAAAATTGCAGCAAAAGCCCCATGTGCATGGACCCTAATAAAAGGGTATTTTTGCTGTATTCGTGGTGTACACATGATTCCTAAACTACTGTTTATTATTTTATTATCTTAGATGTATTTATTTGGTTAGAAATTTGCAACTAAAAGAAATAGGACTTACCTGCCACTACATCAAAACTGCCAAGTGGAACTGTTATAAAGCAGTGGGCCGCAGTTACTATCCATTTTTCATTCACTATAGATCCACCGCAGAAACCTTCCCGGTTTCTATTAATAAAGTGAACCTGAGGAAATCGGAGACAAATATGTAATACTGCTTAATTTTTGTACAGAGCCCTGACTGAGACTGATCATGGTTTAATTTCACGTCCTTTATCTTCTGATTGTTGCCAGAAACACTTGATAAAGACATATACCGTATATACTCGAGTATAAGCCGACCTGAATATAAGCCGAGGCACCTAATTTTACCACAAACAACTGGGAAAACTTATTGACTTGAGTATAAGCCTAGGGTGAGAAATGCGCAGCTACTGTAAGTGGAAAAGAGGGTCAACAATGCCCATTTGCAGCCTCACTGTGCCCATTTGCAGCCATAGGTCCTCCAAACTTCAAACTTGGTAGTTAAGGGTTCCTAGTTGCCCCCTAGCTGCAGACAAAATTTGGGGTCTCTGGACCCAAAGGGTCCCGAAATGACATTGCTGCAGATGGACACAGTTGACTGACTTTGGGGCCCTGTATCTCGAGGTCACTTGCAGGAACCCCATCTTTGGATATGTTGTAGTGCTAGTTCCACTGGGTTCCTAGCACCAACTGTCCCCCAAGATATGAGGCCCCAAATTCGGGTCAGAAAATGTCAAGCACTTTTCTGCAGCAGAGAATGACATTTTCCGAACCGATTTTGGTGCCCTGTTTCTCGGGGCCACTCAGTGCTAGGAACCCTATCTGGATATGTTGTAGTGCTAGTTCCACTGGGTTGGCACACTAAATCTGGGGTTCCTAGCACCAAGTGGCCCCGAGATACGGGGCGCCAAATTCGGGTCGGAATTATTATTTTTTTGCTTGAGTCGAGTATAAGCCGAGGGGGGCACTTTCAGCACAAAAAAATGTGCTGAAAAACTCGCTTATACTCGAGTATATACGGTACAGTTTTTTGTATGATCTAAAACAGGGGTCTTCAAACTACGGCCCTCCAGTTGTTCAGGAACTACAATTCCCATCATGCCTATCATGTCTGTGAATGTCAGAGTTTTACAATGCCTCATGGGATGTGTAGTTCTGCAACAGCTGGAGGGCCGTAGTTTGAGGATCCCTGATCTAAAAACATCACATCAAACATATATTGAGAATATATAGTACTAAAACAGGTTTGTAGCCTGTAAGATTTCGGTAGAAGGGTTCTGTCACCTCCTGGTGGTAACCAATAGTACAATAATTTGATACATGACAGATCTGGTGTATTAGTTCCATGGATTGTTATTTGTTGAAGAGGTAGTGATAAATCATTTTTTTTTTTTTTGCCTTCGTCTTTTTAGCTCAAGAAATCGTTTTTCTACAATGCTGGGATGTTAAATTAGTAAAGCAGTCAGGCTACTGTGCTGCACCGTTAGATCTGCTTTAACCACTTGCCTACCAGGTACGAACACCCCCTTCCTGACCAAGCCATTTTTCAGCTTTCAGCGCTGTCGCATTTTGAATGACAATTGCGCGGTCATGCAAGGATGTACCCAAATAAAAATTTTATAATTTTTTACCCACAAATAGAGCTTTATTTTGGTGGTATTTGATCACCTCTGCGGTTTTTATTTCTTGCGCTATAAACAAATTAAGAGGGACAAGTTTGAAAAAACGCAATATTTTTTACTTTTTATTATAATAAATATCCAATTTTTTTTTTTTTTTTAACAAATTTTTTCCTCAGTTTAGACCGATACGTATTCTTCTACATATTTTTGGTAAAAAAAAAAAAATCGCAATAAGCGTCTATTGATTGGTTTGCACAAAAGTTATAGCGTCTACAAAATAGGGGATAGATTTATAGCATTTTTATTATTATTTTTTTTTTACTAGTAATGGCGGCGATTTGCGATTTTTATCGTGACTGCGACATTGCGGCGGACATATCGGACACTTTTGACACATTTTTGGGACCATTCACATTTATACAGCGATCCGTGCTATAAAAATGCATTGATTACTGTATAAATGTGACTGGCAGGGAAGGGGTTAACACTAGGGGGCACTGCAGGGGTTAATATGTTCCCTATATGAGTGATTCTAACTGTGGGGGGAGGGGACTGACTGGGGGAGGGGACCGATCGGTGTCCCTATGTACAAGGGACACACCATCGGTCTCCTCTCCTCTGACAGTACGTGGATCTGTGTGTTTACACACACAGATCCACGTCCTGCTCAATTACCGGGCAATCGCGGGTGCCTGGCGGTCATCGCGGCAGCCGAGCACGCGCATCGGCTTCCCAGCTACGCGGCGGGCACGCGCGCGCGCCCCCTAGTGGCCAAAAAGCGAGCGCCGTCATATGACGGCGGCCCGCCACAAGAGCTGCACCGTCCCGCCGTCATTTGACAGTGGGCGGTCAGCAACAAGTTAAAGTGACACCACATGATATCCTTATTCTCCAAAAATAATCCATACACATACACTGCTTAATGGCTCTGTATTCTATTTTCATGAAATAGTTTCTCGCTTGTGTTTTTCTACCTCCTTGTAATGTCTTCTATGAGCTCCCAATGCTCCCCCCCCCCCACTCCCATTTGTTTGGAACATTCAGTGAATTCTATTGTATTTGTGATCCTGTGCACTGCTCTATGCACATTAGAAATGCTATACTCCTTATTCCTTAGTAGACATGTGCACAACAAAAAAATGTGTTTATTTTCGTTTATTTTTTTCGTTTATTTTTATTCGTTTCCGTTGATTCATAAATTCGTAAGTCGTCGTGTTCGTAACGATTCGTAAATTCGTAAGTCGTCGGTGTCCGTATTCGTAATGATTCAGAAATTCGTAAGTCGTCGCTGTTCGTATTCGTAACGATTCGTATTTTCGTAAGAGTTATTTTTTAGTTTTTCTGTTATTTTCATTTTCGTTTATTCGAAATTCGGACGCATTCGTATTTTCGTAGATTTAGTTACATTCGTACTTTCGTTAGATTGATTTATTCGTACTTTCGTAACATTGTTTTCGTAGATTCGTAATCGGAGCATAATTCATAATTTTATGTAATGTGTATGCTATTATTACATTTTAAGAGACACGGAAAATTACGAATCAAAAAAATAGTTACGAATGTATGAATTTTTTCGTTCAATCCATTCGAAGCACGTTAAGCAGCGCCATTGTAAGAGAAACGGAAAATTACGAATCGAAAAAAAAAAAAAAAAAGTTACGAATGTACGAATTTTTTCGTTCAATCCATTCGAAGCACGTTAAGCAGCGCCATTGTAAGAGACAACGGAAAATTACGAATCGAAAAAAAAAAAAAGTTACGAATGTACGAATTTTTTCGTTCAATCCATTCGAGGCACGTTAAGCAGCGCCATTGTAAGGGACACGGAAAATTACCAATTCAACAAAAAAAAAAAGTTACGAATGTACGAATTTTTTCGTTCATTTTGATTTTCGTTGTTCCCGTTTTTTCGTTTTTCGGATTTTCTTCTTTCGTAGTTTCGTTGTTTCTAATTTGGTTATTTCGGATTTTCGTTGTTTTCGTATTCGATCAATTCGAACGATTCGTTAAAATTTTTAGCGAATCGTTCGTTCATTCGTACGATAACGAATGAACGAAAATAACGAAAAAAAAACGAAACGAAACGAATTGCACATGTCTATTCCTTAGTCCATCTTGGGAGTGAGTAAGAAAGGGTGGCTATGTTCCTACATACAGTGGGACCATGGAGAATAAACATAGCCACCTCTAGCAGGAAGTCGGATTGCAGAAGCTAAAAAAGAAACTTGATTTGGAAAAGGCTGAAAGCAATAGAAGGTACGTGTTTGGTAGGTGAAGTGTGGTGTGGCAGGCAGTAAACACATAGAGTCCCAATTTGCAAAGAACGTTGTATTGAAAAGTAAGTCAACAGCACAACAGGCCCGGCAGGGAGCCAAGCCGTCCAGAGCCACTTACAGGAATGCAGAGGATGACAGTGATCAGAAGACTCTGGGATGCCTAAAGCGTCTGCCATGAGGAGCGAAGTGTGGCCTGGCTGGTCCACACCCAAAAGGAGCAGCTTCATGAAGAGATAGATGTAGGCCCTGCTCTCACCCTACTCCACTAGAACCTTTCCCTACCCCTCCCACTCGCACAAAGCACACCAAACCCAGGGTCAAAAGTCTTAAATAGACTCTGCCTGACCTAAGATGGCTGCCATGGTCACGTGGGGCATGTGCATCCGACCAGATCACTGCCCACGTGACCAAGGAAATCATAGAGAAACATAGCTTCCCTTGACTTCCTATCCCATCTGCATTGTCGCTACGGACAAGCGCCACCTGCAGTGGAGAAAATAGACTGCACCTGCTTCATACATACTTTAGATTTTTTTTTAAACCAGAGTTTAGCATGACATTAAGGGGAACTTACACTGAAGAAGTATAGAGATTGTCATAACTGGCTTTTTTTTTTCTGGCTGTCATAGTGATCCAATGACTTTAGAATTTTGAGCTAACTAACCTGGAACAAGTATGCAGATTTGGAGCTCGGTCTTCATTCTATCTTGACATGTTTGTTCTAGATCATTGACTTGGAAAGCACTGAAACCAATGCATCAACGTGATAGCCAAGCAACAATCATTTTCAGAAGGAGGTCATGAGCAGCTTCTGTATTTCTCTCATTTGAAGGTTTCTTTAAAGTACATCTATCACATATAATAAGTTCATAATACTCCCCAGATATCAAGGATAACTTGCCACAAATTTGTGGCAGTCTTGAATTGTAAATCAGTTAATTTGCTGCAAATTTCCCTTGGCAATTTGTACACTTTCAGAGCACTTGAAGCACAAGTTCTAGTTTACACTTTTCCAATTTGTAGCAAATTTGAATGGCAAGTCTCTAGCAAGAGCAAAGTTGCAGTGGTGAGTCTACAGCAGGAGCTCTGCAAGTCACAGTGACCCCTGTGGTGGGATGACTATTGCACAACATAACTGAACCAGAACTTGCAGCAGACTTGCAGAATGTTTGCAAAGAAAGTTGATCTGGAGTCATGCAATATGGACTTGCTGCAATTGTGTAATAAACCTGTGAAGCCTGGCAAGTCTAGCAATACCTTAGCAAGTCATTTTCAAACTTGCAGGTCAATTGCTTGCTATCTGGGTCTAATGCCCCGTACACACGGTCGGAAATTCCGACCACAAAATCCGTCAGATTTTTTCCGACGGATTTTGTCCGACACTGGTGTTGCATACACATGGTCGGACAAAGTTGTCCGAAAATCCGATCATTCTGAACGTGGTGACGTTCGTTGTGTACAACGGAACTACGTAGAGGCTATTAGCCAATAGCTTTGGTCTCGTAATTTGATCTGAGCATGCGTGGCACTTTGCCCGTCAGAATTCTCTACACACGATCGGAAAAAGTCCGATCGGATTTTGTTGTCGGAAAATTTGAGAGCAGGATCTCAAATTTTTCAAAAAGTCCGATGGAGCCCACACACGGTCGGATTTTCTGACAACATGGTCCGATAGGACATTTTCCATCGAAATTTCCGACTGTGTGTACGGGGCATAACAGCTGCAGTGGGTGATCTGAATATTCCATGTCCCTTACCAGATCCTCCGAGGCTGACATGGAGTCCTCACTGGGGTCTGCCTCATGGTGCATCAACGCCATCTTGGATCCAGTGTGGCCCCTCGTCTGTGGAGTTTGGGAGAGGAATATCTCTGAGATACTGCGGTGTCACAGTGCAGAGAGAGAGAGTGATGCTGGCTGGGACCTGTGGTTCGCTTGCCTGTACCCAAATCTAGCAGGCTGGAAGGGGGTTATGGGGGCATAAGACCTCTTTCACACTGAGGCGGTTTTCAGGCATTTTAGCGCTAGAAATAGCGCCTGTAAAGTGCCTGAAAACCGCCTCCCATTCATTTCAGTGTGACCTTTCACACTGGGGCGTTGCACTTGCAGGATGTTGGGAAAAGTCCTGCAAGCAGCATCTTTGGGGTAGTTTGGGAGCACTATATACAGCGCCCCCAAAACGCCCTGCCTATTGAAATTAATATGCAGTGAATAGGCAGTGCTTCTAAAGTGACTGAAAAGTGCTTTGGAAGTACTGCAACACGGGCCTCACGCAGATATACTGCGGCAAAATGGCACGTGGGTCGCGGGACCAGCGGACCCGATCGCCGCTGGTGTCCTGCGATCGGGCCACGGAGCTGAAGAACGGGGAGAGGTCTGTGTAAACAAACCTCTCCCGCGCTTCCTACTCAGACGTCAGCCCCGCCCCCTAATGTAAAAAAACACACACACGTCACAGCCTATAACCCCTCCCCCTAGTGGTTAACTCTTTCACTACAACTGTCATTTATACAGGAATCAATGCATTTAAATAGCATTGATTGCTGTATAAATGACAATAGTCCCAAAAATGTGTCAAAAATTTCCGATGTGTCCGCCATAATGTCGCAGTCACAATAAAAATCGCTGATCGCCGTCATTACTAGTTAATAAAAATGCTATAAAACTATCCCCTATTTTGTAAACGCTATAACTTTTGCGAAAACCAATCAATAATCGCTAATTGCGATTTATTTTACCAAAAATATGTAGAAGAATACGTACCGGCCTAAACTGAGGAAAAAAAAAAAAATGTTTTTTTATATATTTTTTTGGGGATATTTATTATAGCAAAAAAGCAAAAAATATTGCGTTGTTTTCAAAATTGTCGCTCTATTTTTGTTTATAGCGCAAAAAATGAAAACCGCAGGGGCGATCAAATACCACCAAAAGAAAGCTCTATTTGTGGGGAAAAAAGGACGCCAATTTTGTTTTGGAGCCACGTCGCACGACTGCGCAATTGTCAGTTAAAGTGACGCAGTGCCGAATCGCAAAAAGGGGCCTGGTCCTTTGGCTGCCAATTGGTCCGGGGCTGAAGTGGTTGAACAGCGGTAAAGCACCGCTTGAACAGCGGTAAATCGCCGCTTAAACAGCTGTAAAGCGCCGCTCAATCGAGCGGCGCTTTACCGCTAACGGCCGGCGCTTTCAGTGTGAAAACAGCCTAATGCAGAGCACACTGAAAATCCATTGCTGAGTAATAAGTAGTAATATTCTGTGATAGTGACTTGACATTATTTAAATCTCTGACTTTTCTTTAATAGAAAGCCGTTGTCAGCATTTTCTGTATTTAGAAACTGCAGGCAGTTATTAAAAATGTCTACTCTCTGGGTAAATGTAATAGAACAATCTAACGTTCATTTATACATGGAGGGACTTGGATAAAAACCTGCTATTTTATTTAATTTGAAAACGTCTGCCTGTCCATAGACGGCTTTCTAGGTGACAGATTGCCTTTAATACCTCAAGTGACTTCATATAACATAAATGTGAATTGGTAAAGCAACTCATTTAAAATATCTAAAAAATGGAATCACAAATTCCATTTCCCTAAATTAATTGGAACAGAAAGCCCAGTGATTGAGTAGAATGTGTTAACTAAATATCCCCTAGGTTTATCCCTTCATTGTTTTCTCTGGAAATCAAATATATAACAAAATCCACAGTAGTTATCTCTGTTTATTGCCTGAGATGTCCTACTGCTTGAAAAATTACAATAATGGATTTATCCCCATTTACATCACTCTCTGCAAACAGCTTATGTAAAAGGATATTTATAGCTAGCTGATTATTAACCAAAGGGACCCTTGTATGATCCCTTGTTCATCCATTATGGCTCACTATTCATTGCACCGGTAGTGGCCATCAATCACCCAACACACACACACACTGCCTCCCTATCAATACCCATTGATCTTGCCAGTAATCCAGTGCTGTACTGTGCACCCTGTGCCTTGTAGCCATTTGGCTGCAGAGCTGATCATTGTATTCTGACATCGGGAAGTCCTCGCTGTCAGAATACAATGTCCCGCCACTTGTTTTGGATGCAGAAATCTGTCATCCGCTGGCTGAACAAAGAAAAAATTGACAGTATGTTCCCCAGCTTTGAAAAAATGGATGAATGGCTGCACACCCTGGTAGGATGCCAAAATGTTTATTGTAGTGATCAACAAATAGAAGCATATACAGCACAGCGAGCACCAGGAGATAAAAAGCGTTTCATGCAGATAAAATCGCTTAATCATAACACTGGTGTTATCTGTGTGAAACGCTTTTATTTGTTGATTATTACAATGAAGATTTTGGCAGTGTTGCTTCATTCATCCATTTTTCCCTGCTGATCTCGGAGGCGAGCCGAGCGGGCACCTCTGCTTTGGAAACAACATAAGACTTGCAGTGCTCACACCTTGAGCTGTGTTTCCACATCATTGGACTATGTACCCAGCTTTAGGGTGACAACACTGCCGCTCTGTAAATACACTACAGTGTGGGAATACCATGGGGGATGACTAGTTTCTATAGTATAGTATAAGCTCCCCCTGTAACAGCATTCCCTTTAGCCACTCTTATGCCACGTACACACAGTCGGAAATTCCGACCACAAAATCCGTCTGATTTTTTCCGACGGATTTTGTCTGACACTGGTGTTGCAAACACACGGTCAGACAAAGTTGTCGGAAAATCCGATCATTCTGAACGTGGTGACATTCGTTGCATATGACGGAACTACGTAGAGGCTAGTAGCCAATAGGTTTGGTCTCCTAATTTGATCTGAGCATGCGTGGCACTTTGTCCGTCGTAATTCTCTACACACGATCGGAAAAACTGAATTTTGTTGTCGGAAAATTTGAGAGCAGGATCTCAAATTTTTTACGTCGGAAATTCCGACGGAAAAAGTCTGATGGAGCCCACACACAGTCGGATTTTCCGACAACATGGTCCGATCGGACATTTTCCGTTGGAATTTCCGACCGTGTGTATGGGGCATTAGTGCCCATTGTAATTAAGCAGTATAGCAAGGACTTAATTCTGATAAATGTATTGTATTACAGGCTTAAAGTGACTTTTATAGGACACAGAAGTACTATAGGGATGGAGGGATGGAACCACAGACATGGTGATATACAGGTGTACCCAGGTGCTTGGCTAAGAATGGAGGGTGAGAGAAACACTGGCTGCAGCTGCTCTGTTAAAGCGGTGTGTCTACAGCAGGGGCATCAACTGGTTAGCAGCTGTCTCAGCAACAGGAGGGAGCTGCTGAGCATGAAGAGTTTAATAGTCTGAGTCAGGCAGCACTGCACTGTGGGAACTGTAGTCATGAGGAGAGATACTCTACTGTAATTAAGAGATTTTGAACTGCATTCCCAAGAGAAGAGATTGCCGGAAGGAGGGGAATGAGCTTCATTTTCTCTGGCTGTATGGGACATGGCTTCCTCTTGCCATGAGGGAGCCCAGAAGATGCACATCTACTGCTGCATATCAGTGGTCTGAGCGGGATCCAGAGTGCTTAACCTTAGGTCACTGTGCCAACAGCCAGTGTCACCAGGGTGCAGAGCAGAGAGTGACTAATTGCTGTGTGTAAAAGGATGGTGAGCTGCAATATCACTGGGACTGATAAGCTGCTGCGGTGGGGATTCACTATCTGCTGCCAGGGAGACTGAGCCATTTAAGTACTCACTATACAGCCATTTAGTAGCCTTATTATTGTCTGCAGGTTTAAATGAGAATTGCTCCAACCATACCCCAAGGCCAGCTAGCTGAAGCGTTAGGACCAAAGACTGTGTCTTGACAGATGCTACACAGAGACCTTCACCTATTGCTTATACCAAGATGTTCCTCTCAGGGGACATTGCACCATATCCTAGCCATTCTCCTAGATTGCCCTCTAGGCTAGTTATAGTATTATTATTCACATTGCAGTTAATGTTTATATGCACCTTTTTTTTTTGGGAGAGGAATGTTGTCCCATTCTTGCCTGATATAGGATTCTAACTGCTCAACAGTCCTGGATCTTCTTTGTTGTATTTTTCATTCCAGGATGCGTCATACCTTTAAATTGGTGAAAGGTCTGGACTGCAGGCAGGTCAGTTGAGTACCCCGACTCTTCTACTACTAAGTTATGCCGTTATTCTAGTATGTGATTTAGCCTTATCCTGCTAAAATATGCAAGGCCTTTCCTGAAAAACATGTTATCTGGATGGGAGCAAATGCTGCTGTAAAACCCGGATATATCTTTTTTTTTTTTGCATTGATACGTGTCCCCTGGGGCAGGTCCCGGGTCCCCAAACACTTTTTAGGACAATAACTTGCATATTAGCCTTTAAAATTAGCACTTTTGATTTTGAACGTTCGAGTCCCATAGACTTTAATAGGGTTTTAAAGTTTGCGCAAATTTTCGGTCCGTTCAAAGGTTCTGGTGCGAACCGAACCGGGGGATGTTTGGCTCATCCCTAGTGTCCACCTGTGTCATAGGTGGAGTCCTTTAGTTCTCCCATATAGAGGAGATATGTGTATTTCTCCCATGGTTCAGAGAAGCTGGATCTCCCATTCTATGGATAGCAGATCCAACTACTTTTAGCTGATCTCCTTGCATTGCAACTCTGCATTAGTCAGTGGTAAATGTGGTATACACTATATACAATCACCGACACTAGTTAGTTTCCACAATCCATGACTTAACTTCACAGTTCACAAATGCGTTTTAAATAAAAACTGTAGCACAGACGTAAGTCATTTTTTTTCCACAGTAGTGTGACAATCCCTCCACCTCCGGTCTAACTAATCACTCTCACCTTATGGCATGGACCCCTGTGCACACAGGTGGTCATGCAAGCGGGTATCAAAAGGGTTAACACGGACCATAAACTTCTCTCACGTCTCCTTAGATCTCAGCAAGGACGCCAGGTCATGGGTAGAAAGAAAAGATCGAAGTGCTCACCGCTTAAGTATAAGATTAAATTTTTGTGTTCAAACACAAACTACTCACATAAAGATAAAAACACAGCATGTAAAGCTGTCAATCTGTTAGTTCCGTAGGGCAGCAGTGGGTGACGTCATGCGTAGCTCCTCCCCGTATGCGTTACATTCAATCAAAACTTCAAAGTCACCGGACTCCTCCCCCTTCTCTTCGTTAGCAGACGGAGGCACTTGGGGAAGGGGGGAGGAGTCCGGTGACGTCGATGTCCGTGACATCACCGTATCTCAGACGGAACTCCCTGAAGACCCGGAAGACGGCGGAGAGGTGAGTACCGATCAAAAGAATTTTGATTGATCTAAAAAATTAATCGATTAATCGAGGAATTAATCTTTAATTTCCACAGCCCTAATAAAAAAAATATATATTTTAAAAGAAAGTATTTTTAATCAGATATATATATATATCCGATATGAATGATAATATGTTGTATTCTTTTATAGCAACAGGGGGAACTTTATCATTCTGTTGCTTACATTGCTTTTTAGCTGCAATACCAAATAGCCAAATGACTATTCTCTTATTCAATGGCTATATACTGTAAATTTCAATCATATATTTAGCAAATTGGCTTGAAGTGTGTACCCACGTTGCTTCTTTTTTCTATATATTGCAAATGATGATTCCATTTGTGTCAGCAGATTCTCCTTAATGTTATTAGTGTCCTGTGATGTCATTGGTCATTTAAACCCGGTGCTCTAGCAGTACACTCCCATTCCTCCCTCATAACAGTTCGGGCCCTCTTTTTCTCTGGGTCCCTGCTGTACTATTGTATGATTTGCTCACATCAATGATTGCACCCTTTCCCTGTGCTCAGGGCCGTTTTTAAGGCAGGGCAAAAGGGGCAGCTGCCCTGGGCCCTGTCATTGTTGCGGGGCCAAAGCATCTGCCTCATACTTGCCAACTATCCCAGTTTAAATTCCCTTGAAGTTTTAGCCCCGTGCTGTGTCCTGATATCTCAGTGTGAAGTGCTGCTACTAATGCTGCCCAGCTCTGCCCTACTGTTTTGTACAAATGACTCACCTACAGACCCTGTGTTTACATGTAAATAACCAGCAATCATATGTAAATAGCAGCGACATTCATATGTAAATAGCTGCATCCGGTGGCATAGATATGTAAATAAATGCATGATATACATTCATATGTATATCATGCCCCTTACAGTAAGGAGATGATGAGCTGTAACCTCTAGCAACCAATTAGTGAGCAGTATTACTGTACAGTAATCTCTAGCAACCAATCAACAAGCAGAAATCATGTGCTGTAACATCTAGCAACTAATCAGCGAGCCGTAATGTGTGCTGTAACCTCTAGGAACCAGTCAGTAAGCGGTAATGATAACCTCTGGCAACCAATTGCAATTGCTGCCTGATCTGATACAGTAAACTGATTTTAAGTCTAGCTGCTATTTATTTTATGTCTCAGAGCTAGGGTGCCCACGTGTCCCGGATTGCCCGGGATTGTCCCTTAATTGATATCTGTGTCCCATGTCCCGGGCACCTTTATTCCGGGACAATACAGTGTCCCGGAATGAAATAAGGACACACAGCCGCAGTAATAAACATTGCTGAATTGTTTGATAGGGCCGCCCACCTCGCGTCTAGCAACAGCGCCCTGAGTCCACCCACCTCCGCCTCCGGCCGCAGCAGCAGGGAGAGAAAGAGCAGCCAGAGAGCGTCTTCTGTATCTCCTCCTCCTGAGTCCTGAGGGCGGCTTCTTATTGTTGCTGGCCCACCCACCACCTGTAGCACAGAGCCTTGGAGCACTTTCTTTGGCTACTGTGATAGGTGACTGATAGGTCACAGTCACGCTGGTGGTGGGCGGGGACAGAAGTCCTCTGACAGCCACTGCCGTACCATCCTCCGGATAGTCCTTGGTGTCAGTGTGGGGCAGCGGGTGACAGCCAGCTCAGTGCAGCTGCCCTAGAAGAGGGGAGATCCGCACACTGCTCCATCCAGCATGCCTGCCTTGGCAAGCTTGTGACACTCACCGGGAAGCCGCTGACTCTCCCTGCCCCCCTCCCCCTCTCTCTCCCTGCCCCCTCCCTCTCTCTCCCTGCCCCCTCTCTCTCTCCCTGCCCCCTATCCCTGCCCCCTCCCTCTCTCTCCCTGCCCCCCCCTCTCCCTGCCCCCCTCCCTCTCTCTCTCCATGCCCCCCTCCCCCTCTCTCTCTTTGCCCCCCTCCCTCCCTCTCTCTTCCTGTCCCCCTCCCCCTCTCTCCCTGCCCCCTATCCCTGCCCCCTCCCTCTCTCTCCCTGCCCCCTCTCCCTGCCCCCCTCCCTCTCTCTCTCCATGCCCCTCCCCCTCTCTCTCCATGCCCCCCTCCCTCCCTCTCTCTTCCTGTCCCCCTCCCCCTCTCTCTCTTCCTGTCCCCCTCCCCCTCTCTCTCTCCCTGCCCCCTCCCTCTCTCTCTCTCTCCCTGCCCCCCTCTCTCTCTCCCTGCCCTCTCCCCCTCTCTCTCTCCCTGCCCCCTCCCTCTCTCTCTTCCTGCCACCCTCTCTCTCTCCCTGCCCCCTCCCTCTCTCTCTTCCTGCCCCCCCTCTCTCTCTGTCCCTGCCCCCTCCCTCTCTCCCTAACCCCCCTCCCTCTCTCTCTTCCTGCCTTCCTCCCTCTCTCTCTCCCTGTCCCCTCCCCCTCTCTCTCACTGCCCCCTCCCCCTCTCTCTCCCTGCCCCTCCCCCTCTCTCTCTTCCTGCCCCCCTCTCTACCCCTGCCATCTCTCACTCTCTCCCTGCCCCCTCTCTCTCCCTGTCCCCCCTCCCCTCTCTCTCCCTGTTCTCCCTGCCCCCCCTCTCTCTCTCCCTGCCCCCCCCCTCTCTCTCCCTGTCCCCCCTCTCTCTCTCCCTGCCCTCTCTCTGGCAGCAGGTGACAAGTGACACGCTTCATCTGGTGGCAGGTGATGGTGGCAAGTGACACGCTTCATCTGGTGGCAGGTGATGGTAGCAAGTGACATGCTTTATCTGGTGGCAAGCAACGGTGGCAAGTGACATGCTTCATCTGGTGGCACGCAATGGTGGCAAGTGACAAGCGGCATCTGGTGGCAGGCGACATTGGCAAGTGACAAGTGGCAGGAGACAGTGGCAAGTGACAAGTGGCATCTCGTGGCAGGAGACAGTGGCAAGTGACAAGCGGCAGGAGACAGTGGCAAGTAGCCCGCTGCATCTGGTGGCAGGCGATGGTGGTAAATGACACGCTGCATCTCGTGGCAAATGACAAGCTCAGGGTTCCCTCTACGTTATGGTGAGTTGAACTATTTCATTTTATATTACAATGTAGTAATAGAAATAATGTGATTTGATCATCCTGACACCATACTAAGCATGGTGTTAGAATGATTTCAGTGCTAGCACCAGCCATTCACCCAACAAATCCCCCCCACTTCTGAATTTGCCGTTAACCCTGAGACTACATTCGCCCGTGCCCCCCCCCCTTGGCAAAATTGTCCCTGAATGCCAGTTTGGAAATGTGGTCACCCTACTCAGAGCAGGTGGAGAGCAAAATTGTATGGGGGGGGGGGGGGGCGCAAACAAATGTTTGCCCAGGGTCCAATCAATATTAAAGACGGCCCTGCCTGTGCTGCTGAGGAAAACGTGTAAAAAGCACATCATTTCCTATCTGTGTCGGGGATCTCTAATTACGCACAACTGTTGGTCTTTCTTATAATGTGGCTGCCAGTGACTAACGCTGACACCTAGGTAGTCAAGCCTAAGCAGTCAATCATGGCAGAGAGAGCTAATGATTTTCTGCAGCTCCATGTTCTAGCCTAACATTAAGATCTAAGTCTCCAGGAACATTTGATTCTAAATGAATATGGCAGCTATTAGGCTGATTTAAATACATAAGTCTCTTCTGTGTGGCAGATTAGCCCAGTCTGCACACATCCACTTTATTTACAACTCGCATTTCTTTGCTAAACTCAGCAGTTTTAGCCAAGTGCATCACAACGCTGATTCTTTCAGCAACGTTTCTGGTTCTTATTGATCACAGATGATTATTCATAAGTCTTGAAGCATTGATTCCATTTATTGCGTGCTATTTTCAATTAAAGTGATTTGTTGGGGAGATGTGTGTTAATGCGTAAAGTACAATCCTTATGCGCCAGCTAATGCAAAGCCATGGGGGCAATTAAAATCTGCAAATGTATTGTATGTATAGCTTTAGCTACCCACAGACTAGTATTAGGAACCGGTTAGCCATTTGAGGCTTTCAATGAGGCCATTTCTTGAGGAGCCACCAATGATAGTTTTTCTGTTGCTTTTCATGAATACCGTATATACTCGAGTATAAGCCGAGTTTTTCATCACATTTTTTGTGCTGAAAATGCCCCCCTCGGCTTATACTCGAGTCAAGCACTTTTCTGCAGCAGAAAATGACATTTCCGACCCGACTTGGTGCTAGGAACCCCAAATTTGGTATGCCAACCCAGTGGACCTAGCACTACAGCATATCCAAAGATGGGATTCCTAGCTCTAAGTGGCCCCGAGATATGGGGCCCCAAAGTCGGTTCGGAAAATGTCATTCTCTGCTGCAGAAGTGCTTGACATTTTCCGACCCGACTTTGGGGCCCCATATCTCGGGGACACTTGGTGCTAGGAACCCCAAATGTGGTATTAAAACCCAGTGGAAGTAGCACTACAACATATCCAAAGATGGGGTTCCTAGCACCAAGTGACCCCGAGATACAGGGCCTCAAATTTGGTCAACTGTGTCCATCTGCAGCAATGTTATTTCGGGACCCTTTGGGTCCAGAGACCCCAAATTTTGTCTGCAGCTAGGGGGCATTTAGGAACCCTTAACTACCAAGTTTGACGTTTGGGGGACCTATGGCTGCAAATGGGCACAGTGAGGCATAGAAATGGGCACAGTGAGGCTGCAAATGGGCATTTTTGACCCTCTTTTCCACTTCCACAGTAGCTGCGCATTTCTCCCCCTAGGCTTATACTCGAGTCAATACGTTTTCCCAGTTGTTTGTGGTAAAATTAGGCGCCTCTGCTTATATCCGGTTTTGGCTTATACTCGAGTATATACGGTGTTCTTTAACCTTCAGATGATTTAAGCTGTACTTGTGAATCTGCAGATTTTACTGTTGTCCAGCATTGCCAAAATCTAAACATTGAAGTGTAGTAATCACATTTCTGTGTTTAGTGAAGTCATGAGGATCACCAGGAACTCAGACCATGGCCTCTCATGGTCCTTTAGATGCCTGTTTAGCTCCATGCTTTAATGTCCTATCCTAACCACAAAGTAGGCCACAGACAGCAGATGAAAGCCACGAGCAGTCACAATCCCCCCCCCCTTTTTTTTTTTATTAAATGAGCTGAGCAAATACCCACAGCTTTTCTTTATATCAGGAGAAAAATATTGGCCCGGTCGATGTAAACGACTCTGTATTCAATTACTGTACAATACTGACTCTGTAATGAAAGTATACCTTGTTTGATACTTTTCCTCTAAATACAAATAAAACTGTTATTGTTAAAAAACAATAGTGGCCCAGTGCTACTAATTGTTTTAAATCAAACATTTAACACATTATAACTGGATTCCCAAAGCACTATGGGTTAGCTAAAGAGACAGCAAAGTAGATGCAGCCTGCCTTGAGGATATTTTTTTTTTTTTTTGAATGAAAGCTGCCTAAAGCCCTGAAGGGGAAAAAATTTGAAAGAAAATGCAAACAAAATATCATATATTCCCTTTTTAAGCACTTTTGGTCTATTCTAGGGTGAGAACTTTTGTGGTTGAAACCAGCACCAGAACTCTAGGTGGGAATGGTTAAAAAGTCCATCATCTGCTTTTCTCCAGAGGTTTATGACCCCTACACTATACAGTGGTAGCCCACCCTTGGGCAGTCACCCTGCCGTCTTTGATAATGCATCCAGTTTTCATTTTTGCATTGAGAATCATTTAACATGAATGTCTACAAAAAAGTGGAGTCTTTATGAATGTTCAATGTAATTCAAATGTTACTAAAGGACCATGATTATCTTAGTAAGCTCTGCAAAAGTATGTGGTACCCCATAAATATTCCAGTCAATTCCTGATACTAGAACTATCAAAAGATTTATAATCATCTTATGTCTGTAGGAACCTTCCGTCTATGGTTATGAGTGGTTTCCTGACCTGTGAGTTATGTAATACCTATATGTCATAGGTCAGTGATGGCGAACCTTTTTGAGCCCGAGTGCCCAAACTGCAAACCAAAACGACGTATTTTTTTCAAAGTGCCAACACTGCAATTAAACCTGAATAACAAGGTTTTAGTTTAGAAAAAACAATTCGTAGAGTATTGCATAGTATTGCATAGTATGGGCAGAGTATTGGCATAGTATGGGCAGAGTATTGCAGAGTATGGGCAGAGTATTGCATAGTATGGGCAGAGTATTGCATAGTATGGGCAGAGTATTGCATAGTATGGGCAGAGTATTGCATAGTATGGGCAGAGTATTGCAGAGTATTGCATAGTATGGGCAGAGTATTGCATAGTATTGGGCAGAGTATTGCATAGTATGGGCAGAGTATTGCATAGTATGGGCAGAGTATTGCATAGTATGGGCAGAGTATTGCATAGTATGGCAGAGTATTGCATAGTATGGGCAGAGAGTATTGCATAGTATGGGCAGAGTATTGCATAGTATGGGCAGAGTACTGCAGAGTATTGCATAGTATGGGCACAGTATGGGCAGAGCATGGGAAGAGCACTGCAGAGCATTGCATCTCTCTCCCTCTTCCCCTCTCCCCTCGCACTGTAGGGCATGCAGGAGCAAGATTCTGGGAGGACATCCATGGACGCCCTCCCAGAACAAGCCGACCGTGCTGTAGCCATCTTTTGGCTATGGCCGGTCGGCAATTGGTTATAAAACTCACATTTGATTTGCTGAAATCGGTCCCCAGTCGCTTCAGTCGCTCCGGTGGTGTCAGGTGATTTCCCACGCAGGCACATCAACAGGTGCGTCAGATGTTTGAGAGTGGGGGGCGTGGCTTCAGTGTTCAGGGCATGCGCCATGCCCACTCGGACACATCACCGTGCCACGCGTTCGCCATCACTGTCATAGGTTCTAGTGGTTTCACCCTTACAATATAGGATGTACTGGTTTCAGCCTTTAGTGCTGCAAAACAACTAAGAAATACAATGAGTATGATATCATAAATTGCCCTACTGGGCAATGATCCCAAAAAAAACGTTCTGTAAGGAACTAAATTATCTAAATAAAGAGTAAAGTAAATATGGCACCCTATGACAAATGTGAAATCACCACATCAATTCAAAATGTATGAGGCGGCGTGGCTTGGCGCTCAGCCGGAACCAACGCTAACTAGAGGAGCTCTCCACACCCGTGGCTCATAACCCCCTTCCAGCCTGCTAGATTTGGATATGGGCAAGCGAGACAAGCGAACCACAGGTCCCAGCCAGCATCACTCTCTCTCTGCACCGGCACACCGCAGTATCTCAGAAATATTCCTCTCCCAAACTCCACAGACGAGGGACCCCACTGGATCCAAGATGGCGTTGATGCACCATGAGGCAGACCCCAGTGAGGACTCCATGTCAGCCTCGGAGGATCTGGTAAGGGACATGGAATATTCAGATCACCCACTGCAGCTGTTAGAGAGGAACCAAATAGCTGCAGATATCAATTCAAAATGTATAACATAACTTAAAAATGTCAGAACAGAAATGTCCATTAGCCCCCGTACACACGGTCGGAAATTCCGTCCACAAAATCCGTCGGATTTTTTCCGACGGATTTTGTCCAACACTGGTGTTGCATACACACGGTCGGACAAAGTTGTCGGAAAATCCGATCATTCTGAACATGGTGACGTTTGTTGCGTACGATGGAACTACGTAGAGGCTAGTAGCCAATAGCTTTGGTCTCGTAATTTGATCTGAGCATGCGTGGCACTTTGTCCGTCGGAATTCTCTACACAAGATCGGATTTTGTTGTCGGAAAATTTGAGAGCAGGATCTCAAATTCAGACGGAAAAAGTCCGATGGAGCCCACACACGGGCGGATTTTCTGACAACATGGTCCGATCGGACATTTTCCGTCAGAATTTCCGACCGTGTGTACGAGGGCTGAAGAGTGAAGACAATATTTTTAACAAAGTCATTGACACATGAATAAAAAATCAATCAATCAATTTAATAATATATATTATTACTATTATATTGATGGATTGTTATTTTTTTTTTACACTAGCGATTGAAATTTTTATTCATGTGTCAATGAACTTGTTAAAAATATTTTCTTAACACTTATCGACATTTCTGTTCCTTACAGCACTGGTTATTTTGGATCATTGCCCAGTTTGGGTGATTCATGATATTATAGTCATTTTATTTCTTAGTTTTTTCCAGCACTGGTAATCTGGGGTCACTGCCCAGTAGCGGGGTTTATTCTTTCTATTGTTTGCACAGCATGCTGACTCACCTTATGGTGAATTGATTTCTTATCTTGGAGGCAGCGTCACATTTATTTTAATTGATTATTATCAGGGCTGGTGCAATGATTTTTGACACCCTAGGCGAAACCTAATTTTTTTCCGCCCCCTTGGCTCCATCCCTGACTCCACCCCTTTGCCTGCCCATGTATACTTCACCTTTTTAATGAAGAGCCCATCAAATGCAGTACACCAGTGCCCATCAACTGCAGCCTCACCAGCGCCCATCAAATGCAGCCTCACCAGCGTCCATCAAATGCAGCCTCACCAGCGCCCATCAAATGCAGCCTCACCAGCGCCCATCAAATGCAGCCTCACCAGCGCCCATCAAATGCAGCCTCACCAGCGCCCATCAATGCAGCCTCACCATTGCCTATCAAATGCAGCCTCACCAGCGCCCATCAAATGCAGCCTCAGCAGCGCCCATCAAATGCAGCCTCAGCAGCGCCCATCAAATGCAGCCTCACCAGCGCCCATCAAATGCAGCCTCACCAGCGCCCATCAAATGCAGCCTCACCAGCGCCCATCAAATGCAGCCTCACCAGCGCCCATCAAATGCAGCCTCACCAGCGCCCATCAATGCAGCCTCACCATTGCCTATCAAATGCAGCCTCAGCAGCGCCCATCAAATGCAGCCTCACCAGCGCCCATCAAATGCAGCCTCACCAGCGCCCATCAAATGCAGCCTCACCAGCGCCCATCAAATGCAGCCTCACCAGCACCCATCAAATGCAGCCTCACCAACGCTCATCAAATGCAGCCTACCAGTGCCCATCAATGAATGTTTGCTTGCTTCCATTCATTCAGAAGTCGGGACAAAGACATAGTTCTCCGCTGCCGCTCCGCCTCTGACACTATGTGTGAATGGAGCAGCAGCTGCCTGTTGATGCTGAGACTTAGTTGCTTGCTGCAGAGAGAAGAGTGTAATAACACCAGTGGCCTGGTGCCCTAGGCAGCAGGGGGCGCCCTAGGCGGCTGCCTAGTTTGCCTAGTGGTAGCACCGGCCCAGATTATTATCATGTGTGGGGACACATTGGAGTGTTGGCGGCTGCCTTGCCTTTTTCAGTAAAATTGTTGGTTTGTGCACAAGTTACCTATTCTTTTACCCCAACAGATCTTGCAAACTAGCATGCGTTGCAGTAGGGCCCAAAAATATTGCATGCAGCATTTTTTGTCAGTGCACCACAAAGCATGTTAGCGCATCACTATTCTTTGTGCTACAATGCATGTACATCACAAGCTGTGTTGGGGTGCCATTCTAAATGACTGCCACTCATACTGACACCTTTAGCGTGTGTTGCTGCATATTGCAGTAACAAGCAGGGGCGGACTGACCATTTGGCCACTCGGGCACTGCCCTGAGGGCCCCGAGCCACTAGGGGGCCCCATCAGGGTTGCCAGCCTCAGTAAAACCAGGCACAGTATGTAAAAATCTGTGATGCCCCTTACCGACATCCTTTTGGTCTAAAAATCCAGAGATTATAGCTGCCCCACCTCTCCAGTACCTTCTCAGCCAATAGAAACATGTCTGTGTATACTGTGTGATTGTATACTGTGTGTGTGTTTGTGTATACTGTGTGACCCCATAATCTCTGATTGCCTAGGGGCCCCATAATCTCCTATTGCCCGGGGGCCCCATGAGTTATCAGTCCGCCCCTGGTAACAAGCTAATGAGTACTTTACAGCAATGCATGTTACATGCTTTGGTGCATTGTGATCCCAACACACCTTGCATGCACTATTTTGGCAGGTAAGTCAGAGGTTGCGGTATAATGCTACCACTTTATATTGTGTTGCCCAATAATAGTTTATCTTAAAAATGACATTGTATAGCAGGTGATATATATATTCTAGCACATCGCTGACATCCTGTCCTATCATTCAATAGCAGAGTGCTACAAATTCCACTTTATGGACTTTTTAAGCCCAAACTGGCAAATGGCATTGATCAATATGCTGTGCAGATTTGTCACCTAATCTAGCTTTCTCTGCTTTTATATATTTATTTGTCATTTTGAAATACTGTACGTCTTAGTAGCAGTTTTACGTCATTTGACGTTTTGCATTTTCTATATGGTTTTTGGTGTGGCCTTTCTCTTAAGCCCCACCTCCTGTACATATACGTCGGCACTTTGAAGAGGTATATCTCAGTAACGGCAGCAGCTGCTGCCACAACCGAGATATCCATATTTACAGGAGGCAGTTCTGTTTACGATAACGTTTTCTGTTAACGGTGGCGGGAGAGTTGCCACCCCCCTCCCGTCGCTCTCCCGCGCCTTCTGCCGCTTACCGGAGCCGTCGGTAGCGGCGGAGGCGATCGGGTCCTGCAGTGTGCTGGGTATGGAGACGAGTGAGGCTAAGATGGCCCCCACCCGTCTCTATACCTTAGGAGGGCGGAAGCGACGTCAAAACGTCACTTCAGCCCATACGTCTTAAAGGAACATTTTTTTCAACGTCATTTTTTCAAATTACTTTTTTTTTTTTATTGCATTTAAGTCCAAATATGAGATCTGAGGACTTTTTGACTCCAGATCTCATATTTAAGAGGACCTGTCATGCTTTTTTCTTTTACAAGGGATGTTTACATTCCTTGTAATAGGAATAAAAGTGACCCATTTTTTTTTTTAAACAGTGGAAAAATGAATAAATTCAAGTAAAATAAATAAGAAAAAAAAAAAAAAACTTTTTTAAAACACACTGTTCCGACGAGCTCGCTCGCAGAAGCGAACGCATACGTGAGTAGCGCCCGCATATGAAAACGGTAGTCAAACCACACATGTGACGTATTTTTTTTTATTGCATTTAAATCCAAATATGAGATGTGAGGACTCTTTGACCCCAGATCTCATATTTAAGAGGACCTGTCATGCTTTTTTTCTAATACAAGGGATGTTTACATTCCTTGTAATAGGAATAAAAGTGATCCATTTTTTTTTTTAAACAGTGTAAAAATGAATAAATTCAAGTAAAATAAATAAGAAATTTTTTTTTTTTTTTTTAAAACACCCTGTCCCTGTCGCGTGCAGAAGCGAACGCATACGTGAGTAGTGCCCGCATATGAAAACGGTAGTCAAACCACACATGTGAGGTATCGCCGCGATCAGTAGAGCGAGAACAATAATTCTAGCCATAGACCTCCTATGTAACTCAAAAGATGCAACCTGTAGAATTTTTTAAATGTCGCCTATGGAGATTTTTGAGGGTAAAAGTTTGACGCCATTCCATGAGCGGGCGCAATTTTGAAGCATGACGTGTTGGGTATCAATTTACTCGGCGTAACATTATCTTTCACAATGTAAAAAAAAAATTGGGCTAATTTTACTGTTGTCTTGTTTTTTTTATTCAAAAAAGTTTTTTTTTTTTCCAAAAAAAGTGCGCTTGTAAGACCGCTGCGCAAATACGGTGTGAAAAAAAGTATTGCAATGACCGCCATTTTATTATTCTCTCTCTCTCTCTCTCTCTCTCTCTCTCTCTCTCTCTCTCTCTCTCTCTCTCTCTCTATATATATATATATATAAAATGTTTGGGGGTTCTAGGTAAACACTGAGTCTGAAAAACAGGCTTGGTCCTTAAGTGGTTAAAAATGAACAGCTCCCATGATTCAATGCACACATCAGATGAATTGTGCTGCCATTCACTGTTGTATTGTGAACGGGTTGAGCACATTTTTAAGGATGTCAGATCCTGTAAAGCTTATTAGCTATTCTCTCATTGCAAATGAAACTGGATACAAATTTTCTTTGGCTGGATCTAGTGATAGCAGCAGTTCTATCATAAACAATTCAGTTATTTTTAATGAGGCTGATCCAAGAATAAAACATTTATTAACAGACGCCAGCAAGTTGGAATACAATCGCTCTCACCACCCTCAAATATCCACCAGAGGGCAGAGCAGCTTCTATAGATATCAATGGAGCAAATGTATACTCTGGTTTGCATACGGTAATGTGTCACCTGAAAGACCAAAACAATTTGTACAGGAATACAATGTTCTTCACATAATGGATAATGATGCCTTCCCGGGACAAGCTGGTCTTTCTTTTTTTTTTACACCTTATTACTTTGTACTGTATATTTTTCAAGGAACATCACAAAAAAAAAAAACTTTTGGATTGCAGGGTTGAGTTTTACATTTACAAGACTATTTTTACTGGAATAGCCCCCGTTGGTTTTGTGTACACACGGTCGGACTTTGCTCCATCGGACTTTTGTTGGCGGAAAGTTGGTCCGTTCACACAGCCAACAAAAGCCAGATGAAACCTGGAAAAAGTTGGTCCGATGGAGCGTACACACGGTCGGATGTTGGTCCAAAACAGCTAATTTGCATGTTGGTTGTCAAAAAGTCAGATCGTGTGTATTGGGCCTTTAAGCCTCATACACACGATCGGACCGTGGACCAACTTTTCCGTGGATTTTTGTCCAAAGGGCGTTGGCCCCAAGTTGGTATTGCATACACACGGCAGGACTTTTTCAGCCAACTTTCACCAAATCACTTGGTTTTTCTGCTCTTTACCGCCACCTTTGGTCAACTTCTGTATTGTTGTCTGATCTTTTGCATTGGTTTGTACAAAAGTCCGTTGGTTTTGTGTACACACGGTCGGACTTTGGTCCATCGGACTTTTGTTGGCAGCAAGTTGGTCCGTTCGCACAGCCAACAAAAGTCAGATGAAACCTGGAAAAAGTTGGTCCGATGGAGCGTACACACGGTCGGATGTTGGTCCAAAACAGCTAATTTGTATGTTGGTTGTCAAAAAGTCCGATCGTGTGTACGGGCCTTTAGGAGCACGTTCTGTAGTGCAAATCTGCAAAATGCAAAAAGCACTAAAAATGCATAGGTGTGAATCAAGGCTTATGCCCTGTACACACGGTCGGAAAATCCAACGGAAAAGGTCAGATCGGATTATATTTTCGGAAAATCTGATCGTGTGTGGGCTCTGTTGGACTTTTTCTCCATCGGAAAAAATTTGAGAGCAGGATCTCAAATTTTCCGACAACATAATCCGTTTGTAGAGAATTCCGATCGGACAAAGTGCCACGCATGCTCAGATCAAATTACGAGAACCAAAGCTATTGGCTACTAGCCTGAACGTAGTCCCGTCATCACGTTCCGAACGATCGGATTTTCCAACAACTTTGTCCGACTGTGTGTATGCAACACCAGTTTCGGACAAAATCCGTCGGAAAAAAATCCGATGGATTTTGTGGTCGGAATGTCCGACCGTGTGTACGGGGGCTTAGATTTAGATGGACTGAATGGTTACTGTTGTCTGGCTGCATTTTGGACACCATTGTGGCTCTCTTCACTCCCTTCTTAAAGACGTTGTAAACCTCGGAAAAAACCCACAAAAAAATAAATAAACCCTGCAAGACAAAGGCATAATGAGCTAGTATGCAGTATGCACATTATGAAATACTTACCTTAGAACGATGCCCTGGATCGGCGTCGGTCCTCAGAGTAAATCGCGGACATCTTCCACCGGAGTTACTTCTGGGTTTGCGGCTCTGGCGATGTAATTGGCCGGAGCCGTGATGATGTCGCTCCAGAGCATGTGTGCGGGAGCAGTCGGTCACGGCACAGCTTCAGTGCACATGTGCCGATGACGTCGGCAGCAGTGCATATGCTGAATATCTCCTAAACTGTGCAGGTACCTACAGGTAAGCCTTGTTATAGGCTTACCCGTCGGTAAAAGTGGTCTAACAGGGTCTAACTTTGCTGAAAAGTTTGATTTCTACTCTTCAATTTGCTAGATAAGTAGGTGCACTGCCAGTAGCTAAGCGGTTCTTAAACTTTTTATTGGTATTTTAATTCCTCACAGCCAAAGCTATACAACATTTCATTGTATAGAACAGGCATGAAAACGTCTAGGTGTCTCCTTGAAATTTTATATAAGCGCAATTTCCAATCCTGATCATCAGGATTACCTAATAAAATATGCTTCCCACTTGAAAGCACGCACACACATTTGGTACTCATTACCATTTTAACAGATCCTACATCATTAGGAAGAGATGTAGAGGGCATGAGCGGTTTTAGGCTCATAAAGAAGAGCAGATAAAAGCTTCAGACAGACATATGTCAGGACAAAAAATAAATAAATATGCAGTACTTTTTGAAATGCATGCATATTCCCCTGTGCTTTAACCCTTTAAAGACCCTTCAAATAAAGAGCAATACCTTTTTGTTCCTTATTGCTTATTGTTGGCTGATAAGACGATGCCTTTGCTTCACCAAAATCATCTTTTTTTTTTTTTTTTTTTTATATCCTATACGTTTTTTCCTGCAGTCTACAAGCCGTTTTGGTGGCATCACAGGTTTTTTTTTTTTTCAGCAACAGTGGTAGGTCCTTTCTCCTGGACTGAGTTGCACTTGTATAATAAATTGTGAGCTCCACTCAGTCCAGGAGTACTTTGTTCCCAGGTTGTGTGTTAATGCACTCCCAGGGGGGCATGTCCATGACAGCCAGGGCCTAAAGGAAGTGGGTTGGATGACACCGCCCATCATTCTACCTGGAAGAGGACTGCAGAGGCAATTCTGAGACCAGTGCCAGAAATAAGAGGCTTATCTTTTTTATTTATTTTTTATTCCGTGCAATTTTAATATTTTTTTTTTGTTATACATGTAGCGCCCACACTTTATTAAAGTGTGCGCTATCAATGTAAATTTAAAGTTTTTCCCAGAACTGTAACGGAGTTCTGGGGGTTAATTGTACAGGATTTGGCATCAGTCTGGCTGGGCTGTACTGGAGTTCCGCCTGGTCATAGGTGCAGTGAGGCGCCTGTGACAGGCTGAGAACCAGGCCTGGTTGGACGTGTTAGGTACCAATCTTTCCCGGAGCCAACCAGTGGGCACGTCTGGCCCCGTTGTGTAGTCTGGGAAGGGGTATTTAAGGTGCTGAAGTCACGTGTTCGGGGTTCGGCTGCTGCTTTGATTCCTGGTTCCGGTCCAGGGCAACCCCGTGAGGGGTCCCGGGCCCAGGAGTGTCTGCCGTCCCCGTAAGCATGGTCACCATGACCAGCCCCAGATGCCCCCATGGTCTGGGGTGGGGATCCGTCCGTTCCAGAGTCTCAGAACTGGCTAGTTCGAGGCCCAGTAACTGAAGGAGGATTCGAAGGCGTCCCGGTGTGCTCTCAGTATTGGAGAGACACGGCAACTCGCACAAGCGACCAGGGGAGGACTCTTCGGAGGAGGGCCAACAAGCTGGCTGCTCGGTAAGAGCCTGAGAGCTGAGTTGTATGGACACTAAAGAATCCACACTTCTCACAGTATCGCCAAGAAGGCTGAGAGATCCAGGTACAGGGGGTCCCCGACTTACGAACACCCGACCTACAAACATCCCCTACTTACGAACCTGGCGCTGCGGGGACCCTCCGCCATTTTCCGCCGTCCTCCGGCCGTTCTGCGCATGCGCGGCCATACGGAGCCTCGGAAAATGCCGGCAAACTTCGGAAATGTCCGTAATTTGCCGCGCATGCGCAGAACTGCATTAGACGGAACATCGGAAATGTCTGTAATTGTCGGTCTGCGCATGCGCGGCCGACTTACGAACAATTCCGACATAAGAACAGGCGGGCAGTCCCTAACGAGTTCGTAACTCGGGGACCCCCTGTACTGTTAGAAAGCTTCCTACTTATCTTCAGTTACAATCTAGTCTGTGGCAGAGACTTTGCAAAGTTTCCGGATCACATGTTGGCTGCTAGACCTCTGGCTAGAGGTTTATCCAGCAGTGAAGCGCCCAGTTGCGAGTGGCTACTCTCTGAGCTAACTAGAGACATTCAGTGGATGTCAGCAGTTCAAAGTGCCTGAGTTTTATCACCCGTGCCCTCTATTCCCACCAGAGACTGTGTTATTGTTGGATGTTACCCCTGCAAAATAAAAATCCTCAAAAGGACTTTTGTGTGTCAGCTCTGAAGTCACAGGGTACTAACCCTAGGAACCCCTAGACAACAACCGACAAGCCACGAGGAGGTAATTGGTAAGCCCAGAAAAGTCAAGGCCACCCCTAGGGGTAGATGGCCGCTACATACAATTACCATAAGTAGCTAAATGTATCTTGATACCTGCCATGACCTGCACAGCAGCATTGGGGACAATCGGGTTCTGCTGTGTGTACATGTGCTGGCAGGAGAAGACAGCAAAGTGAGCAGAATAGATGACCAGAGTCACTGATCAGTGTGTTGAGTTATCTGCACTGTCTAATTAAAGGGCTGCAGGCAAAGTGATGACCAATCTGTATTCCATAAGTAACTCCTACGTTTAACCTACCTGCCATGGAAATTCCCCCTTCAGACTGTCTGTTCCACCAACGATCCTGACATTTGGATCCACTGTTACTGGAACAATATCATCTGAGTGGTCACCCAAGTGTATGTTTTCAGTAGAGTTGTGGTGTTCAGTGGAAGAAATATTAGTTGCATAGTCTTCAAAATCCAGGATGGTAGTACGGGTTTCCTCTTTTGGAACGGCTTCTGGTGCACTGACTCTTCCACATGGATATTGTACTGTAAAAGGAGGCAACCATGGTGATTTTATTTGTTGTGGCTAATACACATAGGCAGGTGCCACTGAGAAAAATTAGTAGGGAGAGGCCCTTTTATGCTTCCTAGAATTGTTTGCAGTCTGGGACCTGCTTTTTTAGGTGGTGGTGGAGATAATATGATAAACTAGGATGTAGAGGGCACTTAACATGAAGTTCTAAATAACTCTTGTGTCCTTGCAGTTAACAGAATCCAAGTCATGGAGAAAAATGTCTCAGCCATATATGACGTACATACCCTGTTTCCCCGAAAATAAGACCTAGCGGGATTGTCGGTGATGGCTGCAATATAAGCCCTACCCCCCAAATAAGCCCTACCCTGTTTACCCGAAAATAAGCCCTACTCTGAAAATAAGACCTACAAGGACTTTAACTAGGGCTTATTTGGGGGTAGGGCTTATATTGCAGCCATCACCGACAATCATGCTAGGTCTTATTTTCGGGGAAACAGGGTAGTTATATAGTTAACAATTGTTTGAGTATAGCCTCATATATTTATAAATAATCCATAGTATAAAGGTACCATCATCCAAATTAATATGTGGAAAATCGGAAAGGTGGAAATGTGGGGGCAGTTGCTGATGCTGACCAATGCACATGACCACCTGGAATGATTAATGGTCTATCTCGGTAATGATACAATGACAAATTAATTGTGATAAAAATCAAATTTTAATACATAAAAAAAAAAAATAATAAATAAAAAAAACATACAGAGATTAAAAAATACACCACAAATAACTAGCTACTAACGGGCTCCCCCATAGAGTTTCTGTTGGAGTGGAGTATAATGCCGCATACACACGATTGGAATTCCGGCCAGAAAAAGACCGATGAGAGCTTTTCATCGGAAAATGCGACCGTGTGTAGGCTCCATCGGAATTTTGCTGGCTGAATTTCCGACAGAAAAGAATTGAGAGCATGTTCTGAATTTTTCAGACGGAAAAGATTTCTATCGGAAATTACGATCGTCTGTAGCAATTCTGACGCGCAAAATTCCTACGCATGCTCGGAAACTATTCGACGCATGCTCGGAAGCATTGAACTCAGCTCGTTGTAGTGTTGTACGCCACCGCGTTCTTGACGGTTGGAATTTGGTGTGACCGTGTGTAGGCAAGACAGTTTGAGCGGAATTCCGTCAGAATTCCATCGGGAAAACCGTCAGAGCTTTTTCTGACGAGAATTCCGATCGTGTGTACACGGCATAAGATGTTTGCTCTACCGGTTTCATGGTATAAACCGCTTCTTCAGGAGGACAAATAATACATTTAGACTGAACATAATTACAAAGCAAAAATGTATTTTAACAACATATTATATTCAATGTTAAGGTAGGAAGACCGAGTCCAGTCCAACAGAAACTCTATGGAGGAACCCGTTAGTAGCTAGTTATTTGTGGTGTATTTTGTAATCTCTGTATGTTTTTTTTTTTGTATGTTTTTTTTTTATGTATCAAAATTTGATTTTTATCACAATTAATTTGTCATTGTATCAGTACAGAGATAGTCCATTAATCATTTGACATGTGCACACTGAAATATTTCGTTTCGGAATTTCGTTTTCGTCCGAAAAATTTATTTATTTAGTTACTCTCGAAATTCGTTTTTATGTATTTCGTTTTTTGTTAAAAATTGCATTCGTCTGAAAATCCAAATGAATTAAGGTTGAATCTGTCATTGAAGGCTTATGGTGTCTGTCGAATGTTCAAAGAAGATTCGACGGAGCAGCTAAACTGTATGACTCTGAATAGTTTAGCTGCAATTCCACCCAATTCCAGCAGCAATCTTTTCTCTACGTCAAATCTTTTCTCTATGTAGAATAATCTTGGACTAATAGAGTTAAGGTTTGGCACATTCGACCACAGGTTCGATGGACACAGATTGTTATTGTCAGCATTGAATCTCCTATCTATATCGAACTGTTGTCACAACAAAAATAAAGCATTTGTTTATGTCGGACCTTATGTTTTTCGGATTCTGCACTTTTGTTATCGTTTGTTAAGACGATGACGAAAAAACCTGAAATTCGGACGAAAATGCATTCGGACGAAAACGAATGCACATGTCTATTAATCATTCCAGGTGGTCATGTGCATTGGTCAGCATCAGCAACTGCCCCCACATTTCCAGCCTTTCCAATATTCCACATAGTTATATAGTTAGGTTGAAAAAGAGTCCATCCAGTTCAACCAATGTGTACAGAAATCTATAGGATTTTATATAAGGTGAGAACAAATCATCAGTTTGTAAGCAGATAGTTTTAAAAGGAGGGATTTTATAAGATGTATAAACATGGGGAACATCTGGTGGTACAGAGACCCCCTTTGTGTGGATATTAAGACTGTGGATGCTGATGTTAGTTTCTTATGGTCACCGAACTTGGCAATATGATGAAGAAGTGGCCTGGTAAAGCTAAATTGGGGGCTAATCCCAAGTATTTCCATCTCATCCTGTTTAACCTTGAGCAGACTGGATGGCAGTCTATTATCTTATTTAGGATTAAATCTAAAGTATATTTGAGTGATTATCTTTGGTGTGGTGCTTTAATCTCACACCATCTCAGTTACATACCAAGGAAACAGTGCAAATCCTTTGGTGTAGGGAAGCTGCCAGCCCAAAGACAATGTTGTCGGAAAATCCAAGCCCTGGTATAGGAGTGTTCTTCAACACCCAAAATGTGTTGGTTTTGTGATAAAGTCTATTATCTTATTTAGGATTAAATCTACAGTATATTTGAGTGATTATCTTTGGTGTGGTGCTTTAATCTCACACCATCTCAGTTACATACCAAGGAAACAGTGCAAATCCTTTGGTGTAGAGAAGCTGCCAGCCCAAAGTCCAGATAATCTGGCTGAATACTACTCTTCTAATTTAGCAATAGAATAGTCCCAGGGTTCGAATGCTACCCGTCCATTTTTTTCCCCCAAATACACAGGTCAAGTCAGACACCAACAAATGCTGAATGCCCCCTCCTCCCAATTAAAGCAAAAATGCACTAAAAGCTTTTAGTGCATTTTTGCTTCAATTGGGAGGAGGGGGCATTCAGCATTTGTTCCTACTGTATGATTATGCAGGCTGTATGCCAGACATTCCTGTGAACCCAGCTAATAGCATTTTTTACCCCAGCAGAGCACTTTCAGTTGTATATGCTTCTGATCCATTTTGCAGAAATCACAGGTATTGATTAAGGAGGGTCCAACATCTAGGTTTATCCTATAGTTTCATAGTTAGTAAGGTTGAATAAAGACACCAGTCCATCCAGAGCGAGTGTCTACAATTGTCCCTATGCCTGTACATTGCACACTCACATCGGTCCCTACCCTCAAGGAGCCCACAATCCAAGGTCCCCATTCATATACTAGGGCCAATTTTTTTTTGGACAGAAGCCAATTAACCTACCTGCATGTCTTTGGATTGTGGGAGGAAACCAGAGCACCCGGAGGAAACCCATGCAGGCACAGGGAGAACATGCAAACTCCAGGCAGGTAGTGTTGTGGTTGGGATTCGAACCAGCGGCCCTTCTTACTGCTAGGTGAGAGTGCTAACCACTAAACCACTACAGTGCTAACCACTAACTACTACATCCTGAGCATGTGCAGATTTAAAGAGTAACTCCACTTTTGTTTGGAAAAAAAAACAATCCCCTCTGGATGATCAAAGTATATTGCGGGTATTTTAGCAAACTTTTTAGCAGATCCCTACCTTTGGTTGCTCTGAAGAAATAGCTGTTTGTTTCACTGCTGGCTGATTCTAAATGGAAGTGCCTGGTTCAATACACTCTGAGTGTCCTAAGAAGAAAAGCTGTAGGGTCTGCCTCCCTTTAGAAGTATTTAACCCTTGGGAGTACCTCACCGAGACAGAAATTCCTATCACAGAGGATGCCTAAAATTTGACTTGTATGTTGGTACAGACTTCTGGAAAAATCAGTGAGCCAATCACACAAGCAGGAAATTACATTTCTGGGGGCGTTCTGTACACCAACTGTGTATGGAACACCTCCAGGTTGCCATATTGCATTGGATATTATGACAATGAAAGGTTGTTGTTTTTAATAACATTACTAAATGGTTTGTGTAGAAATTGTATACCTTATATACTCGAGTATAAGCCGACTTTTTCAGCACATAAATAACCCAAAAAGGAAGATAAAGTGTCAGTTTCTACATTTCTTTGGGCCATCTACCACGAGGTGAAGAAGGTAACGGTAAGCCCAATAAAACCAGCAGTTCCTTCGGGGGTTAGTGCTACATATACAAACAGGATTCAAATAAAGATACTGTATATACTCGAGTATAAGCCAAGTTTTTCAGCACATTTTTTTTGCACTGAAAGTGCCCCCCTCGGCTTGTACTGGAGTCAAGCTCTTTTCTGCACCAGAGAATTACATTTTCCGACCCGACTTTGGGGCCCTGTATCTCTGGGCCACTTGGTGTGCAAATTCGGTGTGCAAACCCAGTGGAACCAGCAATACAACATATCCAAATTTGGGGTTCCTAGCACCAAGTGGCCCCGAGATACAGGGCCCCAAAATCGGTCAACTGTGTCCATCTGCAGCAATGTCATTTCGGGACTCTTTGGGTCCAGAGACCCCAAAATTTTGCTAGGGGGCATCTAGGAACCCTTAACTAACAAGTTTGAAGTTTGGGGGACCTATGGCTGCAAATGGGCACAGTGAGGATGCAAATGGGCATTGTTGACCCTCTTTTCTACTTACAGTAGCTGCACATTTCTCACCCTAGGCTTATACTCGAGTCAATAAGTTTTCCCATTTTTTTGTGGTAAAATTAGGTGCCTCGGCTAACATTCGGGTCAGCTTATACTCGAGTATATACGGTATGTTTTTTTTATTTATTTTTTTGCCATATTTTTCCATGAAAGTTAAGTTACAGTTCACATTTACAGCATTTTTAACAATCTCATTATAAATGAAAAGTTTCTAAACATATCATCATATTTACCTATCTCCTGGCACGTCTGCCCATCTTCTCCCAGTTTGTATCCAGACGCACAGGAGCATGTCACTTTTTTCTCAGCATTTTCCCTGCACATTTGCTGACACCCTCCATTGTTTATGGTACATGTAACTGGCAATTCTGCAAAAACGTTTTAGGAGATGGTATGTTGTAAGTAAATGTGTATGCAGCAATAAAGGGATACATACACTCTCAATATACATTGTTTTATATGGTAAGAAAATAGTAAGCAACTTTACAGTAACAGTATCAAAGTAATACTAGTGTTTGATGACATTGGAACAATTTATCTTAATTATAAGACTCTTGGTAAGATATATTCTGGACAGTGATGTAAGTAACTGAGTTAAAATAAACTGAGTTACGTAACGCAGTTACTTTAGAGGGTAACGAGTAATCTAACTGATTACTTTTCCCCTCATGGTAACGCAGTTCCCATTACTTTGGCTTAGTTACCCCAATTACATCTACCGCCACTAGATGGCAGTAATGTAATTCTGGTGTCCTGACAAAAAAGTTCTCCCGCCGGATAAGGACCCCCTGTACTGCGCAGGCGCAGCGCTTGCGCAGTACGAAGAACTACGGAACTTCCGAAAATTGCCGAACCTAAACAGCTCTGAGTGAACTCTACACCGCGCAGGCGCAGTTAACATGTAATTGTACGAGGCGATGCCGCACACTCCTGATGCTCGTGCTACTCTGCAAGGGGCATCTATCGTGTAACTAAGGGGCGGGTCTAGTATTACTGTAACCAAGGGGCGCATTTTTTATTATTATTGTTATATATCGAGCTCTGCCCATTAATTTAACATTCGCCCTCTTCTGTAGCCATCCGCCCCTTACACGATATAATAATAATAGACCCGCCCCTTGCTTACACACGATAACAGATCTGCCCCTTGGTTAGAGTAATAATAGAGCAGCCCCTTGGTTACACGATATATAACAATAATAATAAATGCGCCCCTTGGTTACAGTAATACTAGACCCGCCCCTTAGTTACACGTATAGAATATTAAAAAAAAAGTCTCAGTTACTTTGCTGCGTAACTAATTACTTTTCCAATGTAGTAACTGAGTTACTAACGCAATTACTTTTTGGCAGAAGTAATTTGTAACTTAACTAATTACTTTTTAAAAGTAAGATGACCAACTCTGATTCTGGGTCATGTATAAATTTATGTTTCATCCTCTTTCAGGGTTTAAAGTGACAGAGAAGTCTCCTGCAGCAGCCAGAATAAAATTATGACAAGATGGTGAAGTGTAGCCACTTCAGCCCCGGAAGGATTTTCCCCCTTAATGACTAGACATGTGCAATTCGTTTCGTTTTAATTTGTTTTCCGTTAAAATTCGTTATATTCGTTCATTCGTTATCGTACGAATGAATGAATGATCCGCAAAAATTTTTAACGAATAACGAATTATCGAATCGAACGAATATGAAAAACAACGAAAATCCGAAATAACCAAATTAGAAACAACGAAACTACGAAAGAAGAAAATCCAAAAAACGAAAACAGGAACAACGAAAATCAAAATGAACGAAAAAATTCGTACATTCGTAACTTTTTTGTTTGTTTGTTGAATTGGTAATTTTCCGTGTCCCTTACAATGGCGTTGCTTAACGTGCTTCAAATGGATTGAACGAAAAAATTCGTACATTCGTAACTTTTTTTTTTTTCGATTCGTAATTTTCCTTGTCCCTTACAATGGTGCTGCTTAACGTGCTTCGAATGGATTGAACAAAAAAAATCGTACATTCGTAACTTTTTTTTTTTTTCGATTCGTAATTTTCCGTGTCTCTTACAATGGCGCTGCTTAACGTGCTTCGAATGGATTGAACAAAAAAAAAATCGTACATTCGTAACTTTTTTTTTTTTCGATTCGTAATTTTCCTTGTCCCTTACAATGGCGCTGCTTAACGTGCTTCGAATGGATTGAACGAAAAAATTCGTACATTCGTAGCTTTTTTTTTTTGCGATTCGTAATTTTCCGTGTCTCTTACAATGTAATAATAGCATACACATTACATAACATTATGAATTATGCTCCGATTACGAATCTACGAAAACAATGTTACGAAAGTACAAATAAATCAATTTTATGAAAGTACGAATGGAACGAAATCTACGAAAATACGAATGCGTCCGAATTTCGAATAAACGAAAATTTAACTAACGTAAAAACGAATCAACGAAAAAATAACTCTTACGAAAATACGAATCGTTACAAATACGAACACCGACGACTTACGAAATTACGAATCGTTACGAATCAACGGAAACGAACAGAAACTAAACGAAAATAAACAAATTTTTCTATTGTGCACATGTCTATTAATGACCAGGCCATTTTTTGCGATACGGCACTGCGTCGCTTTAACTGACAATTGTGCGGTCGTGCGATGTTGTACCAAAACAAAGTTGACATTCTTTTTTTTCTCACAAATAGAGCTTTCTTTTGGTGGTATTTGGTCACCTTCTGTGTTTTTTTTTTTTTTTTTCTTTTTTTAGAGCTATAAACAAACAAAGAGCGCTAATTAAAAAAAAAAAAAAAACGTTTTGCTATAATACATATCCAAAAAATATATATAAAAAAACAAATGTATTCATCAGTTTAAGCCGATATATATTCTTCTACATATTTTTGGTAAAAAAAAAAAAATAGGCGTATATTGATTGGTTTGCACAAAAGTTATCGCGTCCACAAACTATGGGATAGATTTAGGGACTTTTATTTATTTTTTATTGTTTTTACTAGTAATGGCGGCGATCTGCAATTTTTAACGGGAGTGCGACATTGTGGCAGAAAAATCTGACTTTTTGGGGACTAGTGACATTATTACATTAATCAGTGCTATAAAAAAAGCACTGATCAATGTAAAAATTACACTGCAGGGAAGGGCTTAACACTAGGGGGTGATCAAGGGGTTAAGTGTGTTCCCTGGGTGTGTTCTAACTGTAGGAGGGATGGGCTCACTGGGACATGACAGAGATCACTGTTCCCGATCACTGGGAACAGTAGATCTCTGACATGTCTCCTGTCAGAACAGGAATCTGCCTTGTTTACACTGTCAGATCCCCGTTCTGCCTCTCTGCCGTTCTGTGCATCCCTTATAGCCACACGGCGCTCTTGCCTTCATGCGCCTTGCAGGCAGCAGGATTGGTGATATCAAGAGGTTTTCTGGGTAAGCATCAAGATGGATGTACAGGGTAAATAATAACAAATCTGTTTGCTTTCTGTATGTAATGCATGGCTTTTTTCTCTACAAATCATTATGAAATACACAGTCACGGTTTTCCGCTGTGTGTCAACATATTCTATCTTAGTTCTGCTTGGCTTACTTTTTTCTTTTTCTGCTATGCTCCCTCTTTCTTTTCTACAATTTTTTCTTTTTTGTTTTCTTTGTCCTCCCCTACATTTCATTATATTTATCACCTGATTGGGATCTTTCTGGAGCTACACACATGTATTAATAGATATATGCTATAGCCATAATTAATTTAAGTTTAATATTTAGAGCTACGATTACTTCCATTAATTGGCGCATTCATCGTATTCTATTTATATAATTTAAAATGTAAAAAAAAAAAAAAATGAAAATGTATTATGTATGTATATATATTTTAGTAATCTTATTTTTCTATGAGTATGTATCCATGTGCATATGTGTGTGTATGCTCCATGTATGCATGCATGTATGTTTCCCGGGTGTTTTTCATGATAGTGATTATTTTTGTATGTTTTTTTTTTAATATATATAATTTTTTATATATTGACTGTATATTTATATTGTTTAAGTTTCACCATGAAGTCATGCCGGGTGACATAAGCATCTATTGTTTATCCTAATTTATCGGCTACATTTTTTCTAGCCTTAGCGATTATACGGGGCGACTCTGATGCAATTATAGTAGAAAATAGAAAAATGGATGAATTTAGTAATTGTAACATTGTAACTTTGTCATTATACGATAATGTGGATATGAATTAACATTGAGGAGGCACTGTATCATCTTTTAGGAGATTAGATAATGAGCCACATGCACCACCATTACTACATGGGGGGTGGGGGTTTTGGCCTTTTCCAGGGCTCAAGTCCTGCGGGAACGCATGGGAACGGAGTTCCTGTACTTTTTCCACAACAGGAACTCAGTTCCCGTTAGCAGCCGTGTCCTGCAAGACTTTGAAGAATGCGAGCTGTGTGGCAGGTTTTGCACCAGCAGCTGCCGACACAGCTCGCAATAGTAGGTGCCGCACACCTGACCGTTCAGGCATTGCCAGTAGGGGGCCCCATGACAGCTTCCGCTTCGATCTACCTGTCAATCACAGCTAGCTGATGGGTAGATCAGGTCCCTGCTGCTAAGAGATTGTATTTAGTCAGACCTCTCGTGATGCACTCCTCCCTGCCGGCCCCTCCTGATTTTCTGTCTCCTCATCTCCCACCCCCCCCCCAGTCTCCTGCATACTTGCAAGTGGATCTTGGGTGGGAGTTCCCACACTTTTTTCCCCAGGACTTGACCCCTGGCCTTTTCCCTCATTGTATATTTGATGGTGCATGAGAGTTTTTTTTCTGTTGTCTTTGTTCTCCATCTGCTTAATGGTTAAACTTTGGATTTTAGGTGTTGACAGGTGTTTCCTATTATATTATTTACGGCATATATGTTTTGTCTATTTGTTTAATTACCTAGGTGTATTTATATATCTGTATGTATCTTTGGTACTTGAGCTATGACTAAGCATCGTGCCTGATGTGAAACATGTCAGCGGCAGTGCAGTTAGTCTGTACTTTCCTTTGATGCCTTGATTTTACTTTTCAATAAAGGTGACTATTTGGAGTGCGGCTATCCAGCAATTCATTTTTTCTATTATCTCTGTTGCAAACAAAGCCAGCACCCTGTTTAATTGTGGAGACAGCTGACCTTAGGAGAGGTAATTATTCTGGAGCGCTGAACTCCCACAAATCATTATGAAATGTTTTGTCTCTCTTTTTTTGATATAGCAATTATAAATCCTGTGGGTGTCAAGTCCCCTGAAGAACCCCCAGTGGTGAAACATGTTGGGAACAGATACCATAGGATTACCACTTATGACTACACCATGTATGACCATGTAAACAGGACTAGATGCTGGATTTTAATTTGTTGAACAAAAATATTTTAATGATGTATCAATAAAATGTGAGAATTTTTAATTATAAAGCACTTTTTGTTTGGTTCCTTGGTACCGTTAAAATACCAATAAAACCTCCCTTGCATATAAAAAAAAAATTGTACCATTTACCAAAATGTTTACCATTATTGTTGAAAGTGTAAGAAAAAGAAAATCTCACATTTTGGGTTGTCCCCAGAAAAGTAATAGAGGGGAAATCTTCCAATGGGGACACTAGTTCTGGTGACCTGGGGGTCCCCAAGGAATTAATAGTAATTTGCAGAGATTTCCTCTCACTTCCTATTTGACTATGGAACAGGAAGTGAAGGGAAATCTCCACAATGGGAAGCCTATTGCGAAAAAAAATCTTACAGGGCTTATAACCTTCCCTTGCTCTAAAATGAAAAAAGTGTTGCCTATAGTTCTACTTTAACCACTTCCCGACCAGCGCACGACGATGTACGTTGGCAGAATGGCATGGACAGGCAAAAGGGCGTACAGGTATGTCCCTTTAAGCTTGCCGCCGTGCCCTCGCGTGCGCGCCGCCGGTGGGGCTCCCATGAGTCTGGTAGCGGGTACCGCGGACTCGATCGCCACGGGGATACCTGCGATCGTCTCACGGGAAGGCTGAACGGGGAGATGCGGAAGTAAACAGCATCTCCCTGTTCTGCCTAGCAACTAGTGACACTGATCTCTGCTCCTTGTGGTTGGAGCAGAGATCAGTGTTAACTAAAACACAGCCATGCCCCCCACAGTTAGTAACACGCCCCTAGGAACACTTAACCCCTACACTGCCACCCCCTGGTTAACCCCATAACTGCCAGTGTCATTTACACAGGAATCAGTGCATTTAAATAGCACTGATTGCTGTATAAATGACAATGGTCCCAAAAATGTGTCAAAAATGTCAGATGTGTCCCCCATAATGTCACAGTCACAATAAAAATCTCTGATCACCGCCATTACTAGTAAAAAAAAATTATTAATAAAAATGCTATAAAACTATCCCCTATTTTGTAAACGCTATAACTTTTGTGCAAACCAATCAATAATCGCTTATTGCAATTTTTTTTTTACCAAAAATATGTAGAAGAATACGTATCGGCCTAAACTGAGGAAAAAAAGTATTTTTTTTATATTTTTGGGGGATATTTATTATTATCGCAAAAAGTAAAAAAATAATGTTTTTTTTTTTTTAATTGTCGCTCTTTTTTTTTTTAGCGCAAAAAAAAAAAAAAACCGCAGGGGCGATCAAATACCACCAAAAGAAAGCTCTATTTGTGGGAAAAAAAGGACGTCAATTTCGTTTGGGAGCCATTGTCGCACGACCACGCAATTGTCAGTTAAAGCGATGCAGTGCCGAATCGCAAAAAGTGGTCTGGTCTTAAGCCAGCAAAATGTCCGGTCTGAAAGTGGTTAAGAAAATGCATATTGCTATTAAAGGGTTAGTTCATTCAACACTTATATCTCAATTATGGCTGAGCAATATCCCTTCCAGTATACCTTTTGTATTTTTAAAACATGTGCTTGTGATGAGTTTCTGAAAGTCTTGTTTGAGAATGTAAATTTCATGAGTTTTATTAAAGTCTGGACTCCTTGGTCTGCACGGACGCTGCACGATGGACATGAATCAGTGATTACACTGCCAGTGATGTAAGTAACTGAGTTAAAATAAACGAAGTTACTTAACGCAGTTACTTTAGAGGGTAACGAGTAATCTAACTGATTACTTTTCCCGTCATGGTAACGCAGTTCCCATTACTTGGGCAGAGTTACCTCAATTACATCTACCGCCACTAGATGGCAGTAGTGTAATTCCGGTGTCCTGACAAAAAAGTTCCTCCGCCGGATAAGGACCCCCTGTACTGCGCAGGTGCAGCGCTTGCGCAGTATGAAGGACTAAGGAGCTTACGAAAATTGCCGAACCTAAACAGCTCTGAGTGAACTCTACACCGCGCAGGCGCAGTTAACATGTAATTGTATGAGGCGATGCCGCGCGCTCCCGATTCTCGTGCTACTCTGCAAGGGGCGTCTATCGTGTAAGTAAGGGGCGGGTCTAGTATTACTGTAACCAAGGGGCGCATTTATTATTATTGTTATATATCGAGCTCTGCCCATTAATTTAACATTTGCCCTCTTCTGTAGCCATCCGCCCCTTACACAATATAATAATAATAGACCCGCCCCTTGCTTACACGCTATAACAGATCTGCCCCTTGGTTAGAGTAATAATATAGCAGCCCCCTGGTTACACGATATATAACAATAATAATAATTGCGCCCCTTGCTTACAGTAATACTAGACCCACCCCTTAGTTACACGTATAGAATATTTAAAAAAAAAGTCACAGTTACTTTGCTGCGTAACTAATTACTTTTCCAATGTAGTAACTGAGTTACTAACGCAATTACTTTTGGGAGAATTAATTTGTAACTTAACTAATTACTTTTTTAAAGTAAGATGACCAACACTGTACATTGCAGCATTCATTTATATGTACCTTTACATATTAGGGCAGAGTTCTAAAAAATGGCATAAACATGCTCATAACAATACATTAGATGTTTATCTAAATTTTCTAATGTGCAATAATGAAAAGAAATCTGGTATCTGGTTGCGATGACAACAAAAGGCACTTTAATCAATCTCTAATTTTAAATGTATGAACTTAGGAGACATTTTCTTAAAGAGAAATTACGTTAATATATGTTGAAAATAAACATAATTATTCAGCTTCTCTGAGCCTGGTCTCTCTGTGTAAACACAGGTGGGCGATACATACCAAACTCGCAGTTCTTTCCTCTGTATCCATGTGCACACCAACATACATAGGCACTCACATCGTCTTTGCAAACGCCTCCATTTAAACATGGGTTGGATATACACTGGTCTCCATCTAAACCAATAGCAAGCAAATCCATTAAAAAAATGTTGTATGACGATTTTGTTATCACACCAGTGTAGCAAATAGCAAAGCCTATGTTGAATTCTTTGAAATGCTAATAACCTTTGGTCCAAAATAGTGTATAAGTGCAAGATATTGTCTTGGCTATTAATAAGGGGGGGGGGGGGGGGTTGTGGTGTTAAGGGGGGCTGAGGACAGACTTCATGAATATATCACCCCTGACTCGTCCACCAATACCCCCCCCCAGTCTCTGGTAAAATTGGCTGCCACAAAACGGCCCCTGGTTTCAATAAGGTTGAGAACTGTTGCTTTAGGAGACACATCAAGGGTTATGCCTAGTACACACAATGACAATATTGGAGGGAAAAAAATGCATTCAGAGAGAATAGATATTTCTTACTATCGTCCATTAACAAAAGGGGTTTGGAGGAGTAAAACCGCCATGGAGAGAAAGTATCTCCAATATGTGTTGCCAAGCTAATTTCTATGGATCCCTGTGAGCGACATTTTGGGCCTCCGGGGTTCTCCACCAATTTGGGTGACATATCTATAGGGAAACTTCTATTTGATGCAGCTCCATCCTTTATTCTTTAAAAAAAGCATGTGCATTAGGTCCTCAGTGACGTGGCGGCGGCCACGTGCCCCCTATACCCCTTAAATTGGCTGCTGTACAGCTTTGGCGATTTGTGCAGGGAAGCCATTCTGCCGCTTGACGTCGGGCGGTCGGCCAGCATGTGGTTAAGAACTGGGGTATCTAAACTCTGTGTCATTTGGGTAGTTTCTGTTGTGATTAGACATGTGCACAATAGAAAAATTTGTTTATTTTCGTTTCGTTTTTTTCGTTTCCGCTGATTCGTAACGATTTGTAAATTCGTAAGTCGTCGCTGTTCGTATTCGTAATGATTCATAAATTCGTAAGTCGTCGGTGTTCGTATTCGTATTTTCGTAAGAGTTATTTTTTCGTTGATTCGTTTTTCTGTTTTTTTTTCGTTTATTCAAAATTCGGACGCATTCGTATTTTCTTAGATTTAGTTACATTCGTACTTTTGTTAGATTGATTTATTCGTACTTTCGTAACATTGTTTTCATAGATTGTTAATCAGAGCATAATTCATAATTTTATGTAAATGTGTATGCTATTATTACATTTTAACCACTTTCAGACCGGACCAATTGGCAGCCAAAGGACCAGGCCCCTTTTTGCGATTCGGCACTGCGTCGCTTTAACTGACAATTGCGCGGTCGTGCGACGTGGCTCCCAAACAAAATTGACGTCCTTTTTTTCACACAAATAGAGCTTTCTTTTGGTGGTATTTGATCACCCCTGCGGTTTTTTATTTTTTGCGCTATAAACAAAAATAGAGCGACAATTTTGAAAAAAATGCATTATTTTTTACTTTTTGCTATAATAAATATCCCCAAAAAATATATAAAAAAACATTTTTTTTTTCCTCAGTTTAGGCCGATACGTATTCTTCTACATATTTTTGGTAAAAAAAATCGCAATAAGCGATTATTGATCGGTTTGCGCAGAAGTTATAGCGTTTTCAAGATAGGGGATAGTTTTACAGCATTTTTATTAATAATTTTTTTTTTTATTAGTAATGGCGGAGATCTGCGATTTTTGTGACTGCGACATTATGGCGGACACATCGGACATTTTTGACACATTTTTGGGACCATTGTCATTTATACAGCAATTAATGCTATTTAAATGCATTAATTCCTGTATAAATGACACTGGCAGTGAAGGGGTTAACCACAAGGGGGCAGTGTAAGGGTTAAGTATGCCTAGGGGTGTGTTTCTTACTGTGGGGGGGCGTGGCTGTCAGCTAGTGAATGCTGATCTCTGCTCCAATCACAGGGAGCAGAGATCGGCGTCACTAGTTGCTAGGCAGAACGGGAAGATGCTGTTTATCTCGGCATCTCCCCGTTCAGCCTTCCCGTGAGACGATCGCGGGGGTCCCCACGGCGATCGAGTCCGCGGGGACCGCGATCGGACTCACGGGGGTACCGACCGGCGCGGGAGCGCGCCGCTCCCGGTGCGCTCCCGATGCCACGGACAGGCTAAAGGAGGGACTTATATATACGCCCTCCTGCCTGTACGTGCCATTCTGCCGACGTATATCGTCGTGCGCCGGTCGGCAAGTGGTTAAGAGACACGGAAAATTACGAATCGAAAAAAAAAGTAACAAATGTACGAATTTTTTCGTTCAATCCATTCGAAGCACATTAAGCCGCGCCATTGTAAGAGACACGGAAAATTACGAACGCAAAAAAAAAAAAAAGGTTACGAATATACAAATTTTTTCGTTCAATCCATTCAAAGCACGTTAAACAGCGCCATTGTAAGGGACACAGAAAATTACCAATCGAAAAAAAAAAAAAAGGTTACAATGTACGAATTTTTTCGTTCATTTTTCGTTGTTCCTGTTTTCGTTTTTCGCATTTTCTTCTTTCGTAGTTTAGTTGTTTCTAATTTGGTTATTTCGGATTTTCTTGTTTTTCGTATACGTTCGATTCGAACATTCGTTATTCGTTAAAATTTTTCGCAAATCGTTCGTTCATTCGTACGATAACGAATGAAGGAATATAACAAATTTTAACGAAAAAAAACGAAACGAATTGCACATTGTCTAGTTGTGATTATGAGCTATGATTATGATTATGAGCTAAAAAGACTAAACACAGTAGATTGATGATAAATGGCTTCAGCCAAACACTAACCATGAGTGAAAGAAAAGTTTTTGTGTTATCATTCATATTCTCTGAAAAATGGCCAAGAAATCATAAATTCTGACAGGGTATGTAAACTTATAAGCACAACTGTATATGTGTGTGTGTGTGTGTAAAATATATATATATATATATGTATATATATATATATATATATATACACACACACATACACAGTATCTCACAAAAGTGAGTACACCCCTCACATTTTTGTAAATATTTTATTATATCTTTTCATGTGACAACACGGAAGAAATGACACTTTGCTACAAGTTTGTAAAGTAGTGAGTGTACAGCTTGTATAACTTGTATAAGTCTGAATGGACACAGAGTAGAGCTGCACCATTCTGGTTAAAATAAGAATCACGTGTATGCGTGTATATATATATATATATATATATATGTGTGTTTGGGGGTTCCAAGTAATTTTCTAGCAAAAAATATTGATTTTAACTTAAAGCGGTTCTGCACACACTTTTTTAAGTTAATCTCATTGGTTTTCAAATCGTGCAAAGAGTGCTCAATGGAAGTTTATTTTTTTTTCTCCTACCTTTAAAGAGATGTCCGGGTTTGTTGTCACAGTGTTCTGTCCCTGCGGCGGTGGGCGGGGTTTTGTGCGGGTATCCGCGTCATTTACGGTGATCGGCGCACTGTCTCCTGGGATCTTGTGTAATTTGTCCCAGGAGTCAGTGCGCAGAGCCGAAGCGAAATCTCGCGGGATTTCAACGACGTGACGTCATCACATCATTCACGATGTGAGCTTCACATCACAACAGGGGCGGGAACTTCCGAAGACACCACCCGTTGTTATGGCAACATCGATGTTTACGCCGATCGGCGCTGTTGCCAGTGAGCAATGCGCGGGAACCGGCAAGGAATGCTGGTAGTTCCAATGGAATGGAACAAGGAAGTGATTGCTTGTGGGCTTCAAATGCCCACAAGAAAAATGGAAACTCAGGTGAAAGCTTTTTATAAGTGCCGATTTGAACTAAAAATGGACCAGGATACCAGAAAGCAATCTAAACAGTGAGTATAATGTTAGAATGGTAATAATTTTAAAATGTAAAAAAAAAAAAAAAAAAAAACGTGTGTGCAGAACCGCTTTAAGAAAGAAGTGTCAGAAAAAGATTTAGACTTTAAGTGGTTAAACTTCCTGCATTTACATGTGGTTGAAAGCTTGGCAGACTGCCCAGATTATTTGTTTACACAAGAAGTTCTATCCCTTTGATCCAAGAAGTAAACGTTAGTTACAATGTTTTAAGTTCTAAACTTGGCAGATTGCCCAGGATGCTTTCTTTTGACAGCTGAGTGAGCAGATAATCTCTCCACTTGTTTATATGAAAGAATCGCCTACTCTCAGCAGGGGAGATCGTCAGGGGGGGTGAATCGAGATTGCGATTTTTTTTTTAACGATTAATCATGCAGCTCTAACACAGAGAGCTGCAGCTGGGCTCGGGTGCCCCCATAGCAAGCTGCGTGTTGTTGGGGGCACTCAACAGGAGAGAGGGGCCAGGATCACAGAAGAGGGACCCAAGAAGAGGAGGATCTGGGCTGCTCTGTGCAAATCCACTACACAGAGCAGGTAAGTATAACATGTTTTTTATTTTTAACTAAAAAAAAACCAAGACTTTAGTATCACTTTAAGTACTTGTTTTAGTCCACAGAAAACTGCCCCTACAATGAAAGAACCAGTTGATTGTGTTCCCTTCCCAGGCCAAATGTTTCTAGTCCTCCCCTGAATCCATCACTGGATGAGGTCTAAAGTGTAAGTAACCTGTAGCACTTTCTTAAAGTCATCTCAGTTAAGATGGTTGATGGTTGCAGGCTAATGCACTTTAGACATTGTGATTACTCTTTGCACTGTTTGAATAAGCCCATGAGTGAGCGTCATCGTTTATTCTGTGTTTTTCTTGGTTAGCTCAGTCATCTGTATTCAACAGGGTTTCTCAATATATTGGTTAGGGAACCTTTATCTCATTATAGCAGCTGGGTTCTTGCAGAATATATACATTTTAATTACAATGTCTGGTTCATAGATGCAATTAAAGCAAATAAAATGAGATAAATATGAATATATTGGGTAACATATGTAGCTCCCGATATTTACAACAAAGAATTAACTGTTTCAGTGTGTCTAAAGCGTGTAGGGAAATTCATCTTACCAACATACTGCTTCCAAAATTCACTCTATAAAGAAAAGAAAAAAAAAAAAAAAACATAAGTATACTGGATAATGAGTAGATTTTATCATTATATATAAAACGCGTCAGAACAGTGGCAGATCTATTGTCAAAGATGCCCTTGTATAGGGTTTGGGATGGCAGGCCTGGCTCGCAGTCTCTAATTCATCCCAAAGGTGTTCTGTTAGGTTGAGGTCAGAACTCTGTGCAGGTCAGTCAAGTTCCTCCATCCCAAACTCGCTCATCCATGTCTTTAAGGGCCTTGCAAAGTAACTTCAGCTTTAAAGTGGTAGTAAACTCCCACTACTACCACTTGAAACTACAGGTAAGCCTATAATGAGGCTTACCTGTAGGTGCTGTGAATATCTCCTTAAAGCGGAGTTCCACCCACAAATGCAACTTCCGCTTTAAGCACTCCTCACCCCCTTACATGCCACATTTGGCATGTCATTTTTTGGGGGGGGGGAGTGGGGGCTTCATTAGGAGGGGGACTTCCTGTCCCACTTCCTCCTTCTGCCCAGGAACCGCCTAGGCGACTCCTCCTTTCGTCTAAGGCGGCTCCTCCCTCTAGGCGATCTCCTGGGACACGTGACAGGTCCCAGGAGATCGCCTATCCACTTCGGGAGCGCAGCGCGACTCGCGCATGCGCCGTGTGTGCCGGCCGTGAAGACGAAAGCTGTCACGGCCGGGTGCCCTGAGTGGCAATGGAGGCGCCGGCGAAGAGGAGGGGGAGAGGAGCGACACCACGTTCGGCCGCAACGCTGGACTGTGGAACAGGTAAGTGTCTGTTTATTAAAAGTCGGCAACTACACTTTTTGTAGCTGCTGACTTTTAAAAGGCCTGGAACTCCCCTTTAACTTAAGCACAGTTTGGAAGATATTCAGAGTGCATGCAGCCAATGACATCATCGGCGCATGTGCTTTGAATGTCTTGTTTACAGTGCCAGACCTTCAGAGCCCATTCTGGAAACGACGGCTCCTGCGTGCATGTGCGGTAGTGATGTCATCGCACCCCCGGCCACTCATGTAGTCGGAGGCCGTGAACCCGTAAGGAAGACAGGGGGAAGATGTCAGCAGCAGTGACATTGTGGCTCAATAGGGCTTCGTTCTAAAGTAAGTTCCTCATAATGTGCTACCCTGTTTCCCCGAAAATAAGACCTAGCGTGATTGTCGGTGATGGTTACAATATAAGCCCTACCCCCCAAATAAGCCCTAGTTAAAGTACTTGTAGGTCTTATTTTCAGGGTAGGGCTTATTTTCGGGGAAACAGGGTAGGGCTTATTTGGGGGGTAGGGCTTATATTGCAGCCATCACCGACAATCACACTAGGTCTTATTTTCGGGGAAACAGGGTAGTATGTGATGGATACTAGCATATTATAACATTGCCTGGCAGGAATTATTCTTTTTTTTTTTAAGCACCAGTGGTTTACAACTGCTTTAAAGTAAATGAAAAAGGGTATTTAGAAAAGTTTTTTTTTTTTCATCCCACCAATAGCTCGAGGCAAAGCAACTGCAGGGACAGGCCTGAATGGATATCAGGGCCTAATCATCCCAACGTGGTCCGGTGCCGTGTCGTCTAAGGAGAGGCCCAGCAACTGGAGAAGCATCCAGGGGAGGACTCCTCGGGAGAGGGCCATGCACAAGGCTGGTTCCTCAGAAGGAGCCTGAAGGCTCAGTTGAAGGACACTAAATGGATCTACACTCATATGGTATCGCCGGACCAGCTGCAAGATACTGGTACCGTATGATAGCTCTCTAAATCAGTCCCTCGGTTCTACATTCAAGTCTGTGGCAGAGACTTTTGCTCAAGTGTTCTACAACCAAGTCTGTGGCAGAGACTTTGCTTTACCTAACACGCTACCGGCTGCTAGGCCTAGTGAGAGGAGGTCTATCCGGTTGTTGTGGGAATCCAGCTGTGAAACGGTAATGCCGCGTACACACGATCGGAATTCTCGTCGGAAAAAGCTCTGATGGTTTTCCCGTCGGAATTCCGATGGAATTTCGCTCAAACTGTCTTGCCTACACACGGTCACACCAAATTCCGATGGTCAATAATATCACGACATACAACACGTTCAACGGCACTATAAAAGGGAAGTTTAATGCTTCCAAGCATGGGTCAAATTGTTTCCGAGCATGCGTCGGAAATTTTGCATGTCGGAATTGCATACACACGATCGAAAATTCGGATAGAAAGGTTTTCCGTCAGAAAAATTAAGAACAGGTTCTCAATCCAAAGTCTGTCGGAAATGCATTTCCGACAGAAAAAGACCGATGGGCTTACACACGGTCGGAAAATCCGATGAAAAGCTCCCATCGGAAATTCCGACCGTGTGTACGCGGCATAATTCTCTGGATTTCTATAGTGAGAGACTTTCTACCTTTGCAGTTCCAAAGTACCTCAACTTTCACCCTAACCCTCTACCCTACATATAAGAGACTGTTTTATCTTTGTGAATAAATAACCCAAAAAGGAAGATAAAGTGTCAGTTTCTACATTTCTTTGGGCCATCTACCACGAGGTGAAGAAGGTAACGGTAAGCCCAATAAAACCAGCAGCTCCTTCGGGGGTTAGTGCTACATATACAAACAGGATTCAAATAAATATACTGTATATACTTGAGTATAAGCCGAGTTTTTTTCAGCACATTTTTTTGTGCTGAAAATGCCCACCTCGGCTTATACTCGAGTCAAGCACTTTTCTGCAGCAGAAAATGAAAATTTCCAACCCGACTTTGGGGCCCAGTAGATGGGGTTCTTAGCACCAAGTGACCCTGAGATACAGGGCCCAAAATTCGGTCAACTGTGTCCATCTGCAGTAATGTCATTTCGGGACCCTTGTCTGCAGCTAGGGGGCATTTAGGAACCCTTAACTACCAAGTTTGAAGTTTGGAGGACTTATGGCTGCAAATGGGCACAGTGAGGCATGCAAATGGGCACAGTGAGGCATGCAAATGGGCATTGTTGACCCTCTTTTCCACTTACAGTAGCTGCGCATTTCTCACCCTAGGCTTATGCCCCGTACACACGGTCGGAAATTCCAACCACAAAATCCGTCAGACTTTTTCCAACGGATTTTGTCCGAAACTGATGTTGCATACACGCGGTCGGACAAAGCTGTCGGAAAATCCGATCATTCTGAACGTGGTGACGCTCGTTGCGTACGACGGAACTACGTAGAGGCTAGTAGCCAATAGCTTTGGTCTCGTAATTTAATCTGAGCATGCGTGGCACTCTGTCTGTCGGAAATTCTCTACACACTATCGGAAAAAGTCAGATTGGATTTTGTTGTCGGAAAATTTAAGAGCAGGATCTCAAATTTTTTCCGTCGGGATTTCCGACGGAAAAAGTCCGATGTAGCCCACACACGCCCGGATTTTCCGTCAACATGGTCCGATCGGACATTTTCCGTCCATGTGTACGGGGCATTATACTCGAGTCAATACGTTTTCCCAGTTCTTTGTGGTAAAATTAGGTGACTTCGGCTTATATTCGGGTCAGCTTATACTCGAGTATATACGGTAAATTGAATGACATTGGAATGTTTGTGTTGCCCATAGCAAGCAATGTTAATGCAGAAATGAATAGAGGGCTCAGATTAGTTACCCAGGATCCCTTTTTAATCTCTTTGCACATGCGGAATGTACCATCACTGCTCATGTAATAAATGAACAGCATGCGCCAGAAAAAATCGCCACACACATGAAAAGTATACATTATGTAAGAGTATAATGGCACTGCATAAATAAAACTATTTATATCCTGTTCTAATGTGTTCCTGTTTCTTTTGTGTCAAAAGAAAGTAAAAAACTATTTTTATTAAGGTTGACGCAGCTGTCCTAATTAGATATGCATTACATCGGATTAGACCCAAAGGCTTAATTGACAACAAATGAAGAAAGACTACAGCAATTAGCACCGAAACGAATGGGAGACAACATTGTGTTCTACACCTATATCACCCATTCACGCCAAGCTGTCTGAATAAGCCAGCAGGCAAAATAAACAGTTCTATACAAAACAGGTTTAACAAATATACTTCCACAAGGCACAATAAAGCTGAACTCCAGCCTTCCCTTCAGTCATGGAGTTGCAGCATCACATGTGGGGGTGATCTAGGGTAGTTTAAATTCAGATCCTATCTGCTTGATACGCCCACTTTTCCAGACTGACATGGGTCCATTAACCACTTGCTTACTGGGCACTTAAACCCCCCTCCTATCCAAATCAATTTTCAGCTTTCAATGCTGTCGCATTTTGAATGACAAAAGATATTTCTTTTGGTGGTATTTGATCACCTTTGCGATTTTAATTTTTTGTTAAAAAAATTTGAAAAGACCAAATTAAAAAAAAAAAAAAAAAAATGTTTTTTTTTTCATTTTATTATAAAAAATTTAAATGGGTCATTTTTGTCCGTCATTGATGTACGCTGATGAGGTGGCAGTGACGGGCACCGATAGGTGGCAGTGATGGGCACTAATGGGTTACACTGATAGGCAGCACTTTTAGGTGGCACTGATTGGCAGCACTTGTGGGCATTGATAGGTGGCACTTGTGGGCATTGACAGGTGGCAGTTATGGGCATTGACAGGTGGCATTTGTGGGCATTACATGAGGCATAATTGCCTCTGACTTTTCGGGACCTATGTCCCTTTAAAATGAGCCGGTGATCGGCTTTTTTTTTTTCAGCGTGAAGAGAAAAAAAAACGATCATCAAGCTTTTGTTCTTATCATGTGATCAGCTGTCATTGGCTGACAGCTGATCACATGGTAAGGGGCCGGGACCTGCCCCTTACTCGGATCGCTGATCACCCAAGTCTCAGAGGCAGGGCGCGCGCAGGGAGCGTGCACAGGGGAGGCTGTCATATGACAACCTCCCGGGAATTGACAACCGCGCTGTGGCCGTCATTCGGCTATAGCGCGGATGTAAAGTGGTTAAGGTATTTGGATAATCGCACAACCCCTCCCAAGAGCCAACTTATTCTACGTTTTTACAACCTCTCCTGAACGATTTAACTTGACAGATAGTAACCCACATTTAAAACGTCTGTTGTGCCGCGTTTACATGCCGCGTATAGTGGCATTTTGCCACGTTTGCATTTAGAAGCGTTTCTAAAAAAATAAAAAATGTGCAAAAAACGAAAAAACACGTTTAGCCTCGTTTAGACACGTTTGGCGTCTGAAACGTCGGAAACTTCGGCATCTGAACTCATTTTTTTGCCTTCAAAAAAAGGCCTATAAACGCAACTGCCTAAAAACGGCAGTAAACGAACCTGTGTACATGGACACATAAGATAACATTGAATGAGATCAGGGGCAGTTGAAAAAAAGTGTCCAACTGCCTCTGAATGTCCGTTTAGCAACAGCAGTGTACATGGGGCCTTAAGAGGAGTACTGAGGCAGGGTGCTTTAATGTTATCAGGAAGGTAAGTAGAGCGCCCTGCCAGCCCCTCCCACCTGCCTAAATTGCATAGAGAAATATAGAGATAAAAATAAGGTATGTAATGAAAACAGATTTTATTTAAATAAATATCATTGGTATGTTGGTGAGAGGATAGGAAGGAATCAAAGAGACTATTTTGCAATGCTTATCTATGGAGTGTCTGCAGTGCAGGGGGCAGCCATCTTGGCTGGGTCTGGAGGACGGTGACTGGCTGATGCAACAGCGCAAGGAGAAGTGGTCTGCAGGAGGCTGGAGAATGTAGTCCCTAAAGCAGCAGAGCCCTGGCTCTGGGAGGAAGACAGGGACTACATCTTCCAGAGGGCCAAGGGGACTGGTGTACTCAGGCTGGGTTCACACTATTGCAATAGCAGAAGATTTTGACCAGCTCTCTGCGAATTTGTACAGGTGCCCTGTGCGTCTTTTGGTCCTCTTCAGGTCCAAATTCAGCCAAAAATTCGGGCTGAAATCGGACCTGAAACGGTGAACGGGGACGCATCAGATCCCTGCTGTGAGCCGCATGTGAAGATAGTGTGAACCCAGCCTCAAAAGGCAAATCCACTTTGCACTAGAAGTGCACTACACGTGCATTTGGAATTGCAGTCACTGTAGATCTGAGGGGGACATGCAAGGAAAATAAAAAACAGCATTTTTGCTTGTACATGATTGGATGATAAAATCAGCAGAGCTTCCCCTCATTTCAGATCTTCCCCTCAGATCTAAAGAGAGTGCACTTGTAGTGCAAAGTGGATTTGCCTTTAGTAAATCAACCCATTGTAGAGTAAGGAGAGAGAAGGGTTAGCACTACTGCTGCTGTGTGGGGACGGTGCCTGCTGGGGAAGAATAGCCAGAAGCCAGGGAGACAGTGAATTGTGCTGCTGGAAAAAGAGAACTATGTTCATAGTTGTCAGCATTCCCCCAAAAATTTTAGGGACACTTTTTTTTTTAGGCCCCTTTCACGCTCAGTTGATCCCCGCTGAGCCGGCGTATGACAAGTCCGTCTCTGCACTCTGTGAAGGGACGGACCTGTCAGAGAGTCCGCTCTCCCCTATGGGGGGATCGGATGATTACGGACAGTCCACTCTCCCCTATGAGGGGATCGGATGATTATGGACCGCATGTCCATTTTCATCTGTTCCGCCAGACGGATGGAAAATAGGACATCCATCCCTCTGGATTTTGCGGATCGGGGCGGATCGGATGTCAGCGGACATGTCACCGCTGACATCCAACACTACATAAAGACAATGGAGCGACCGTTCAGATCCGCCTGAAAAAAACGGGCACATGTGAAAGGGGCCTTAGGCGGTGTACTATTTTAATTAGGGGCGGGCATTTATTTGTAGGCGTGGTCCAGCAGGAGTGAAAAAGAGGCGAAACGCAAAAAATGGGCGTAGTTTAAATTAGACTAAATATTGGGCGTGGCTTAAATAGGTGTGGTTAAATAGAGTCCGAGAAGACTTACATGGTTTAGAATGTGATAATATATAGGGGTTGTTCGGCAGCCGCAGTGTGCCCCATAATGCACCGCGAGATCACAGTGCATTGATGGCTGCTGATTGGCCAAAGCATGCACCTGACCTGTATGCATTGGCCAATCACAGCACAATGTGCTGCAAGAGTCATGATTGGCCAAAGGCATACACTGCCCTACATACTACTTGTAGGACCCGCCATGTGAAAGGGACCATAGTGATGGCTATAGAAAGCAGTGACTGTGAGAAATTTGGTTTAAGACTGCACTGCAGAGGAGTACAGACCCCCCTCTCCACAAAGTATAGACCCCCTTGCTCAGTACAGACCCCCATTTCTTGGTCCCCTCCACCACCTTAGTACAGACTTGACTCCCTTCCAGCCCCCCTTCCCCAGCATAGAACTGTACAGATCTCCAGAATTCTCCCTTGGGGAGGATAGAGAAGGGTGAGGGGGGGTGAGCAGAGTTATGGAGATGGAGAAGCGGTGGGGGGGGTGAATGGAGTTGGGGGGGTTGGAGAAATGGGGGGTGAAGATGGTGGGAGGTGAATAGAGTTGGGGGGAATGGAGACGTGGGGGTAAGCAGAGTTAGCGAGGGGGGGGGGGGTTATGATCAGAGCTGGGCTGTTTCGGGCAGTCAGGACATGTGTATTGGGGGGTTTGAGCAGAGGCTGCTGGGAGGGAAGACACTGGGACTGGATGGTGGGGGGACAGGCACAAATAAGTTGCTGAGTACATGCTGTGTGCGGTGACACTGAGGAGTCAGGCTTGGCACACGACAGTCAGCAGACAGCCTTCTATAGGACTTTTTTTATGGCAGGGGTGCCTGCCATGTGCTACCAGGTGTCACGCTCTATATATATTATACAGGATTTTTATAGCGCAAACAGTTTGCACAGAGCTTTACAACATTAGGGCAAACAGTACAGTTACAATACAATCGAATACAGGAGGAATCAGAGGCCCCACTCCTTAGAGCTTACAATCTAAAATAAAGGTCAAGTAATACAAAATGTTAAGGCTTAAGGCCCCACGTGAAAAATACCACCCCAAACTAAAAAAATATTGTGCCCCACCCACACACTAACAACCCCCTAGCCAAACACACAGCAAGCCTGCCCATGAAAGGGGGTGGATGCTTGGGGGGCAGGAGGGGCTCGGGCACCCCAAAAGTCAACCACCTTGTTCTCATATTCAGGGGGACAAGGGCCTCTTCCACACAACCCTAGGCTGGGGTTGTGGGGGGCTGCAGATAGGGGGCTTTACGGAATGTGGAAAGCCCCTTTAAACTAGTGGGTTACAAGGTGCTTTATGGTTGGTATTGGGCTGAGCCCAACATGTCCCAAAGGCAGCCAGCTATGTTGAGTGCATGTGGCCTTGTATGGTTCAGGAGGGGGTTGGGCGATCGCTATTCTCGCCCCTTTCCTAGCTGGCCCTGTTTTATGCTCTAAAAAGGGATGTGGTTTGGATTGGTGAAGGCAGCTCACAGCCTTTGAAGAATGGAGTGGAGTGTGGAGTTCCCCTTTAAAAGCAAAAGTTAGACCATGGAAATCCAATGGATTAGAGGGGGGAGACAAGAGCATTGGAGAATGGAGTGTGGAGTTCCCCTTTAAAAGCAAAAGCTAGCCCAAGGAAATCATATGCATTAGAGGGGGAAGGTTAAATGCCCTTTTAGGAGGAGCTAGAGGAGCGAGAGTCTTTTTACATAATTTTAACAAGGTGCATGTCACATGTTGGCAACGTAACATGATAACATGACCTGTGTGAAAATCTCCTTAAAAAAATACATAAAGGTGAACCAGCGTAAAAAAACATTTGTCAAGTTTAGAGGTGCGTCCGTTCAACCCATGCAATTGCATGTACATTGCTTAACATTTACCAAGATTTTGGCTGCTCAGTGAACAAACTCATGTGAATGAGTGCAAGAGCCGCTTGCGCATTTACACTGTATACATTGATCTCATGCAGTTCTAAACGTACTTGCAGGCCCAGCAGACTTTTTCTGAAAAAAGTTACTTTCTCATTCTATTTTGGGCATATTTGTTACTTGGGCAGTTGTGACTAAACTTCATCACATCACCCCATAATATTGGCATCTCCATCTTCTGTCAATATTGATTTGGAGATGCTGTGTGCCATGTCCATAGTGGTGCACTGAGATCGCTATAGTAAATGGGGGATTCACGCTCTGTTACCAGCGCACCATTTCGTAAATATGGAAATGTGCATTGCGCCTTGCCGCGCGCATCTACTGATGGCGCACGGCTTTCGTAAATCACACCCTAATGCCCCGTACACACGGTCGGATTTTCCGACGGAAAATTTCTTATCGGACCATGTTGTCGGAAATTCCGACCATGTGTGGGCTCCATCGGACTTTTTCCGTCGGAATTTCCGACGGAAAAAGTTTGAGATCCTGCTCTCAAATTTTCCGACAACAAAGTCCTATCGGACTTTTTCCCATCGTGTGTAGCGAATTCCGACGGACAAAGTGCAAGGCATGCTCAGATCACATTACAAGACCAAAGCTATTGGCTACTAGACTCTACATAGTCCCGTCATACGCAACGAACGTCACCACGTTCAGGATGATCGGATTTTCCGACAACTTTGTCCGACTGTGTGTATGCAACACCAGTGTCGACAAAATCCGTCGGAAAAAATCTGACAGGTTTTGTGGTCGGAATTTCCGACCGTGTGTACGGGGCATTAGTCTTATGCCACAGACGCACAATAGCGTGGCTACATTTTTTAAGGGGGGAGAGAGAGATAGATAGATAGATAGATAGATAGATAGATTCCCATCTTCACTGTTAAGCCCCATACACACGGTCGGAAAATCCGACCACCAAATCCATCGGATTTGGTCCGACGGATTTAGTCCGACACTGGTGTTGCATACACACGGTCGGACAAAGTTGTCGGAAAATCCGATCATTCTGAACGTGGTGACGTTTGTTGCCTACGACGGGACTACGTAGAGGCTAGTAGCCAATAGCTTTGGTCTTGTAATGTGATCTGAGCATGCGTGGCACTTTGTCCGTCGGAATTCGCTACACACGATCGGAATTGGTGTGATCGGACTTTGTTGTCGGAAAATCTTTAGAGCAGGAGATACAACTTTGTCCGTTGGACAATTAGATGGAAACTGTCCGATGGTGCCTACACACGGTCGGAATTTCCGACAACATTGTCCGATAGGACAGAATCCATCGGAAAATCCGACCGTGTGTATGGGGCTTTACCCTTTTTACTTTTATGATAATTAATGTAGTCAATACATATCTGCAAACTAAGATAGTACTTACTGTTTTGTCATCATTTTCAAAGACTTCTCTGGCTTCCTCATAAGTGCACTTTTCCTCTAAACATTCTCTTTCAAGGTTGCCTGCTGCAAACTCTTCAAAAGCACCACTGTTGTATCTTTTTTGTCTCACAAGAACACCACTTGCTGATTTATCAGACAGAAACACTATAAAAAAAACACAAAGGTAAGTAAAATCCAGTCTTGTTTTCTAGTTCACAGACCTAACATTCAATGCCTGACCAAGGCACCTTTCACCCTGACGGCCCTTTCAGGTCCGCCTGTCAGTTTTGACGGCGGACCTGAACAGGCGCTCCATGCTAGTCTATGGAGCGACGGATGTCAGTGGAGACATGTCCACTGACATCCGACCCGGTCCGATCCGCCAAAAGCAGACGGATGGCTCTACGTCCAGATCCATTGCTGGCAGATCGGATCGGGTGAGATCTGATGAAAACGGACACGCTGTCCGTTTTCATCCGATCTCTCCATAGAGATCAGCGGCGCTGGACAAGCCCCTCCCCGCTCAGTGTGCAGAGAGGGACCTGTCATCCACCGGCTCAGCGGAGATCAACGGAGAGATCTCCCGCTAAGCTGGCGGACAGAGGCGGACTCCGTGGAAGTGGATCCGCCTCGTGTGAAAGGGGCCTTAGACTTAAGCTACCTGAAGAGTGTTTTTTTTGTTTTTAATCCTCTCCACCATTAGCAAGTAATGACATTACTCTACCTTTCCCACCTATAGGTGACCATTGCAGTTTAGTGCATTTTGCAATCAATAAAATATCAATAAAATACGGCTACAATCACTTCAAGTGCAATCAATAAAACAGCAAAAGTGAGGAAAGGATAGCATATTGGCCAGGGTTTTACTTCTGTATGTGTTCTCCTAGGAACATTCACCCTTTTAATTTGTGATGACCATTGTCACTGGGACAGAAAGTGATTAAAATCGCTGCACTTTATTATTTATATGTATTTTTTGTGATGTAGTAGAGCTGAACCATATAGAGATGCAATGGGCGGTTTTACAGCCCTCCTATCCTAGAGGCTGCTCACCCACAAATCTGGGGTCTTGCTGGACCCCCAGAGGGGTTTACTAAAGTTTTAAATGGATATGAGAGCCCCACCAGCTTGTATAGTCCTTAAAAAGATTTTTGTTTTGTAACAGCCAACATGTTTCGGGGGCTCAGCACTTCCTGTTCATCAGGGTTAAAAATCAGATAATGTAGGCATCTGGATTGGAAAAGCTTTTAGATTGCTAGACCTTTATGGTCACAAGATTGGCATATACATGTTATATACGGTAACTGTTTAAAATGAATTTTAAGAACATGTGACTATCAACATATAATTAGGCTAGTTAGGATCATGCAAGTACTTTATTGACAAAATGGAAAATAGAGTTGGCAAAGACTTGAGCTTTCTAAGTGATCACTTTGGGCAAAGTTTCCACTTTTCTCCATTCCTTTTATAAACAGGTCAGCCTTTCAGCAACTGTACCCTGCTCTCTACTAAATAGTAATGATCGCTAAAGATCGCTCAAGAATGTGCACCACATTGTTATGAATCAGGAAGAGTGGTTGTGATGGGATCCATCTAAGGCCCCTTTTACACATGCGGACCGTATGTCCGTATTTCATCCATCCGTTTTCGGATGAAATACGGACATACATGCATGTCTATGGGATATCGTCCGTCTCCGCTATGGTCCGATTCTGCAGAAAAATCCTATTCTTCTGCAGAGCGGATCGGATGAACACGGACAGATGGTCTGTGTTCATCGGATCCCCCATAGGGGAGAGCGGAGATCTGATAGGGTGGTCCCTGCACAGTGTGCAGGGACCGCCCTGTCATCCGCCGGCTCAGCGGGGATCAGCGGAGCGATCCCCGCTTAGCAGCGGATCTTTACGGGGTGTATCATTACGGATCCGTCCCGTGTGAAAGGGGCCTAATAGATTTGGTCCAGCCTTTTATTCTTAAAGTGGGCTTCCACTGCCTCTAAGGTTTTTTTTGGTTTTTTTTGGGACATTTAAAAAGACATGATACACGGCCCTGCCAGCTTAGGAAACGCATCACATGCTGTGACGTCATCACTGCTCGCCTGGATTGCATGCTTGAGTTCCAAGCCTCGCTTTGGCTCCCCATCCACCACGGACGGCCAGGAAGACATCTGCCTCAGCATTTGGACAAGAATCCCTGCACAGATCCAGTCCCAGTGTTTGACTCCATCCGCACAGGACACTTTATATGCTCAACACTCACCTACCAAATGTGAGTGTATTTTATCATTGTCTTTTGCACAATATTAAAACTGTTATACAGTCTGCACCCAGAGGCGCCTCTCTTTCTCATGTGAAGCCCACAGGCATTCCCTTCCGGGCTTCTATGACGTAAATCTCCCAGCATGCAACGGCCGTTCTGGCTCCGATCTCGCGCATGCGCAGTAAGGGAATATCGGAAGGGCCGTCAACAGCTTCGGTTGCGTAATCCCACGATAACTCGCGGCCGGCCGCCGCACAGACTCCTGGGATCAATGAGAAAAGATTCCAGGAGACAGTGAGAGTTGCGGAAGTGACGAGATAGCCGCAGAAACCCCACCCATATCTGCAAGACACACATTCCGGAAGGAGAGAGAAGAAAGGAAGAAAAAAGGTACATTTAAAACTAAAAAAAAGTTTTAAACTTAGAACATCTATCTGATCACATAGAGCTCTTATATATAAAACGGGTGGAGCTCCGCTTTAATGAGAAATCTACAGTTTGTAGCCAGCTCTGTGCAGAACAACCAGATATAGATAAACCGAAAAATCTTAGGACATATTCAGCACAGTGTTACACAGAGCAGTAGTGGCAAACAGCTATTTAGTGGCAAATAATCATATTTCACTTTACTGATGTCAAAGTGACCCCACTTCACCTTTCTTGGGTCCCAGAAAGGTGACATTTCATTTGGTATCTTTTAAGCCTGCGCATTATTTTTCTCTCTCACTCCCCTTCTAAGATATACTCCTTTCTATTTTGTCTAGATCTCATTATTCTCTGTTTACTTTAGTCTGATTATAGCTTGTAGGTGAAATGACTTCTGCATATTTTGGTACATTTGGAACATTATGTGAACATGGAAAATGTAGTCTTTCTTGGAATTAAATATGCAACAGATTCTGACTTGTATTGCTATACATAGAAAAATACTATAATGTTCCAACTGCCCATAATTACACTTATCATGCCTTTTTCAGATGAAAAGAAGGAACACATTGTAAGACAATTAGAAGCAACGAACCTGTTTTTTCCGCTCTGCAGAAATAGCCCAGGAGAAAAATAATGAGAATGTTTTTAGCAGTTGCCATCTTCTTACTCTGATGGCAAATTAGACTAGAGCTAGAGCTGGATCAATAATTCCGAAGTCCACTATCTCTCTGTTTGCTTTTGTTTTACAACTAGCTTTGTATTGCAAAGAGAACTTCAACTTTTGGAATGAGAAGAATTTAGTAAACACTGGTTCTAGAAAATAGGCCTCACTAAAGCCTCGTACGTACATACAATTGGATTTTCCATCAGAAGTTGTGTTATGACAGGCTGTTGGTGGAAAATTCCACCATTTGTACGCTCCATCGGATGACAGGTTTTAAAATTTTCCACGGACAAATGTCTGTTTGTCGGATTTTCCAAGTCTGTCGGACAAAAGTCCAAAGTACAAACACGCATGCTCGGAAGCAAGGACCAGCCAGAAGCTGTCGGTCTTGTAAACTAGCATTCGTAATGGAGAATTAACATTCGTGACGTGGCAAATTATGATATCACATTCTCTTCTTCTTTAATGGATAATAATGAAGCTGCTTTGCTGGATATACTGATGGAGTTATTGCAAACTAATTTTCAAAGGCTTTTTTTCTTTCTAGTGATATCAAGAGTACTATTAACCCCACTTCGCATCCAGGCCAATTCTGACATTTCTCTCCTACATGTAAAATTCATATTTTTTTTGCTCGAAAATGACATAGAACCCCCAAACATTATCTATGTTTTTTTAGCAAAGACCCTAGAGAATACAATGACGGTCGTCGCAACTTTTTATCTCGCACGGTATTTGCGCAGCAATTTTTCGCACGAGTTTTTTTCCAGAAAAAAAACAATTTCATGCTTAAAAAAAAAAAAACAGTAAAGTTAGCCAAATTTTTTTTGCATAATGTGAAAGATGAAGATACGCCGAGTAAATAGATACCCAACATGTCACGCTTCAAAATTGCACGCGCTCGTGGAATGGCGCCAAACTTTGGTATTTAAAAATCCCATAGGCGACGCTTTAAATTTTTTTACTGGTTACATGTTTTGAGTTACAGAGGAGGTCTAGCGCTAGAATTATTGCTCTCGTTCTAACGTTCGCGGCGATACCTCACATGTGTGGTTTGAACACCGTTTTCATATGTGGGCGGGACTTACGTATGCGTTCACTTCTGCGTACGAGCTCACGGGGACAGGGGCGCTTTAAAAAAAAAAAATTTTTATTATTGTTAATTTTACTTTGATTTTTTTAGTTTGACACTTTAAAAAAAAATAAAAAATTTGATTACTTTTATTCCTATTACAAGGAATGTAAACATCCCTTGTAATAGGAATATTACCTGATCGGACCTATTTACAGTGAGATATGGGGTCAATAAGACCCCACATCTCACCTCTAGGCTGGGAAGCCTAAAATAAATAAAAAAAGAAAAACGATCACGGCTTCCCAGCCGAGACAGCGCCGTTATTTGAATGCAGAGGCCGTGCGTGATGTCATAACATCGCTCCTGGCCTCCGAACGATCATAGAGACTCCGGCGACCATCTGGTCCGCCGGAAATCTCTATGGTCATCATCCGGGGGCCGGCGGATCCTGTGCTTCCATCGGTGAGTCGGAAGAAGCACCGGAGGGCAGCTGGAGGGGGGGGCGTCCCCTCCCGCCGCCCGTAAGAACGATCAAGCGGTGGAACAGCCACTATGATCGTTCTTATGGTGCAGGGAATCGCCGGATGAAAACGGCAATATCTGAATGATGTCTGTAGCTACAGGAATCATTCAGATATACCCCGGGGAAGTCAAGGCTGTCCTATGACGTTCTACGGATGGGAAGTGGTTAATATGCCTTTTTTTTTTTGGGCAAGTTACCACAACACCATTATCCCATTGTTTTTTTAAGACCAAAGATACAACTATGTTGGTGTCCCTTGTCAATTTTACATTGTATATTTTTAAATGTAACTGCCTACTCCCAACCTGTGATTTGAAGTAAAACACATAGCCAAGTATTATTCTCCACAATTTTTTTATTGTGCATTAAAAAAAGAAAACAAATAAAATTAGACATGCTATCTGCCAATAGAACTTAACCAAAAAGTGCATTCTATGCTTCCAAAAATATAGAAAATATAACAAACCAAATCATTATTATTCAACCAAAAAATAAAATAAAAGCCTCATGCATGTGTCCGGCTTCTTAATATAGGGGGTCAACAATGCCAAGAGTTGGTGAAAGCAGGGGTCCGTCATCCGGAGATAATTCCGAAAATCATCCGGATTATTCTCCTGGAGCTCCCGCAAAGGCATATGACATAATTGGTCACTATTAATAATGCAACCAATTTTTGGTCCAAGAACTCCTCCTGCGGTTCCTGGACTGGACTTGGGTCAAAGCAATAACTCCAAGGCCAATAATAAATAACACGTTATCTCCTCCGATTCTGCAACATGTCTGGTTGACAAACGGCCATTCAGAAATGAACTGAAAAGCACGAAATGAAAAGCGCGAACTGAAAAGCGCTAAATGAAAAGTGCAAAATGAAAAGCGCGAATCAACACTCACCAAACTTCTCCAACAAAAAATTAGCAGAAGGAGCCCAAAGGGTGTCGCTAAAGAGCTGCAAAACCATGTAGTACGTCAGTACGTTCGTGTTTGTTGGCTGACAATTCCTTGCCGTTTGTATGCAAGACAAAATCCAGGCACACGCCTTCGGACAAAAGTCTGAGGTTCTGTCTGCGGAAAATCCGATCGTGTGTATGACGCTTTAGTTTAAAGATGAACTGAACTATGGAGACTTTGCCCATAAACGCAAGTACTAGTCACAGATGTTGCCTGTGGATTTTCTGAAGCTGAGCTTTTACATATACACTATATTACCAAAAGTATTGAGACACCTGCCTTTACACACACATGAACTTTAATGGCATCCCAATCTTAGTCTGTAGGGTTCAATATTGAGTTGGTCCACCCTTTGCAGCAAGGTTTAGGAGTGTGTCTATGGGAATGTCTGACCATTCTTCAAGACGCGCATTTGTGAGGTCAGACACTGATGTGGAACAAGAAGGCCTGGCTCGCAGTCTCCACTCTAATCCATCTCAAAGTTATCAGGTTGAGGTCAGGCCTCTGTGCAGGCCAGTCAAGTTCCTCCACCCCAAACTCGCTCATCCATATCTTTATGGACCTTGCTTTGGTGCGCAGTCATGTTGGAACAGAAAGGAGCCATCCCCAAACTGTTCCCACAAAGTTGGAAGCATGAATTTGTCCAAAATGTCTTGGTATGCTGACGCCTTAAAAGCTACCTTCACTGGAACTAAGGGGCCAAGCCCAACCCCTGAAAAACAACCCCACACCATAATCCCCCCTCCACCAAATGATTTGGAGATGGCCCAATACTTTTGGCAATTTAGTTTGCATGAGCGAGTTTTTGGTAGAAGCAGGCAGAGCCTTGCACTGCAGCTTTCTCTCCTGCAAGATCAGTGAGCAGCACAATAGTGGCATCAAAACATCTCGCTCCAAATTTCTTAAGAGAGTTATACTTTTTTAGTTCACTTTTTTATAAATTTTCTCATATAAACATAGTGAACACAACATTAAGATAATAAACTTGGAACTTTTGATCAGTACTCACCTCTCCGCCGGCTTCCGGGTCTTCAGGGAGTTCCGTCTGAGATCCGGTGATGTCACGGACATTGACGTCACCGGACTCCAACCCCCTTCCCCAAGTGCCTCCTTCTGCTAACGAAGGGAAGGGGGGAGGAGTCTGGTGACGTTGAAGTTCTGATTGAAGGTAACGCATACGGGGGTGGAGCTACGCATGACGTCACCCGCTGCCGCCCTACAGAACTAACACGATTGTCGGCTTTACATGCTGTGTTTTTATCATCTTTATGTGAGTAATTTGTGTTTGAACACAAAAATGTAATCTTATACTTAAGCGGTGAGCACTTAGATCTTTTCTTTCTACCCATGACCTGGCGTCCTTGCTGAGATCTAAGGAGATGTGAGAGAAGTTTATGGTCCGTGTTAACCCTTTTGATACCCGCTTGCAAGACCACCTGTTTGCACAGGGGTCCATGCCATAAGGTGAGAGTGATTTGTTAGACCGGAGGTGGAGGGATTCTCAAGCTACTGTGGAAAAAAAAATTACTTACGTCAGTGCTACAGTTTGAATTTAAAACGTATTTGTGTGAACTGTGAAGTTAAGTCATGGATTGTGGAAACTAACTAGTGTCGGGTGATTGTATATAGTGTATACCACATTTACCACTGACTAATGCAGAGTTGCAATGCAAGGAGATCCGCTAAAAGTAGTTAAATCTGTATGTGTGTTATAATTAATCGAAATTAGTCGATTAGAAAAAAAATCGATTAATCGAACACGAAAATTTTAATCAGTAACAGCCCTAATATATTCTTTACTTGCAAAAGTATCTTCTATATAAATCAGCAACCTTTACATTTCTAAATTATTTTTTATTTTTTTTGCTGCTGTGATCCAATTTCTTGTTAGAGGGTGGCTACTCTTCTCCTCCATGGTTCCCACTGTAAGTAGAAACCTAGCCACCCTCTCTTGATTGCTCCTGAAGTGTGCTATGGGCTATGGGATTGGGAATTGTTTTGAACATGCAGGTTCTGGTTTGTCATTAGTATTGCTTTACTAGTTTGTGATCTGGACTGAGCATCTAGCCTGGCATAAGTGCTGGCATAATTGCTATGCTAATGTGTGCTGCACTTCAATGATTCACCAAGCAGTGAAGAAGGATAATGATGACAAGCCACGGTACAAAGCATGTACTTATAAAAAAAAGATTTGTCAATGGTAGCTCCACTATTTTTATGCTAACAGATTCATTTTGAAAATCTATTATGCACAATACGCTTGCAGCGTTTGTTCCTGATCTAATGCTGTAGGGCATACAGGCTGGTATCTACACAGTGCTCCAGCGATAAGGATACTGGAAAAGAAAAACAAACACAAGAAAAAAAACAGCCGACTAGGACAAACGCCATAAACTGATGTGGGCCAATTGTTTTCTTCAATAAATATTGATGACCCATTGTTTGAAGTACAGCTGAATTTCTATGCATCCTGCTGAACTACAGCTGCATCTCAGAGAATACCAGTCTAATTAAACAGCAGGTTATTGTTTTACATTTGGGAGAAAAATGCCAAATTTTCTGTACTCAACACTAATGCGGCGTACACACGGTCAGAATTTCCGATGGAAACAGTCCGATAGGAGCTTTTCATCGGATTTTCCGACCGTGTGTATGCCCAACGGTCTTTTTCTGTCGGAATTTCCGACGGACTTTGAATTGAGACAGAAAACCTTTCTATCGGATTTTCCGATCGTGTGTAGGCAATTCCGACACGCAAAATTCCGACGCATGCTCGGAAACAATTCGACGCATGCTCGGAAGCATTAAACTTCCCTTTTATAGTGCTGTCGAACGTGTTTTATGCCGCTTACAGACCGTTGGAATTTAGTGTGATCGTGTGTAGGCAAGACAGTTTGAGCGGAATTCCGTTGGAAAAACCGTCAGAGTTTTTTCCGACGAGAATTCCGATCGTGTGTACGCGGCATAACACATTCTATAGGAGATCACTAAAACTAGAGCAGGCCGAAAACGTAACAATTTTTAGCAATTTGCATATTTTTTCAATCTAAGTTATTTTATAAGTCAGTTCAGAATTTTGCTATATTGTTGAATAGAGTTGATAAAATTGTTTTGTTTTACTAAAACACAGAAATTGTGCAATTTCCAGCCACGGCCACTTTTATATAGGTCTCCTTATGCCCCCCTGTTTATTAATAAAATGACAACGCAGAGCAAGTGCAGGGAAAATGTCCAGTGCATTCTGAGTGCTAAGCAGTTCTCGATTTTTACTTAAGTCCTTCTAAGCTATATCCAGGCAAATTCTGACATTTCTCTCCTACATGTAAAATTCATAATTTTTTTGCTAGAAAATTACAAAGAACCCCCAAACATTATATATATTTTTTTAGCAAAGACCCTAGAGAATAAAATGGCAGTCGTTGCAAATTTTTATATTGCACAGTATTTGCGCAGCAATTTTTTGAACACGTTTTTTTTCAGAAAAAAAACTGTTTCACGCTTTAAAAAAAAAAAAAACAACAGTAAAGTTAGCCCAATTTTTTTGCATAATGTAAAAGATGAAGATACACCAAGTAAAGAGATACCCAACATGTCACGCTTCAAAATTGCACGCGCTTGTGGAATGGCGCCAAACTTTGGTATTTAAAAATCCGTATAGGCAACGCTTTAAATTATTTTACTGGTTACATATTTTGAGTTACAGAGGAGGTCTAGGGCTAAAATTACTGCTCTCGCTCTAACGTTCGCGGCGATACCTCACATGTGTGGTTTGAACACCGTTTTCATATATGGGCGGGACTTACGTATGCGTTCACTTCTGCGTACGAGCTCACAGGGACAGGGGCGCTTTACATTTTTTTTTTTCTTTTATTGTTAATTTTACTTTTATTTTTTTAGTTTGACACTTTAAAAAAAATAAAAATAAAATGTAATTACTTTTATTCCTATTACAAGGAATGTAAACATCCCTTGTAATAGGAATATGACATGATCGGACCTATTTACAGTGAGATATGAGGTCAATAAGACCCCACATCTCACCTCTAGGCTGGGAAGCCTAAAATCAAACAAAACAAAAAAAACGATCACGGCTTCCCAGCCGAGGTGCCGCCGTTATTTGAATGCAGAGGCCGGGCGTGAGGTCATAACATCAAGCCCGGCCTCCGAACGATCATAGAGACTCTCTATGATCACCATCCGGGGGCGGCGGATCCTGTGTCCGACTCACCGATGGAAGCGGTGAGTCGGTAGAAGCACCAGAGGGTGGCGGGAGGGGGGGACGTCCCCTCCTGCCGCCCGTAAGAAAGATCAAGCGGCATAACGGCAGGGAATCGCCGGCTGAAAAGGCCGATATCTGAATAATGTCTGTAGCTACAGGCATCATTCAGATTTACCCCCGGGAAGTAGAGGACGTCCTATAACGTATATTGGGCGCCAAGCGGTTAAAGATAAAAATGTGGCTGCATACAGCATAGTAATAATAGCTAAAATTTCTGTTGGTACGATTTAAAATGCTGGAGACAAATTCCCTTTATTAAGGCAGCCATTGGTGTCTTTTCAAAAGAGTAAAAAAAAATATTTCTGGTGACCACCACGATTGGAGGATTGCTAAGACACTCAAAAGTGAAGCTTAAAGAGAGAGATAAAGTAAATATAGCTCTAGACTAGGGGCGGACTGACCATTTGGCCACTCGGGCACTTCCCGAGGGCCCCCGGCCACTAGGGGGCCCCATCAGGGTTGCCAGCCACAGTAAAACCAGGGACAGTATGTAAAAATCTGTGTTTTTTTTACACCTGTTTCTGAAATATCCCTTACCGACATCCTTTTGGTCTAAAAATCCAGAGATTATAGCTGCCCCACCTCTCCAGTACCTTCTCAGCCAATAGAAACATGTCTGTGTATACTGTGTGTACATGTATGTGTATACTGTGTGTGTGTATATTGTGTGGCCCCATAATCTCTGATTGTCTGGGGGCCCCATAATCTCCTATTGCCCGGGGGCCCCATGAGTTGTCAGTCCGCCCCTGCTCTAGACCTCACTTATTTTAGATATAAAGAACCTACTTGTTTAAAATGTTGAACTATCATCATTCAGCAATGAAGAATCTTATTCAAAATGTTTTGATCAAATTATAAATCAGTACAGCACAATTTGTGAAGCCCCTGCCATAATTGTAAATGATCATTCCTAAAATGAAGTAGAACCCCGGGCCTATGTCTTGTAGAAACTCTGTGGGGAATTTAATTATAATATATTAACCACTTCCGCCCCGGGAAGTATTTATCCCCTTAAGGACCGGGCCATTGTTCGCAATACCGCGCTGTGTTATTTTAACTGACAATTGCGCGGTCGTGCGACGTTGTACCCAAACAAGATTGATGTCCTTTTTTCCCACAAATAGAGCTTTCTTTTGGTGGTATTTCATCACCTCTGCGGTTTTTATTTTTTGCCCTATAAAAAAAAAACAGAGCGACAGTTTTGAAAAAAATAACTATATGTTTTACATTCTGCTATAAAACATATCAAATAAAAAAATAAAAATAAATCTAATTTCTTCATCAATTTAGGCCAATTTGTTTTCTGCTACATATTTTTGATAAAAAAAATTCCTAATAAGCATATATTGATTAGTTTGCGCAAGTTATCGCATCAACAAACTATGAGATAGATGTATGCCATGTTTATTTATATTTTCTTACTAGTAATGGCGGCGATTGCGGCAGACAAATTGGACACCAAGTGACACTTTTTTGGGAGCAGTGACATTATTACAGTGATCAGTGCCAAAAAAAAAAATGCACTGTTAACATAAGGGGCGATCAAGGGGTTAAAAGTGTTCCCTAATGCCCCGTACACACGGTCGGATTTTCCAACGGAAAATGTCCTATCGAACCATGTTGTCGGAAATTACAACCATGTGTGGGCTCCATTTGACTTTTTCCGTCGGAATTTCCGACGGAAAAAGTTTGAGATCCTGCTCTCAAATTTTCCGACAACAAAGTCCTATCGGACTTTTTCCGATCGTGTGCAGCGAATTCCGATGGACAAAGTGCCACGCATGCTCAGATCACATTACAAGACCAAAGCTATTGGCTACTAGCCTCTACGTAGTCCCGTCGTACGCAACGAACGTCACCACGTTCAGAATGATCGGATTTTCCGACAACTTTGTCCGACCGTGTGTCGGACAAAATCCGTCGGAAAAAATCCGACGGATTTTGTGGTCGGAATTTCCGCCCGTGTGTACGGGGCATTAGTGTGCTTACTAACTGTGTGGGGGATGGACTCACTGCAGGAACAGAGAGATCTGTGTTCCTGATTAGCAGGAAGCACAGATCTCTCTGTTCCTTTCTGACAGAATGACGGTCTGCTTTGTTTACATCAGCAGGACACCATCCTGTAATGCTTCAGGCAGAAAACTATGTTGGGTAGTGTGGATCACAGCTTCGGAAGTCTATGAATAAGATATTCGTAACAGTTAACTTTAATTTTGACAGCTATCAGGTAGGAAGACTCAGATAAGTTTGGAAATACAATTGGTTTTATTTAGAGTGGCAATACACTGCCATAACGGGGAGCATCAGAGGTAACCCTCAGACCATGACACTCCCACCACCATGCTTGACTGTAGGCAAGACACACTTGTCTTTGTACTCCTCACCTGGTTGCCTCCACACACGCTTGACACCATCTGAACCAAATTAGGGCTGTTATTGATTAAAATTTTTTTTTTAATTGACTCATTTTGATTAATTATAACGCACATACAGATCCAACTACTTTTAGGTGACCTCCTATCATTGCAACTCTGCATTAGTCAGTGGTAAATGTGGTATACACTATATACAATCACCCGACACTAGTTAGTTTCCACAATCCATGACTTAACTTCACAGTTCACACAAATGCATTTTAAATTCAAACTGTAGCACTGACGTAAGTATTTTTTTTTCCACAGTAGCGTGACAATCCCTCCACCTCCGGGTTTAACTAATCACTCTCACCTTATGGCATGGACCCCTGTGCAAACAGGTGGTCATGCAAGCGGGTATAAAAAGGGTTAACACGGACCATAAACTTCTCTCAGGTCTCCTTAGATCTCAGCAAGGATGCCAGGTCATGGGTAGAAAGAAAAGATCTAAGTGCTCACCGCTTAAGTATAAAAGATTAAATGTTTGTGTTCAAACACAAACTACTCACATAAAGATGATAAAAACACAGCATGTAAAGCTGACAATCGTGTTAGTTCCGTAGGGCAGCGGCGGGTGACGTCATGCATAGCTCCTCCTCTGTACGCGTTACGTTCAATCACTCCTCCCCCTTCCCTTCGTTAGCAGATGGAGGCACTTGGGGAAGGGGGGAGGAGTCTGGTGACGTCAATGTCCGTGGCATCACAGGTTCTCCTGACGGAACTCCCTGAAGACCCGGAAGCCGGTCGAGAGGTGAGTACCGATCAAAAGAATTTTGATCGATCAAAAAAATGAACAATTAATCGAGGAATTATTCTTTAATTTCCACAGCCCTAAATGAAATATTTTCAAAAAATGTGAGGGGTGTACTCACTTTTGTGAGATACTGTATGTGGATGATGGCTCTGTATTTATTTTATATATAAAAAAAAAAAAAAAAATATATATATATATATATATATTTTTTTTTTTCAGAATTTATATACAGCTGGCGCATGACACAGCTTTTTCTCAGCCTGTCTGCTGGGAAATATCAGCAGGAAGATCTCTGCTGGCAGTCACATGTTAAAAAAAACAAATCAGCATTCGGAATACGAATATGTAGTAGAACTTAAATCTTTATTATGTTTGTGCAAAAACATGGTGTGGGCTATCTAGGGGGAGGTTCTGCTTATTACAGCCTGTTTCATAGCCCTCCAGCCTATGTTTATTGTTTGTATGTGAGTAAAAACATAAAAGGGAGGCGATGTCTCCATCAATCAATATGCTGTCCCCATAGTGTAGAACTGTTTATTGGGCATGGAGAAGGAGGGAGGGAATAGGCTGTCATTTACCAGTGTGTATAGTCAGGTAGGCTGCTCAAAGAAGAAAAAGGAGAAAATGAACCGAATAGAACCAAAACTGGAGCATGCTCAATAGATGTGACAGCTGGTTTACACAATTTCCGGGTGCAGGGGGGATACAGACAAGGAGGAAGGGACAGTGAACAGCAGGATCAACAAGTTTTTTTTTCAGCATTCGTAAAAAAAAAATCCCATACTGACTTAGGCCCCTTTCACACGAGGCGGACTTCGCTTGCACGGAGTCCGCCTCTGTCCGCCGGCTCAGTGGGAGATCTCTCCGTTGATCTCCGCTGAGCCGGCGGAATAACAAGTCCCTCTCTGCTCACTGAGCGGGGAGGGGCTTGTCCAGCGCCGCTGGTCTCTATGGAGAGATGGGATGAAAACGGACAGCGTGTCCATTTTCATCAGATCTCACCCGATCCGATCCGCCAGCGGCGGATCTGGACGTAGAGCCATCCGTCTGCTTTTGGCGGATCGGACCGGGTCGGATGTCAGCGGACATGTCTCCACTGACATCCGTCGCTCTATAGACTAGCATGGAGCGCCCGTTCAGGTCCGCCGTCAAAACTGACAGGCGGATCTGAACGGTCCGATCGTGTGAAAGGGGCCTTAGTATGAACAGCGTGTAATACAACACGTACTGACAGTTTTAATGATGTGGGCTTAATGACACTTTCATTTCCCAAAGGTACCTTTTCAAGTGTTTCTGGTGGTATACTATGACAACAAACTATTACTACTGTCATAAACATTCTATAAGGTGATCTATGGAGGGTTTTTCCATTTATACTATTACAGCAGTATACATTTTATATATTTCTAATTTGAATGGAATATATTGTGTAGCGTACACAGTGTCACAGAACTGAACAATGGCACATTTTAGGATCTGACAAATCTCGTCACCACAGACATTTCATCACACTGTGATTTGCATAGTACACATTGTTCATGTTGACACAGCCAGCTGACTTTCTGAGAAATCATCATTAGACTTTTTTTTTTTTTTTTTAAATAAAAGTGTCAAACAAGCAGACATATGTCATGTACCGATGGTGGTTGCGATATATCAAGTGTCATTAAACCCAGACTATGAAAAACTCTCATCACATGCTATATTACAGAGTGTTCATACTCACAAAGCCACCAAAGCATTTGTTTGTGTAGAGTGAAATATACCTGGTTGATCCTGCCTCATAGGTGCGTGTAGCCTATTGCGTTATGCCGCGTACACACGATCGGAATTCTCGTCGGACAAAACTCAGACGGTTTTTCCGACGAAATTCCGCTCAAGCTGTGTTGCCTACACACGATCACACCAAATTCCGACGGTCAATAACACAGCGGCATAAAACACGTTCGACAGCACTATAAAAGGGACGTTTAATGCTTCCGAGCATGCGTCGAATTGTTTCCGAGCATGCGTCGGAATTTTGCGTGTCGGAATTGCATACACACGATCGGAAAATCCGATAGAAAGGTTTTCCGTCGGAAAAATTGAGAACAGGTTCTCAATTCAAAGTCCGTCGGAAATTCCGACGGAAAAAGACCGCTGGGCATACACACGGTCGGAAAATCCGATGAAAAGCTCCCATCGGACTGTTTCCATCGGAAATTCCGACCGTGTGTACGCGGCATTAGTGTCTCCCCCCCTAAATGGATTAAAACATGGACAGTGTTAGTAGAGCAGTGGACTTGTCAGTAGGGAAGAGCTTGGTGTCAATAGGGCAGCGGATGGTGCCAGTAGTTTTTTATTTGTATTATTTTACTTTTTTATTATTTTTTACAATTGTTTTTAGGAGCCCTGTTGGGGGAGGGCTTTGGTGAAATATCAGTAGGGGTAATCTGTGCCACACAGGGTGATTAGGGTGTTTTAGATAAGCACAGCCCCTGCGCACGCCTATGTTCTGCCTTTAGCTGTCCCTTCCATCTTCTCTGTGTCCCCGCTGCAGGGTGAGGTTGTGTAGACCAGCTGGTATCCTCTATGGAGCATGCTCTTCATTTTCTGCTTTTTTTTAACTATTATTTATAGAGTAACACATGTGGGCGTATACAGAGTGGTAAATGACCCCCCCTCTCCTTTTCCATATCCTCCTATTGCTAAACACTATGGGGGCAGGATATATAGTATACTGATTGATTACATTCACTAAGAAACTCGCAAGAAAACACTTTTTTTAACCACTTGCCGCCCGCCATATAGGAGAATGACGGCTGCAAAGTGGTTTCAAAAATCCTGACCTCACGTCAAATGACGTGATAAGGGTTTTGAGCCGCTGTGCGCCCCCGGGATCGCGCATCGCGGCGATCGTTGTTGCGGGGTGTCAGTCTGACACCCCGCAACTACGATCTCGGTAAAGAGTCTCCAAAGGAGACTCTTTACCATGTGATCAGCCGTTGATCGGCTTTTCCTCACACGCGTCTGTCAGACGCGAGTAGAGGAGAGCCGATCGGCTGCTCTTCTGACAGGGGGGGTCTGTGCTGATCGATTATCAGTGCAGCCCCCCCCCCCCGAAGATGCCCACACTGGACCACCAGGAACGCCACCAGGGATGCCCAGCACCAGGTATCCCACCCTAGACCACCAGGGATGCCAGTCAGTGCCCACAATGGATGCCAATCAGTGCCCACAATGGATGCCAATCAGTGCCCACAATGGGCATCACTGATTGACATGCATTATTGTTTGGCACTGATTGGCATCCATCAGTACAATACAATACAATGCCGCCTATCAGTGCCCATCCGTGCCACTTATCAGTGCCCATCCATGCTCATCCATGCCACCTATACATGCCCATCCGTGACGCCTATCCATGCTCATCCATGCTGCCTATCCATGCCAATCCGTGCCAGCTATCAGTGCCAATTTGTGCCACCTATCAGTGCCCATCCGTGTCGCCCAGCAGTGCCACCTATCAGTGCCCATCAGTGCTGCCTATCAGTGCCACATATCAGTGCCCATCAGTGCCACTTCATTGGTGCCACCTCATCGGTGCCCATCAGTGCCGCCTTATCAGTGCCCATCAGTGAAGAAGAAAACTTACTTATTTACAAAGTTTTGAAACTGAAACAAAAAAAACATATTTTTTTTCAAAATTTTCGGTCTTTTTTTATTTGTTTAGCAAAAAATAAAAACCGTAGAGGTGATCAAATACCACCAAAAGAAAGCAATATTTCTGGGAACAAAATGATAAAAATCATTTGGGTACAGTGTAGCATGACCGCGCAATTGTCATTCAAAGTGCGACAGCGCTGAAAGCTGAAAATTGGTCTGGGCAGGAAGGTGTTTAAGTGCCCGGTATTGAAGTGGTTAATATAATCAATATCAAATATATCTAATGTAATTGATAATAACTGTAAATTAAAAAAGAGCCTTGGAAGCAGATGGCTTCTGAACAAAATAAAAAAGCCTGTGTCAATCATCTTTGACAAAAAATACACATTTGATGTTCAATAAAGATTTATAGGAAGCTGTAAAACAGTTATTGGATATTTATAATCTAATTTGAATTGCTCTTCTTAAAAATTTTTTTTTTTTTTAGTCTTGTGACCGCCACAGCATCAATCAGGGTTAGCCTGACACAGAGTCATACTGTAGAGAGAATACAACGGCAGAATAATAGAAGCCCTTCCCAAAGATCTTTCCAATGCGGATGCCGAATAACAGGGAAAGATCATGTGACCACACAACAGTGCTGAAGGAATAAGGTAGGTAGAAGATTAAAAAAAAAAAATACAGTGGCATCATATGTATGATTTATATAAATGAATCATGGCAATTAACACTTCTCTGTTTAGTATCATTTTTCAGTACAACTTACAGTATGAGAACACCAAAAGGTTCTCAAAATAACTATTGATAATACACCAATGCAGACTAATGCCCCGTACACACGGTCGGATTTTCCGATGGAAAATGTCCTATCGGACAATGTTGTCGGAAATTCCGACTGTGTGTAGGCTCCATCGGACTTCCGACGGACAAAGTTTTATCTCCTGCTCTCAAATTTTCCGACAACAAAGTCCTATCGGACTTTTTCCGATCGTGTGTAGCCAATTCCGACGGACAAAGTGCCACGCATGCTCAGATCACATTACAAGACCAAAGCTATTGGCTACTAGCCTCTACGTAGTCCCGTCGTACGCAACGAACGTCACCACGTTATGGATGATCGGATTTTCCGACAACTTTGTCCGACCGTGTGTATGCAACACCAGTGTCGGACAAAATCAGTCAGAAAAAATCCGACGGATTTTGTGGTCGGAATTTCCGACCGTGTGTACGGGGTATAAGGCTGGGTTCACACTTATGCAAATTGGATGCAGGTTTCCCAGCATCCAATTCGCATAACAGGAGACTGTGACCGGCTCTCATTGGAGCCAGTTCACACACCTCTGGGGCGGCTGTGGTCCGCACTGGAAAAGGGCCCTGTGCATCTTCGGCTCCATTTCAGGTCCAAATTTAGGCAAAAATTTGGACCTGGTTTGTACCTGAAACAGAGAACAGGGACGCACCGGACCCCTGCTGTGCCCTGCGGCTATAGCTAGTGTATACCTGGCCTTAGATCAATTTACAGTTTATAATTTCAATGTGGCTACATACAGAGACATATACAGAGATATGAAAAAGGAGTTCAACCTATATGTATGTTATGTGCAGTATCTCACAAAAGTGAGTACACCCCTCACATTTTTGTAAATATTCTGTTATATCTTTTTGTGACAACACTGAAGTTATAACACTTTGCTAAAATGTAAAGTAGTGAGTGTACAGCTTGTATAACAGTGTAAATTTTCTGTCCCCTCAAAATAACTCAACACACAGCCATTAAAGTGTAAACTTCTGTCAACAAAAGTGAGTACACCCCTAAGTGAAAATGTCCAAATTGGGCCTAATGTGTCAATATTTTGTGTGGCCACCATTATTTTCCAGCACTGTCTTAACCCTCTTGGGCATGGAGTTCACCAGAGCATCAGAGGTTGCCACTGGAGATGTTAGAGACCTTGTGCTCCTCCCCCTTCGGTTTGAGGATGCCCCACAGATGCTCAATAGGATTTAGGTCTGGAGACATGCTTGGCCAGTCCATCACCTTTACCCTCAGCTTTTTTAGCAAGGCAGTGGTCATCTTGGAGGTGTGTTTGGGGTCGTTATCATGTTGGAATACTGCCCTGCGGCCCAGTCCCTGAAGGGAGGGGATCATGCTCTGCTTTAGTATGTCACAGTACATGTTGGCATTCATGGTTCTCTAAATGAACTGTAGATCCCAGTGTCGGCAGCACTCATGCAGCCCCAGACCATGACACTCCCACCACCATGCTTTACTGTAGGCAAGACACACTTGTCTTTTTACTCCTCATCTGGCTGCTGCCACACACGCTTGACACCATCTGAACCAAATAAGTTTATCTTGGTCTCATCAGACCACAGGACATACAGTAATCCATGTCCTTAGTCTGCTTGTCTTCAGCAAACTGTTTGCAGGCTTACTTGTGCATCATCTTTAGAAGAGGCTTCCTTCTGGGGCGACAGCCATGCAGACCAATTTTGTTTGCAATGTGCGACATGTGGTCTGAGCACTGACAGGCTGACCCCCCACCCCTTTAACCTCTGCAGTAATGCTGGCAGCACTCATACGTCTATTTCCCAAAGACAACCACTGGATATGACGCTGAGCACGTGCACTCAACTTCTTTGGTCGACCATGGTGAGGCCTGTTCTGAGTGGAACCTGTCCTGTTAAACTGCTGTATGGTCTTGGCAACCGTGCTGCAGCTCAGTTTCAGGGTCTTGGCAATCTTCTTATAGCCTAGGCCATCTTTTTTTTTTTTTAGATCCTCAGAGAGTTCTTTGCCATGAGGTGCCATGTTGAACTGCCAGTGACCAGTATGAGAGACTGAGAGCGATAACACCAAATTTAACACACCTGCTCCCCATTCACACCTGAGACCTTGTAACACTAATAAGTCACATGACTCTGGGAGGGGGGGGGTGGCTAATTGGGCCCAATTTGGACATTATCACTTAGGGGTCTACTCACTTTTCTTGACAGCGGTTTGGACATTAATGGCTGTGTGTTGAGTTATTTTAAGGGGACAGCAAATTTACACGGTTATACAAGCTGTACACTCACTACTTTATATTGTAGCAGTGTTGTCACATGAAAAGATATAATAAAATATTTACAAAAATGTGAGGGGTGTACTCACTTTTGTGAGATACCATATATGACAACACACATTCCCTGGTTAGAAAGCTGCACACACCGGCTACAAGCGCCTTTTTGGAAGCAGTTTTCAGAGATGTAATAAAATACTAAAGCAACTCAAAGGAGTCTGACCAGCATGTCCATTTAGGGCATAGGATGTTGTTTTGTTTTGATCGTTCATGATAGAAGGAATACAGCCAAAGAGTCATTACTAAGTAATTGTGTTATTCTGCAGCACAAGCTCCTGCTCATTAGTGCCTGAGAAAAAAATCCCAATGCTATTCTTCTTTTAAACATATCTGAGGTTAACTTGTAAGGTTATTATGTTGGGATGTAATGGCGCGTACACACGGTCGGAATTCTCGTCGGAAAAAGCTCTGATGGTTTTCCCGTCGGAATTCCGACGGAATTTCGCTCAAACTGTCTTGCCTACACACGGTCACACCAAATTCCGACGGTCTGTAACACAGCGGCATAAAACACGTTTGACAGCACTATAAAAGGGAAGTTTAATGCTTCCGAGCATGCGTCGACTTGTTTCCGAGCATGCGTCGGAATTGCATACACACGATCGGAAAATCAGATAGAAAGGTTTTCCGTCGGAAAAATTGAGAACAGGTTCTCAATTCAAAGTCAGTCGGAAATTCCGACAGAAAAAGACCGATGGGCATACACACGGTTGGAAAATCCGATGAGAAGCTCCCATCGGACTGTTTCCATCGGAAATTCCGACTGTGTGTATGCTGCATAAGAGTCAACAAACCATTAAATAAAGAGAGAGACCGTTCAAGTTATGTACACACGATAGGATTTCCCAACAACAAAAAACGTGGATTTTTTTCTGAAGGACGTTGGCTCAAACTTGTCTTGCATACACATGGTCACACAAATGTTGTCGGAAATTCCGAACGTCAAGAACGCGGTGATGTACAACACGTACGACGAGCCTAGAAGTTCAATAGCCAGTGCGGCTCTTCTGCTTGATCCCGAGCATGCGTGAACTTCTGTGCGTCGGAATTGTGTACACACGCTCGGAATTTCCGACAACAGGTCTTGTTGTCCGAAAATTTGAGAACCAGATCTCAAACATTTGTTGGCGGAAATTCTGAAATGTTCTATGGAGCATAAACATGGTCGGACTTTCCGGCAACAAGCTCACATCCAACATTTGTTGTCGGAAAATCCTATCGTGTGTATGGGCCATAAGAACATATGTTTGTACTATGGTTGCCACAAACACAGAAAATTAGCACATTTTGTGTTTTTCAGATGGTTCTACTATTTAAAGGAACCCTTAATCACAACACTCCATTATCTTAGTCCACACTATGGCATGAAGTCCTCTGGATGCTGGCAATCTGGTGTCATTAATACACAGTGACCCTGACATTTTACATTCTAGAGCAGCCATTCTCAACTAGTTCTCGGTGTTATGCCCCATACACACGGACGGAAAATCCGACCACAAAATCCGTCGGATTTTTTCCAACAGACTTTATCCGAAACTGGTCGGACAAAGTTATCGGAAAATCCGATCATTCTGAACGTGATGACGTTCGTCCGTTACGACGGGACTACGTTCACCTAAGTAGCCAATAGCTTTGGTCTCATAATTTGATTTGAGCATGCGTGGCACTTTTTCCGTCGGAATTCTTGACACACGATCGAAAAAAGTCCGATAGGATTTTGTTGTCGGAAAATTTGAGATCCTGCTTTCCGATGGAAAAAGTCAGATGGAGCCCACAAACGGGCGGATTTTCGGACATCATGGTCCGATCGGACATTTTCCGTTAGAATTTCCGACCGTGTGTTGCTGGGGTTTCTTGAGCTGTAGCTGACTGACCTTTAATTTGATTGTGCCTATATAGTTACAAGGCCGAAACCACTTGGCAAAGCCATCAGCTTGACAACAATGCTATTATGGACATGACTGTAAGGTGAGCATTCTTCCCAGTGATCACCTATGTAAGGAACATTCTTCCTACTGATTACAAATGTAAGGGCATTTTTTTCTAGCTCTGTTATTGCTTTACTATGGAGTCAGCAAGTAGATTCACCATATTCCTGTTCTGAGAGGTTCCAACTAAGAAAAAAGCCATTAACCACTTTATTTCCCGGCCATAGTCATATGACGCCCACAAGGTGGATCTCCCATCCTGGGTGGGCGTCATATGACGTCCTACCATTCCCAGCCACCTAGGGTGCGCGTGCCCGGCGGCCGCGATGTCCGCCGGGCACCCGCGATTGCCCGTGAAAACAGCGGGAAAGTGCGGGACCATGGAGCTGTGTCCTGTCAGTGGAGAGGAGACCGATCATGTGTTCCCAGTACGGAGGAACACCGATCGGTCTCCTCCCCTTGTGAGTCCCCTTCCCTGACAGTCACATTTACACAGTAATCACTGCAATTTTATAGCAACGATCGCTGTGTAATGGTGAATGGTCCCAAAAATGTGTCAAAAGTGTCCGAAGTGTCCGCCGCAATGTCGCAGTCACGAAAAAAAAAAATCGCAGATCGCCGCCATTACTCGTAAATAAAAAAATGCAATAAATCTATCCCCTATTTTTGCGCAAACCGATCTATATACGCTTATTGCGATTTTTTTTTACCAAAGAATACGTATCAGCCTAAACTGAGTAAAAAAGTTTTTTTTTTTTTAAAAAAAGGGATATTTATTATAGCAAAAAGTAAAAAATATTGTGTTTTTTTTCAAAATTGTCGCTCTTCTTTTGTTTATAGCGCAAAAAATAAAAACCGCAGAGGTGATCAAATACCACCAAAAGAAAGCTCTATTTGTGGGAAAAAAAGGACGTCAATTTTGTTTGGGTGCAACGTCGCACGACCGCACAATTGTTAGTTAAAGCGACGCAGTGGCGAATCGCAAAAAGTGCTCTGGTAAGGAAGGGGGTAAAATCGCTCGGTGCTGAAGTGGTTAAAGCATTTTGTCACGTAAAACAGACTGTGTTTTGCAATTACAATGATTAAATATGCACCTGTTTCCTATGCTGCCAATCACTGCAGAGTTAAAGAAAAGTTGGTTAAAGATCATTATTTTATTGATATAATAGAGGGGTTTCGGAGCTTAAAAAACGTGCATAGAAATATGTGGATATCAGTCCTATTGGTTGTAAAAACATAATCCTGGGTATGAGGGTATGAGCACTGCTTTGTTTTAGCAATAGAGACGGGTCTTCTCATTTCTTCCACTCGTTGATAGAGCATTGGGATTGTTATTTAGAGGGGAATATATGTAATTTTTTTTTGGGGGGGGGGGGGTAGCTTTTCATAGATGGCATTGTAGTGTCTTTTTTCTTTTGTATATGTGTATTTTTTTGGACAATTATAAATAAAATATGAATTTTATTGGTATAATTGCTTATTACTCATGCCAACATTTTAACTATATCATTTCTTAAATCTTAAATTAAATGACTTATTCCTTATTTTATAAACTAATATTTTAACTTCTTAAGTATTTGCAGAAATACCAGTTTGCCCTATCTATGGTATTGTTTGATTTTCTGTTAATAACAAATGTGGCTGAGAGAACTGGCAGTCTGCTTAATTTTTAACAGATACCGCTGCAAATAACACAGTAGTGAAATTACTTATTTTTTATAGGTAATTGGGTCGGTTATACCATGTCTGAACAGAAAGGCGAATAAGAACCCTTTTGACTTCGGGAGTGATACACTTTGTAGGCAATCTACATTTTTTTTATTTACGTATTTTCTGTCTTTGTTATGTAAGAGACTTTCATTTTTTGGTAATTTTTTTGTTTCCTTTCAATCGGGCTAATATGGACATTTAATATGTATCTTTTTCAACCCCCGTTCACACCAGTATGACTTGTGACAAGGCAAGTCTCACCCTGTTGTCGGCAATGGAACTGTTCAAATTGGTGTGACTCTGACTTTGCAGTGCCGCACCAATAGCTAGCTTGAAATGTCTCTTTGACTTCAGCAAGCAGTCCCCTCTGTGAACTTCTAAGGCAGATATTTAGTGGCACACCTCTTAGGTCCCTAATAGGGTTTGTCGCTGAGCAGGCCCTCTCAGCATGGCTGGGATCCTGATGAGTAGGCTGGACCTTCAGCAAGACAGCCAGGAAAGCAGGCAGCCCCTCTGGCTGGGAACCTTTCCTCCAGGGAAAGAAGAACCTTGTTCTGTGGTGTTCCAGACTATTTATACACTTCCCAGCCACAGTCTGGGCACACCTCTACAGGGATTGGCTGGGCTTGCTTTAATGTTTAGGCTGCCTATTTGACTCTCCCATCCACTACATTCTGGAAATCTGAAGAAAACAGGGGGAAGCGGTCAAATCTGCACCCTGCAGAACCCAGAGCAGCCCAAAGCAATCACACACACTGCTCTGCAGATTACATGAGAGCTAAAAATTTGATTTTTCCAACCAAAGCTATCTCCATGAATATAGACCTCCAAACAGATACAAGATATACAAATTCACATATGTGTCTTAAAGTCTGTTGTGTTAGGCCGCAGGCATATCTCCTTTTAGAGACAAAAACACACACTGCTCTGCTGATTACAGGTGAGCCAAAAACTAGATTTGCGCAACCAAAACCAAGCTGCCTAACTGGAGGGTTCTATACATGAAAAAGGTTGTTACAAGGGCCGTATCCACTCTGGTGAGATAGTACCAAATGGGGAGAGAAGGGCACAGTCAGGAAACACACCCAAAGATTATCTGAAATCACCAGATAATGCCTTAGTCATAGTTTTGTTTTGCCACTAGGGGATCCTGCCTCCAGTTGTGATTTCTGCTCTTCCACTCAACACCTCTTCGAATGCAACCCCCCTGATCAGTCACTCCTTCTGCAGTGTTAAAGAAACCAAATACATTTCATACCGCACTGTAAGTACTCAAATAAACATAAAAAAAATGCAAAAAATCATAAATGAAATTCATAAGAAACATATATGCTAAAACACTAAAATAAATGTCCATATCATTTCCAAAGAAATTTGAAATCAAATTAAGTGTCTGTGAACCACCACCATGGATCTTCTATCAATGTGAGTGATGATAATCCCTGCGATCTGGGTGAGAAAACATCTTCCACCACCACCAGGCAAACAGTCTACTCACCAGAGGGAGTTGACACCCATTACAGGCAGTCAAACCAGGCGCAGATACCAATAGAAGTATTCCTTATGAAGGGAGACTGGTCCACAGCCTGATATGCTCCAATGATCGATCAGAGAAGATTGGCACCCATTACAGGTGGTCAGATCGAGCGCAGATACCAATGGAAGTGTGCCTACTAAAGGGAGACTGGTCCACGGTCCGATATACTTCAACGATTGGTCATATGTTTAAAAGATAACAAGAAGAAGGGGCTCCTTGTTGCGTAGTATAAAAAAATTGTACACACGGTCGGAAATTCTGACCACAAAATCCGTCTGATTTTTTCCAACGGATTTTGTCCGACACTGGTGTTGCATACACACGGTCGGACAAAGTTGTCGGAAAATCCGATCATTCTGAACGTGGTGACGTTCGTTGCGTACGACGGAACTACGTAGAGGCTAGTAGCCAATAGCTTTGGTCTAGTAATTTGATCTGAGCATGCTCGGCACTTTGTCCGTCGGAATTCTCTACACACGATCGGAAAAAGTCTGATTGGATTTTGTTGTCGGAAAATTTGAGAGCAGGATCTCAAACTTTTTCCGTCGGAATTTCGGACGGAAAAAGTCCGATGGAGCCCACACACGGCTGGATTTTCCGACAACATGGTCCGAACTGACATTTTCCGTCGGAATTTCCGACTGTGTGTATGGGGCATTAGACTTTTGGTCTCACTACCAGCTGCTCCCAAAAAGTTATTGGACACACTTATTCACGTTGATTATTGTCCAGGGTGCGTGGCTTATAGGTTTTTCCTATTTTTCCTATTTTTTCACTCCTTCTGCAGTGTGAGCAGGAAAGGGGTGAGTTTGTTGCATGGAGGGAGCACTCCTTTTAGCATCCATGCAGGCTGCTAACATCTCTGTAGCTGATGCTTAGTTCACCCTACACCCTTGCACTATCACCTAACCCAATGTCAGCCAGCCCCCCACCACTATCATCCAACTTTGCCTTGCAAAAAGAAAAATCTAACAAAGCACCATTTATCTTAGGACAATTCACCCCAAATAATATGTTCAGCTTTATATTAAAATATAAAACAGTCAATATGGTGAATTAATCATATAGCTGGGGTTACATGAACCCAGACACTACAGATCTTATGAAAGCAGGCACACCTCATTAGACATGTGCAATTCGTTTAGTTTTTTTTGGGGTTTTTCGTTTTTTTTCATTATTTTCGTTCGTTCGTTTTCGTACGAATGAACGAATCATTCGAATCGTACGAATCCAAATAAAGAATCGTAACGAATCGTTCGAATCGTACGAATACGATTAACGAATCATTCGAATCGAACGAATCCGAAAAACAACGAAAATCCGAAAAAAACTAATTAGAAACAACGAATGTACTAATGAAGAAAATCCGAAAAACGAAAACGAACGAAAAAACTCGTACATTCGTAACTTTTTTTTTTCGATTCGTAACTTTTTTTTCGATTCGTAACTTTTTTTTAGATTCGTAACTTTTTTTTTTAGATTCGTAACTTTTTTTTTTTTAGATTTGTAATTTTCCGTGTCTCTATTGAACCAAAAAATTCGTACATTCGTAACTTTTTTTTCGATTCGTAACCTTTTTTATCGATTCGTAATTTTCCGTGTCTCTATTGAACCAAAAGATTCGTACATTCGTAACTTTTTTTCGATTCGTAACTTTTTTTTTTTTTTTTCGATTCGTAACTTTTTTTTAAATTCGTAACTTTTTTTTTTTTTTTTTTCGATTTGTAATTTTCCGTGTCTCTATTGAACAAAAAAATTCGTACATCTGTAACTTTTTTTTCGATTCGTAACTTTTTTTTTCGATTCGTAACTTTTTTTTTCGATTCGTAAATTATTAAAATGTAATAATAGCATACACATTACATCAAATTATGAATTATGCTCCGATTACGAATCTACAAATGTTACGAATGTTACGAATGTACGAATAAATACGAATGCGTCCGAAAATTAAACTAACGAAAAAACGAATCAACGAAAAAATAACTCTTACGAATGTACGAATTGTTACGAATACGAACACCGACGACTTACGAATGTACGAATCGTTACGAATCAACGGAAACGAAAAAAACGAAACGAAAATAAACAAATTTTTTTGTTGTGCACATGTCTACACCTCATTCACATATTCGGAAATGTAATAGTTTATGGCTGAAATACTAATGCAATGCTTGCGTTCACAGATACAAATTTGTTAGAACATGAAACAGTATTTACTATTGATGTGCTATTGATGAATGTCAAGGCATATTTGTTGCCAGAACCTCTGCATCATATGCGTCATCAAAGTATAATATAACACAATAATGGGCAAGCAGAACATACGATCTGTCAGTGAGAAATGCTCAATATTGAAAAGAAGTCAGCCTACACTGCTGAGCAATTCACGCTCACAGCACAGGGTGAATCACTGGCCTACCTCCGAGCTATTGCTTTTACTAAAAATGAATAATCTCATGTGAAATATTTTGGTAGGGTACATACAGTATGAGTCATTTAAATGGAAACAGCAAGAGACTGAAAGCTTTTGTAGTTAAAGGTCAGAGAGGTGCTTATTTATATGCAATTCCCTTGCTCTTGCTCAGATATTCATTGATTGAACAGCTCTTTTTTTACAGTGATCTTATTGTTTGTCTTTAAGATGTATATGTACACTTTTGCACACATACCAACAGTCAGCTTATTAAATTGAGAAGAAATATGCTCATTGTATACAATCAGGGATGTCAACCTGGACACAACAGGAAGCAATGCGCATGCACCAAGGAAGCAGAATGGCTAAATCTTGGGACAGTGGCCTCATTATGTGTGATAAAAGAGGGATTGTTACAGTCAGGGGTCAGGCTAGGAGACCAGTAGTTGTAGCAATAGAGGCTCCCACCAACCATTTTGGTCCTAAGACTAAGCCCCCGTACACACGGTCGGAAATTCCGACCACAAAATCCATTGCATACACGCGGTCGGACAAAGTTGTCGGAAAATCCGAACATTCTGAACGTGGTGACGTTCGTTGCCTATGACGGAACTACGTAGAGGTTATTAGCCAATAGATTTGTTCTCATAATTTGATCTGAGCATGCGTAGCACTTTGTCTGTCGGAATTCTCTACACACGATCGGAAAAAGTCCAATCGGATTTTGTTGTCGGAAAATTTGAGAGCAGGATCTCAAATTTTTTCCGGTGGAAATTCCGACGGAAAAAGTCAGATGGAGCCCGAACACGGGCGGATTTTCCGACAACATGGTCCGATCGGACATTTTCCGTCGGAATTTCCGACTGTGTGTATGGGGCATTAAACTAAATCAAAATGTGCTGCCAAAATTAACACTGTTCCACTCCCCGCCTCTTCCAATGTAACCCCCCTGATCAGTCACTCCCTCTGCAGCAAAAAGGGTGAGTTTGGTCCAATGAGGGAGCTCTCTTATCAGCATCCATGCAGGCTGCTAACTTCTCTGTAGCTGATGCAGCCTTCTCCCCTTTACCACTATCACCCAACCTACCATCCTATAACTTCAGCCAACCCCCCCCCCCCCCCCCCAACTATTGCCCAATAATTCTTAGCAAGGTATATTGTATTAAAATATAATAAAGAATGGTATCATTTAACAAAGACAGTACACATATGTAAAGCTGTTGTACAGCAAACAATATAATAACAGCAATAAAAGCAATAAATACAGACAGGAGTAATATCATTTTTAATTTTTCAAGCATTTATAATAACAGGGAATAATATAAATATATTATACAGTATATACACATTTACATGACATAGCATATTGCATAATGTATAAGGATTATTTATTTTAATATTGTACATTATTTTTTTTTTTTTTTTTTGATTTACCACCATTCACTTTATTCTACTCGGAATAAAAAAATCTTAGGGAGAACATTACTGATCAAAATGTAATATTACAATATGTTTTTGCTATGAAATTTAATAAATAAAACATATAAAAGTATATATTCTTTTAAGCAGTGTAATTATATAAAGTTGCCAAGAAAGCAGCTATTACTGAATTTTTGCCTTTTATTCATAATATCGCCTTGGCATAATAATTATAAACCTTAAATATTATCAATATGGCACAGCACAGTACAATGATATCAAGCCCGAGCTCTAAATTACATTTCTAGAACTTCGGCATTCCATTTCCCCCATATACAAAGCCTATCTCCACTTATCTAGACTATTATAGGGGAGATGGTGAAAAGGATGCCTTCAGGGACTTTATTATAGTGGCTTCTTCTTGTTTGTTCTTTAATAAAGGAACATTTATTAATGCTTTCCATTCATTTTTACATTACTAATAAAAAATTGGATATTTTTTTATGTTTTAACATTGCTTCATTTTCTTGGTTTAATTTCAAATGTTTATTTTTTTATTTTTTTTATTTTTCATTGAAAGGCTAACAACTGAGGTGTATTAGCTTTAAAATCTCCATATCCTTTTTTTTAAATCATTTAAACAATTATTTCTGTGCCCTTCCCCTCTTTATTCTCTTCTGCAATCAATATGAATACAACTGCTGTGTCTATTTGCCAGCATATCTCTAAAGCATGTTTATTACCTGTAATTGTCTTCACATAATTAAAAGGGAAAATATATCACATTGTTACTTGATGAGTATTATTAATAGTATTTACGGCAGCAGTGAACTGAATAGCGTACTTAATAATAATTTGGCTGGCCTCCCAAGTCTGTGCACAACGTCCTCTTCATATATTAAAAATCTCAAATGAGTTTGAAACATGCTGGGATGTTCCAGGAGCCACATAAATGTATTTCACATACATATTTCCTTAACAATCTTTTGTTTTATTCACATATCCATATGCAAATCCCAAAAAGCAAGTATCACAGTTACAACCATATACATATCTAAAAATTCATACAAAGTATTACAAAAATATTGCTTATATCACTTATTGGATGATTGGCCGATGGCAGAATATTTAGGGCATTGAATTCCCCTATATTGCCCAAGAAAAAGCACATTAGGAGATAAAAACAGGGGGACAGGGCCGTTTTTAAGGCAGGGCAAAAGGGGCAGCTGCCCTGGGCCCTGTCATTGTTGTTGGGCCCAAAACAGCTGCCTCATACTTGCCAACTATCCTGGTTTAAATTCCCTTGCCCCTTGAGGTTTTAGTCCTGTGCTGTGTCCCAATATCTCAGTGTGAAGTGCTGCTACTAATGCTGCCCAGCTCTGCCTTATTGTTGTGTACAGATGACTCACCTGCAGACCCTGTGTTTACATGTAAATTACTGGCATTCATATGTAAATAGTGACGGCATTCATATGTAAATAGTGACGGCATTCATATGTAAATAGCTGCTGCCAGCGGCATTCATATGTATATCATGCCCCCCTAAGGTCATATCCACAGTAATCTCTAGGAACCAATCAACAAGCAGAAATCATGTGCTGTGACCTCTAGAAACTAACCAGTAAGCTGTAATGTGTTCTGTAACCTCTAGCAACCAGTCAGTGAGCGGTAATGATACCTCTGGCAACCAATCCCAATAGCTGCCTGATCTGAATGTATGTCTCAGAGTAGGTGGAGAGCAAAACTGCATGGGGGGGGGGGGCCCAGATAAGTTTTGCCCAGGGTCCAATCAATATTAAAGACGGCCCTGCAGGGGGACTCAGCTACCATCAGGACCTGACCCAGATCAGCGGGTTCTGTGGGTTCAAGACACTTTTTTTGACTGCAAGCGCACCGCTCCAGTGTGAAAGCCCCCCACGGTGTCCACCGGGCACCCGCGATTGCCCGGTAACACAGCAGGACCGTGGATCTGTGTATGTAAACAGAGGAGACCGATGGTGTGTTCTCAGTACAGAGAAACACTGATCGGTCTCCTCCCCTTGTGAGGCCCCTCCCCCTACAGTTAGAATCACTCCCAGGGAACATATTAACCCCTTCAGCACCTCCTAGTGTTAACCTCTTCCCTGCCAGTCACATTTATACAGTAATCAATGCATTTTTATAGCATGGATCGCTGTATAAATGCCAGTGGTCCCAAAAATGTGTCAAAAGTGTCCGATATGTCTGCCGCAATATCGCAGTCACGATAAAAAGATCGCAGCCATTACTAGTTAAAAAAAAATAATAATAAAAATTCTATAAATCTATCCTCAATTTTGTAGGCGCTATAACTTTTGTGCAAACCAATCAGTATACGCTTATTGCGATTTTTTTTTTTACCAAAAATATGTAGAAGAATACGTATCGGCCTAAACTGAGGGAAAAAAAAAAAAAAATGTTTTTGGGGATATTTAGTATAGCAAAAAGTAAAAAATATATATATTTTTTTTAAACTTGTCACTTTTATTTTGTTTATAGCGCAAAAAAATAAAAAAAACGCAGAGGTGATCAAATACCACCAAAAGAAAGCTCTATTAGACATGTGCACAATAGAAAAATTAGTTTTGTTTTGTTTCTGTTCGTTTCCGTTGATTCGTAACGATTCGTAATTTCGTAAGTCGTCGGTGTTCGTATTCGTTCGTGTTTTCGTAAGTCGTCGGTGTTCGTATTCGGACTCGTTCGTATTTTCTTAGAGTTATTTTTTCGTTGATTTGTTTTTCCGTTAGTCTAATTTTAGTTTATTCGAAATTCGTATTTTCGTATTTTCGTTATATTTTGTATGCGGACGCATTCGTATTTTCGTAGATTTAGCTACATTCGTACTTTCGTAAGATTGATTTATTCGTACTTTCGTAACATTGTTTTCGTAGATTCGTAATCGGAGCATAATTCATAATTTTATGTAATGTGTATGCTATTATTACATTGTAAGAGACACGGAAAATTACGAATCAACAAAAAAAAAAAAAAAGTTACGAATGTACAAATTTTTTTCGTTCATTCCATTCGAAGCACGTTAAGCAGCGCCATTGTAAGAGACACGGAAAATTACCAATTCAACAAACAAAAAATTTTTTTTACGAATGTACGAATTTTTGCGTTCATTTTGATTTTCGTTGTTTCTGTTTTAGTTTTTCGGATTTTCATTCTTTCATTGTTTCTAATTTAATTATTTCGTATTTGCGTTGTTTTTCATATTCGTTCGTTTCGATTATTAGTTCGTTATTCGTTAGAATTTTTAGCGAATCATTCGTTCATTCGTACGATAACGAATGAACGAATATAACGAATTTGAACGGAAAACGAATTCGTAACTAAACGAATTGCACATGTCTAAGCTCTATCTGTGGGGACAAAATGATAACAATTTTATCTGGATACAGCGTTGCATGACCGCACAATTGTCATTCAAAGTGTGACAGCGCTGAAAGCTGAAAAATGGCTTGGGCATGAAGGGGGTGAAAATGCCCTGTATTGAGAGGGTTAATGATTGACAGGCAGTTTGAATTAGATATGCACCCGATTCTGATGGCGAATTGCTTGATAAATATCCTTGATAGTATCTTGGCAGGGGGTTAAAATGATTTAACCGCTTCCCGACTGCCTCACGCAGATATACTGCGGCAGAATGGCACGGGCAGGCAAAATCACGGAAATAAACGTGGCCCTTTAATTGCCTGCCCGTGGGTCGCGTGTGCCCCGCCAGCGGTGCGCTCGTGACCCGGTCGGGAGCTTCGTGACCCCGGCCGCGGGACCAGCGTACCCGATCGCCGCTGGTGTCCCGCGATCGGGTCACAGAGCTGAAGAACGGGGAGAGGTCTGTGTAAACAAACCTCTCCCCGCGCTTCCTACTCTGCCTGTCATTGATCGGCTGTTCCCGTTTATCGGGAAAGCCGATCAATGACGTCAGACGTCAGCCCCGCCCCTAATGTAAAAAAACACACACACGTCACAGCCCATAACCCCTCCCCTCCCCCTAGTGGTTAACTCTTTCACTGCATGTGTCATTTATACAGGAATCAATGCATTTAAATAGCATTGATTTCTGTATAAATGACAATGGTCCCAAAAATGTGTCCGCCATAATGTCGCAGTCACAATAAAAATCGCTGATCGCCGCCATTACTAGTAAAAAAAAAATATTAATAAAAATGCTATAAAACTATCCCCTATTTTGTAAACGCTATAACTTTTGCGCAAACCAATCAATAATCGCAAATTGCGTTTTTTTTTTTACCAAAAATATGTAGAAGAATACGTATCGGCCTAAACTGAGGAAAAAAAATGTTTTTTTATATATTTTTTGGGGATATTCATTATAGCAAAAAGCAAAAAATATTGCATTGTTTTCAAAATTGTCGCTCTATTTTTGTTTATAGCGCAAAAAATAAAAACCACAGGGCGATCAAATACCACCAAAAGAAAGCTCTATTTGTGGGAAAAAAAGGACGCCAATTTTGTTTGGGAGCCACGTCGCACGACCGCGCAATTGTCAGTTAAAGCGAAGCAGTGCCGAATCGCAAAAAGGGGCCTGGTCCTTTGGCTGCCAATTGGTCCGGGGCTGAAGTGGTTAAGCAAGAATGGAAAGAATTGTAATTTTGTTTGTAATCATCTCCGATTGTCTATTTTTGTCTCTGCATGATAAATAACAAGGACACGCTGGCTTTTTGCTGCGACTTATGAGCTTTGGATGACACATGCCATGACATGCAGCATTTGGTAGAAGGATCATCACCATGCCTCAAGCAGCGGGCATGATGATTTTTAGACATCTACAGTTCAAAATACAAGTCAGGAGATGCACAAAGAGCTCAGACTGCAATCATGGAAATAATAAACAAAAAGCTGTTAATGTAAAATAGATATGATGCAGGCTTAGCTGCAATTACTGCCTCGTTTTATGGTTACTGCTGCCTAAAGGGGGCCTGTTCCAGATTGAGCTCTTTGAGACAGCAGTTAACAAAGCATTAACATATTGGTGCCCAACATTCCATTAAAGTCAAGTTCACTGATTGCTCTTTTTGCCTGAAACATTGCCTGAAAATGTTAGGTTTGCGGCACTTTTTTTATAGAAATGTTAAAATACAACCTTCATAGATTATGCAAAGGCTGCCTAGGGGAAATTAAAATCTCTGAATCCAGATGGTCTCTTCGATACGAAGCCACAAAGAGATGGGGATGGGAAAGGAATGTTGCCCATAATATGCACGGCACAATGCATTTGTTCATTCCAACATGTGACCGAGTTAACATTTGTAACTTAGTTCTTTCAATGGAAAATAGTCAATGGCGTATTTTGTATGTTGATAAATAATCAATTCTTGATGGGTTCTTATTGACATTGAAAATTGACAAAATTTCAGCTGGACCCAGTTATACACATTTGATCATTTTAGGAATAATTATACTCTGGCTGTTAGATATGTGCACACTGAAATATTTCATTTCGGAATTTCGTTTTCGTCCGAAAAATAAATTGATTTAGTTACTCCCGAAATTCGTTTTTATTTATTTCGTTTTTCGTTAAAAATTGCATTAGTCCGAAAATTCTAATGAATTAAGGTCGAATCTGTCATTGAAGGCTTATGGTGTCTGTCGAATGTTCAAAGAAGATTCGACGGAGCAGCTAAACTGTACGACTCTGTACAGTTTAGCTGCAATTCCACCCAATTCCAGCAGCAATCTTTCCTCTCTACGTCGAATCTTTCCTTTCTACGTCAAATCTTTTCTCTCTATGTAGAATAATCTTGGACTAATAGAGTTAAGTTTAGGCACATTCGACCACATGTTCAATGGACACAGATTGTTATTGTCAGCGTCGAATCTCCTATCTATATCGAACTGTTGTTACAACGAAAATAAAGCATTTGTTTATGTCGGATCTTTCGTTTTTCGGATTCTGCACTTTCGTTATCGTTTGTTAAAACGATAACGAAAATACCTGAAATTCGGACGAAAATGCATTCGGACGAAAACAAATGCACATGTCTACTGGCTGTTACTGTCTCCGAAGGGAGATAAAGTGGATTCTTTACCTTACATTTGGTGATCATTGTGTTACCATCATGCCAGCTAGACTGCTAAAGCACCTGTCAGGAAAGGGTTCGCCCGTTGGTGGCGCTGTCGGTCTCTTGGATCACAGTACCAGTGTCCACCAGCGGGTGTCTTCCAACACACTGGATCTGTGGTGGAGGGATTCGCCTGTTGGTGGCACTGTTGGATTCTTTGGCTGTAATACCAGTGTCCACCAGCGGGTGTTTCCCGGCACTGTGGAGCAGACAGCACCTCCTGCATTCAGGTGTTACTTGAGGCTAATTACAGGCATTCATGTAAATACCTGGCTGATGATTGCTCTCATCGCCCTGGTATCTTCCTTGTGTCCTGATCTGTACCTGCGACACGGATTCTGCAACCTGTGTACCTGATCCTGTTACCATGCGATACCATGTGATCCTGATCCTGTCCCTCCTGTTACCTTGCATCCCTGCCCTGTAGCCTGATCCCTTTGCACCCTCATCTGCTGATTCCCTGTGTATGACCCCGGCCTGCCTTATGTTTGTGATTCTGGAACTGCCCTTGTTTATCTGCTGATCTCCTGTGAATGACCCTGGCCTGGCTAAATTTAAGAATGCGGTACTTCCCTTATATTGTATATAGTTATTGTTGTTTGTGGGTCACTGTTTGTTTGGTTGTTCACTGTTTATATTGGAGGTGTTTATATATTGTTATCACTTATCCTTAAACTTAATTATTCACTAACATGCGTTTTTGGTTCTCTCTGTGCAATCCACACAGTCTGGTCATACCAATTCATGACAGCACCAACTAACATGCGTTTTTGGTTCTCTCTGTGCAATCCACACAGTCTGGTCATACCAATTCATGACAGCACCACTAGAGGGGGCTTTTGGGAGACTATCTTCTCATTTAGCTTAACCACTTGCCGACCGGCGCACGACGATATACGTCGACAGAATGGCACGTACAGGCAGGAGGGCGTATATATACATCCCTCCTTTAGCCTGTCCGTGCCATCGGGAGAGCGCCGGGAGCGGCGCGCTCCCGCGCCGGTCGGGACCCCCGTGAGTCCGGCCGCGGTCCCCGCGGACTCGATCGCCGCGGGGACTCCCGCGATCGTCTCACGGAGCGGCTGAACGGGGAGATGCCGAGATAAACAGCATCTCCCTGTTCTGCCTAGCAACTAGTGACGCCGATCTCTGCTCCCTGTGATTGGAGCAGAGATCAGCATTCACTAGCTGACAGCCACGCCCCCCCACAGTAAAAAACACACCCCTAGGCCTACTTAACCCCTACACTGCCACCTTGTGGTTAACCCCTAAACTGCCAGTGTCATTTATACAGAAATCAATGCATTTAAATGCATTAATTGCTGCAAAAATGACAATGGTCCCAAAAATGTGTCAAAAATGTCCGATGTGTCCGCCATAATGTCGCAGTCACAAAAAAAAATCGCAGATCTCCGCCGTTAATAATAAAAAAAAAATATTAATAAAAATGCTATAAAACTATCCCCTATCTTGTAAACGCTATATTTTCTGCGCAAACCGATCAATAATCGATTATTGCGATTTTTTTTTTTACCAAAAATATGTAGAAGAATACATATCGGCCTAAACTGAGGAAAAAAAATGTTTTTTTATATATTTTTTGGGGATATTTATTATAGCAAAAAATAAAAAATAATGCATTTTTTTCAAAATTGTCGCTCTATTTTTGTTTATAGCGCAAAAAATAAAAACCGCAGGGGCGATCAAATACCACCAAAAGAAAGCTCTATTTGTGGGAAAAAAAGGACGTCAATTTTGTTTGGGAGCCACGTCGCACGACCGCGCAATTGTCAGTTAAAGCGACGCAGTGCCGAATCGCAAAAAGGGGCCTGGTCCTTTGGCTGCAAATTGGTCCGGTCTGAAAGTGGTTAAAGTGGCTGTAAACCCCTACATATACTGACTTATAATCACACACATAGGTTGGACTTGTGTCTTTTTTCAACCTCACCTACTATGTAACTATGTAACTATATAATATATCCAATGAAGTGCCTATCCTCAGGTGATTCACAGAGATGAAACAAATCCTCCTGCATAAGTTATACCTTTTTATCTGAAGTCATCTCTTCTTTACTCAGCCCCCGATAGGAGGGAAGGGACACAACGCCCCCCCCCAACAACAGTACACAGGGGACATGCACAGCTGAGGCTGTCAATCACAGACTTTGTGCTGGAGCTCTCCACCCAGTTATTTCTTGGATTTGGGAAAATCTTGGATTTGGATTTGGGAAAAGCTGTCAGAAATGACTCATATAGATAACAGAGGAACAAGCCAGCAGAGAGAAATCAAACCCAGTGCTTTGGATTGAGACAAATGCATAACAAAAAAGGGTGTGCTTTGTTCATATTTCATGTCTGAGGTTTACAACCATTTTACAGCAGAGTTCCTCTGACAACAGCACTTTCCTACATGAAGATCAGCGCAAGTACAAATACTGTAAAATTAAATGTAGCTCTTTAACCCTTTTAAGAAAATCTGCAGCATTAATTCTCCATCACTTTTCTCAGTTTTATGCTCAAACTACCTGTGTGCAATGGATTTGGCCTGACACACAGAGACAGGCAAAACAGATATGGGTCCAAGGCAACCTTTGAGTTGCCAAAAGAAACAACCGACAACAGGCATAATAGATGTTAAAGCAGTATAAATCCTCAGACAGACTCATGGTCAGGTTGCAGATTGGTAAAAACAGAGCAATAAGGGGAGTAACAGGCCAATGATTAAGATATGCACAGACAAGATGGGTACAAACACAGTTCAAACACTGCACAGAACTGATCCAAGGCATGAACAGAACAGTCACATAGAAATTAGAAACAGCCACACCTCTATCCAGTGCATGAGATAAAACCATGTTGATCAGGTGCAAGTTTTAAAGTAGATGTAAACCCAATTTTTTTTTGATGTCATAATGTAGAGAATAAGATTTCCTTTCATTTGAGCCCAGTCTTGCCACACATATTTACTCGAGGCCTGAGCAATCCTCTTTTATTGTTCAGTTAGAGAAATCTTGACAAAGTCTTGAAAACGTTGTCAAAAACGCCCCCTTGCTGTGAGTGACAGGTGATTTACATATCTCATGCACTAGCCTGAGACAGGTTATCATCAGATCACTGGATGTTCTACTCTGCCCAGCTCTGACTACATACATGTCCCCTAAATCACTTGTCTGTCTATAGTCTGCTGACTGTTCACTGCATCCCATGATGAGAAACGTCCAGTCAAAACACCGTAAAGGCAGCCAATCCTGGGAGAGCTGAAGGGGAGGGGAGGGGGGTGTGAATTGTGAACTTTTTACAGCAAGGGGGCATTTTAGACAAAGTTTTCAAGACTTTGTCAAGATTTCCAATTGAACAATAAAAGAGGATTGCTCAGAGAATTGCTCAGGCCTCGAGTAAATCTGTGTGGCAAGACTGGGCTCAAATGAAAGGAAATCTTATTCTCTACATTATGACATCAAAATACATACATTTAAGCCCTGGCCTCACTTTAAAGTCCACTAATGAGGTCAGGTGTAGCAGAAACCTGAGCTACAGTCCTGAGTAATGGGAAACAGATAGAAAAGGTTCAAGGCTGATTACTTAGGTATGGGCCCTTTCCCACATGCGGACCGTTCATTTCATCAATTCAGTCACGTCAAAATGGATGAAGTATTCATCGGTTTTTCATCAGTGCTCATCAGTTTTTCAATCGTTTTTCAGCCGTGCTCATCAGTTTTTCATCTTTTTTTTTCATCCACTACCAATGCAAAAACAGATAAAAAAACTAACCATTTGTCAGTTTACATCAGTTTTTCATCCGATCAGTTTCTTTGATGAATGAAAAATAGGGATTTTATCTGTTAAAAAAACACCAAAAAAAACAGATGTTGACGGAAGCGGATGAAAATGGATGCAAATTGACTCCTCAGCCTTTGCTCCTTTACTGTCTAGTCAGAAGTTGGGGCAGGTCCAGGACCAAGCTTTATTATACAAAAATAAGTTTAGTTGACAGTACTTAAAAAGCTGATGCAAATAGTTGTCTCAATTATTTATATATATTTTTTTTTTGGAGTAGACCCAGCACAATATTTTTTACAGTGTAGCTTTCACTTCAAAAATGTCTTACATCAAAATGGACATACCGTATTTGCCGGTGTATAAGGCGACCCGGCATATAAGACGACCTCCTAATCTTAAAGTTTTTTAAGGGTATTTTTCCTGTACTTACCCTATAAGACGACCCTGCTTCCGAGGCTTCCGACGCTTCATATGTCTTCCTTCTTCCTGCTTTTGCTGGAACCAATCACGGCGAGCAATGTATTCTATTAATGGAAAAAATCAATGGGTGGTGTCGCGCTCCTAAACTGATATCACTAGTAAAATTGCATAAAAGTCGCATAAAACTGTTAAACTAAAGTTATGCAAAGTAAAGTGACTGTAGTGCAACAACGGCTAAAAGCATCAGTACATAAATAAATACAGTGACTCTGTGACTGTAGTGCAATCGCATAAAAGTCGCATAAAATTAATGGACTAAAATTATGCAAAATAAAGTGACTGTAGTGCAACAATGGCTAAAAACATCAATAAATAAATAAATACAGTGACTCTCTGTGGTGCATCAATAGAAACGAAGATAGAGATTATTGTGCAAATGATGAAAAAAATTGTTCAGGTGACTGTTGTGCATAAATAGCTAAAAACAGCGAAATTACATAATGTTGTGACTGAAATTGTGAACAACCGTATGGTGGGTCAAAATAAATATAACGAGGAAATTAGCAAATGAAGGTGATTGTTTAAAATAATAGAATCAACACATATGAGTGAATCGATCAATCCTCATTGAAAGTTCATATGGCAATTGTGCGGCATGGTGCAAATGGGTGCAAAGGCATTCAGATCTGGAGATTCCAGTGGTACGCAGTGCCAAGTGTGGGTCTAGAGGTGGTGATATAGCTTGCACATGGGTGATAATGGTGCTGTGCTTCTTCGGTGTTAACAACACCCGTGGGTGTCCTAACTTCTTACCTTACTGCTGTAAGGTAAGCAGCATATATGTAAACAACTGGGAGGTGGTCTCTCAGGGGGAAGATGCCCTCAGGGGGATGGTTCTCTGGGGTCTCCTGTCCGGTGGTCCTCTTATTCCAGGGTGTATGGAGCCTATGGGGTGGTGTATCTGGAGGTATCCTTACAAGTAGGGCCAGGCACTGCTCAGCATATACCGTGTCATATAGGTATGGAAGAGGAAGACAAGGGACCCATATAGTGTAGTAGTTTTGGAAATAAAGCTGGCTTTTATTAATGAAAAAAAGGGTACTCACATAACAACAACAGATACTGTGTACATGAAAAACGAGCGGCGAGCTCGCGACCTGTGCCCCAACTTTCCGGGGTCCGTATCCTACGCATGTCGTCACCGTCACGTGACTTCATTGGGGATTCTATTCTATTAATGAATACAAAGCCTGCTTGGATTGGCAGAGGCTGTAACATCATCAGCCCACGCCTCTCTAACTCTCAAAGCCAATCCGAGCAGGCCACAGAGTAGCCTGCTCGGATTGGCAGAGGTTGTTACTCCAATCCGAGCAGGCTCTGTATTCATTTGAATACATCGCTCACCGGGATTGGCTCACCGGTATATACTGTATGTAGCCGAAGCTACATACAGTATTACCGAACACCCAGCAGGCATCCGAGAGGCTGACCCGGCGTATAAGACGACCCCTGCTTTTTGGCCAGTTTTTTTAAGAGTAAAGGTCGTATTATACGCCGGAAAATACGGTAGTCATAGAAACTAAGATATTCTATTAAAAAATAGGCTTATTTAATTGCACACACCTTAAACTTGGAGGGAACTCTATCAAGCAACTGACAATGTAATCCGCTTTGCAACTAGTAGAGAGGGATTTATGGCTTTGGCAGCCATAGAAATTGCAATGCCAATATATTTGATGATTAAAAAGTGTTGCCAAATGCAGATGCCAGCACTGAGCACTACAAAGTTCCATTTTCCTAAGAGACATCGACTATGCTAATGTAATACTCGTGTACTTGTTAAATAGCATGCTTGTTTTAAACAAAATATTGAGCTATCAAACAAGCTAAAGAAGCAATTTGTTGAATAAAAATACAAATAGTGCAGACTGGATGTTTCTAGGAGCGTTTTATCAAATTAAATTTTAAGGGGCCATGAAAAAAAAAAATGTCACGGCAAAGCTGAGAACAAAATGTTAATGATGTAGGGCAATCAAAAATATATATCTGTCAATTTAATAGAGAAATAACAGTCTACAAAGATTAATACAGTCTAATAAAAGACAACTTTGGATTCAACCTATGTTTTGCTTGTATAATGATTGTGCCATCAACAGAGCATTATGTTCAACTAAACGGTGTACCTGCCAATACTTCCTCAGGGATTTTATTTGCATTGGTACGCAGATGCCACTCTAGGCAGACAAACAAGGACGATGATAAAGAATGAGGCAGAAATGATAAATGGTCCTTTAGTGAACATCTCAATCAGGACATTAGTTAATCAAAGACAAAAAGGTTAAACAAATTAAAGTTAAATGAGACCTAAAGGGCTTAATATAATTAAGGTTAAACAAACAATGTGTTAGAGGCAATGACAAACAGATACCAATCACAAATGTTTTCATTGTTTACATGGCTGTACATGGAGGATGGCTGCATGTGGTTATGGGTACTGCACTTCACTGCATCTTATTGAAGACCAACCCTAACCACAACTGACATTCCAAATTCATGTGGTTTATCACGTTGAACTACATCCTTCCCCAAACCATCCATCCAGAGCTAATATATATCCACCAGAATTCCCAGTTCAGCCAGACAACCACAAGCATTGCAAAGCCATTATCTTTTGTGGGAAGAGGACAGACGTAAAGAGGCATGTCAATGTCATACTGTAAGGCCTCACTGATTTTCTTATGCCACGTACACACGATCGGAATTCCGGCCAGAAAAAGACCGATGAGAGCTTTTCATCGGAAATTAGGGTCCATCGGAATTTTGCTGGCTGAATTTCTGACAGCAAAGAATTGAGAGCATGTTCTCAATTTTTCCGACGGAAAAGGTTTCTATCGGAAATTCCGATCGTCTGTAGCAATTCTGACGCGCAAAATTCCTACGCATGCTCGGAAACAATTTGACGCATGCTCGGAAGCATTGAACTCGATTTGTTGTAGTGTTGTACGTCGCCGCGTTCTTGATGGTCGGAATTTGGTGTGACCGCGTGTAGGCAAGACAGTTTGAGCGAAATTCCGTCGGTATTCCGTCGGGAAAACCGTCAGAGCTTTTTCCGACGAGAATTCCGACCGTGTGTACGTGGCATTAGAGTGCTTTTTGCCTGCACAACCTCTGTTTTTAAGTCTGTAAGTAGTAATTTTGAAGCAATGTCGTAGGGACATCTTGTGGGGGAGGCTGGAATGAGACCCGCCCACAAAAAAAACCTTATGAAACTACTTTAAATTCTTATCTTAAATTACAATATCACATTCAAAAAGCTCTGGCATTTTTTTTTTACTAGCAGAAACATAAAGTAGAGTAATCCAGCCACTGAATTCTATACAGTGAAAGCAACAAGGTGAGTGAGATCTCTTTGTTATTTATGAAGTAGAGGACAAAGCTGAAAACCTCACTGGTTAGATGTTCCAGAGAGTGCACGTTTACCACAGCATATTGCAGTGCGTCAGTGCAGTTTTACTGCAGTATATAGTAGTGTGTCAGTGGAGTGTGCCTGTGTAGTGAGTACTCAAGTTAAAGTGCACCAAACACCACCTTTCATTTATTAAAGTGCATCCACATCCACATTTCCACATCTATATTAGATTTTGTTAATAAGTGCCCCCCCCCCCCACCTCAGTGTCACGATTTATTTGCAATATCACCTTTTTGTAACATATCGCTATATTTGTATTTCTATGGTCATACTGTATCTTTCAGTACATGTTTTTAACTTTTTGTATGATAAATGATACTTTTTTATATATTCTTTACTATTACTAGTGCCAATATAGTCCCAATTCTAGAGGGTACGGCTTTTAAATTAACACTCAAGGACCAATTTTTCTGCACCTGTTTGACAGGTGCATATCATTGCAATTTTTGACAGCAAGGCCAATTCTTGCTTTCATCAAGAGTACCTCTATAGGGCTACAGTTTGGAGGCACCACCGACACCCAAAGCCCAATTTATCCGCACCTGTTTGACAGGTGCATATCATTTCAATTTTTGACAGCAAGGCCAATTCTTGCTTTTATCAACAGTACCTCTATATGGTTACTGTGTGAAGGCACCACCAACACCCAAAGCCCAATTTTTAAGCACCTGTTACAAAGTCTTCGAAAGAGACACCAGAATTTATCCAAAAAAATCTCTAATCTTGTTTTGAGTGCACTAAATTGTTGCCTCATTATACAGACTGGCTCCCCAAGCCATTTTTTTTATAAAAGAAAGAAAGCTTGAATGGAAAATGTAATTTATTTGTCTTTATAAATGTCATTATTGTTGCATCATGCTCTATACATGCTACAGATGTACCACTTTACAGGCAGACTAATGCCGCATACACACGTTCAGACTTTCCAGCGGACTTAGTCCGGCGGACCAGAGTCCGTCGGACAATTCGATCGTGTGTGGGCTCCAGCGGACTTTTTCTTACCAAAAGTCCGGCGGTTTTAGAAATAAGACTGGTTTCAAAATTGTCCGCCGGACTCTAGTCCGGTCGAAAAGTCCGGTCGTCTGTGTGCTAGTCCGACGGACTAAAACTGACGCTAGGGCAGCTATTGGCTACTAGCTATGAACTTTTTTATTCTACGTCATCACGTTTGAATCCGGCGGACTTTTGGAGTAATTGTGTGTGTGGCCAAGTCCGTTCGATTGAAATTCCGGAAAGTCCGATCGTGTGTACGCGGCATAAGGGGACCCCCCAGACACTATATTTAAAGGAATTTTTCATTTTTATTGTTATTTCTCAATTTGATGGTTTCACTTTAAGCATCAGTAAATCACTGCTCATTTAAAAATGTGTTTTTTTACAAACTTCAACCTCCATAAACATTGTATGCCCAATTACTTGCATATAAGCTTTCAAACTGGGCACTTTTGATTTCTCCAGTTCGTGTCCCATAGACTTCTATGGGGTTCGTTTTTTGGTTCCAAATGTTTGCGATGTTTGATAGTCCAGCTGCAAACTGAACAGGGGGTCATTCAGTTCATCTCTAATGGCAGACCACTTCTTTGTGCTGCCCTGGAGGCCAACAAAAAGGCATAAATGCTCTCTGTGTATTGCTTCTCCCAACCCACATCAAGCTCCCCAAGAAGCATGTATAAGCTGCAGAATAATGACAGTTAGAGAATATTCAGGTTGAAGAAAACATCCTTCTGTCTTCTTTCTTGCCTGAGATCCCAAAGTAGCTTAATTATTCTCTCCTCAGCCTGTGCGGTAATCTCTGGCCCTTGCTTATGCTGACGACGTGCAAGTCCACGACCTCTCGGATAGATATAACAAAAAAAAGATACCTGATGAGGTGGCATATCCGTGCTTTCAACCTCTGCTTCCAACAGAATCGACAATAGTGTGATTGTGGTTATTGTTGTGACTAGGTTTGAGGGACTAGCCTCCTCTTCCACATTTTCCTCCTCCACTGTGGGAGGTCTTAGCATGTTGTACTATAAAAACTTAAACATTATAAAATAAGTATATTAAAATAATAAAAAAATAATACGTTTTTTTATCAAAAATATAAAAAAAGTTGTAAAAATGTAAAAACATTACAGAATGTTCCTATTAAAAATTGATAACAAGAGAAAAATAAAAAACAATCAAAAAACACTGGCACAACCCCCTCCACCACAAAAAGAATATCTCTAGAATGGATGCTATTGACTTCCTCAGGAAACCAAGCTTTGCACCATAGGATGTTGGCTTTGCTTGTTTGGGGTTCCATTCCTCTGTGTTTCTGTTTCTTTTTGTTAATCTTTATACATGTGGTCACGTAGGGGCATCTGGAGGATGTCAATCAAAAAAAAAAAATACAATAAAGGTTATATAAGCTTACATACTAAAAATTTTTTACATAACCATAAAATCATGTGGACACTTGTGTTGATCCTTCTTCTGCCTGTGCGCAAGAATAATCTCCAGTCTGGCTCCGGCCAGTTTCCTCCCAGATGTTTCATTTGGATATGCGGTCCACATATTTAGGATGGGACTGGTCCCAAATTTGGGATTACATCTGTACAGCTGTGATTAGCTGTAACTGGCTCACATCCCTAGTCATTGCAGCTCTCTGTAGATGTGTGTAAAACCGGTGTCTTGCCGAGAAAGTTCCCCCGGCGGATAAGGACCCCCCTGTACTGCGCAGGCGCTGCGCTTGCGCAGTACGAAGCACAATGAAGCACAACGGAGTTTACGAAAATAGCCGAAGATGAACAGCTGTACACGGCGCCTGCGCACTGTATTCTAACCTATGTCCAGATTCGAGCCCCACCATCCAAGTGGACATAGAGTTAGAATAATAATATGCTGAGCGCAGCGAGGCCGTGCCCGAAGAATAGCGAGCTCGCGAGGGGCCCTGTTACAGGCGCCGTGTACAGCTGATTCTCTGTCTTCTGCTTCGGCTATTTCCGGCGGCTTCGTTGTGCTTTGTACTGCGCAAGTGCTGCGCCTGCGCAGTACAGGGGGGTCCTTATCCGCCGAGGGGAACTTTCTCGGCAGAACACCGGCAGGGGCAAGGTCAGAGGGAACTTCCTGTCATCAGCATCATCATTTATAACTTACCTTTTGACCACCAAACTGTATAAACATGTCAAAATGCAAATGCACCTAAACACAAGAAGCATTTAGGCACGTTTGACATTTTTTATGTCTGAAAGTTCCTCTCCTGAACGCAGTTTTGGTGTGTTCAGATTTCTGCCCCTAAACTCCTTTAAACGCCTATGTGCACATGAACATATAAGATAAAATAGAGGGGTATCAGGGGCTGGAGGAAAAAATGTCCAACACCTGAAAAATGGCAGTTTACAAGCTGTAGTGTGCAAGAAGTCCAACACTACATACCAGGAAAGGATTCTCCAACCTTAGATGACCTATATTATGATAGATGACAGAACTGTCTCTCATATATGATGAAGAGGCACAAACATTTTTTTTGCAAAAAGGATAATCCTGAATGATAATTATTTTATAGAAGCCCCCAATTTTTTTTCATCACATTCCAAATAAATTACACATTTCTTGATTTTAAAATAGGTTTATGAGAGCAAGAAAATAGAATTTAGACTGGGTGACTTGTCTTTGATGATTGCTGTGAAAATCATCATATATCACAGCGGCAGAGCAAGCAGTGAGCGTCCAGGGACTTCGTAATTTATGACTGCTGAGCAGTGTGTTTGGCATAAACCAGAAGGAACTACATTTTTATACCATGAATCACTAGACATTGAAAAAAAATCAGATTTGAGGATCTTCAACATTAAACAGTGGAAAATACTTTAACACATTTAAGGGGAACCCCAAGAAAAGATCACTTGGACATTCAGCAGTTTAGTAATAAGCAGTCGTGAATCTGCCAGCAGGATTGTAGGTACTCCGGAGTGATGGTTTGCTAAATCTGTATCTCATATCATTTAATTATTTCAGTAGAAAATAATGTTAGAATATGCTGCAGGAGAAAGTATGTTGAAGGGATCAGGGACAGAGGGATGGTGGTGGGGGAATGGTATCAGGAACAGAGTGATGGTGGTGGGGGATGGGATCAGGGACAGAGGGATGGTGGTGGGGGGAGTGGGATCAGGGACAGAGGGATGGTGGTGGGAGAGTGGGATCGGGGACAGAGGGATGGTGGTGGGGGGATGGGATCAGGGACAGAGGGATGGTGGTGGGGGGTTGGGATCAGGGACAGAGGGATGGTGGTGGGGGGATGGGATCAGGGACAGAAGGATGGTGGTGGGGGGATGGGATCAGGGCCAGAGGGATGGTGGTGGGGGGATGGGATCAGGGACAGAGTGATGGTGGTGGGGGATGGGATCAGGGACAGAGGGTTGGTGGTGGGGGGATGGGATCTGGGACTGTGGGTTGGTGGTGGGGGAGTGGGATCGGGGACAGAGGGATGGTGGTGGGAGAGTGGGATCGGGGACAGAGGGATGGTGGTGGGGGATGGGATCAGGGACAGAGGGATGGTGGTGGGAGGATGGGATCAGGGACAGAGGGATGGTGGTGGGGGGATGGGATCAGGGACAGAGAGATGGTGGTGGGGGGATGGGATCAGGGACAGAGGGATGGTGGTGGGGGGATGGGATCAGGGACAGAAGGATGGTGGTGGGGGGGGATGGGATCAGGGACAGAGGGATGGTGGTGGGGGGATGGGATCAGGGACAGATGGATGGTGGTAGGGGAGTGGGATCAGGGAAAGAGGGATGGTGGTGGAGGGATGGGATCAGGGACAGAGGAATGGTGGTGGAGGGATGGGATCACGGACAGAGGGATGGTAGTGGAGGGGGGCGGGATCAGGAACAGAGGGTTGGTGGTGGGGGAGTGGGATCAGGGACAGAGGAATGGTAGTGGGGGGAGCGGGATCAGGGACAGAGGTTTGGTGGGGGGAGTGGGATCAGGGACAGAGGGATGGTGGTGGGGGAGTGGGATCAGGGACAGAGGGATGGTGGTGGGGGGGAGTAGGATCAGGGACAGAGGGATGGTGGTGGGGGGAGTAGGATCAGGGACAGATGAATGGTGGTGGGGGGTAGGATCAGGGACAGAGGGATGGTGGGGGGGAGTGGGATCCGGGACATAGGGAAATTTTGCCATAATGAATAGCAGGCTGCGGAGGCTTTGGATAGTCCTCACAAAACCTGAATATAAAATCAATATTAATTAATGTGTCCTATAGCAGCTACTGTTATTGTGGCCAAGGGAGGGTATTTGTGGGAGCCTGTTAAAACTTACCATTTAAATAGCACATTCAGTCAAATTAAGAGAGCTTCTTAAAATATCCATTCAATACATAAAACATATGCGGGATGAGAGTTCACTTAAGCTGCTCATACACACATAGATTGTGTTCTTTTTTTTTCTTTTTTTTTGGCAAGTTTGCCAGCTGAATGCCACAAATCTAAAGAATCCTCCATCTATGCTATACAGCAGCTACTTTATTCTGACAGCTGGCTCCACTGGCTGTTAAAATACCCAAACAGATTGCTAAAGCCCACCTATCACAAAAAAGATTCCTCCATCAGTGGCAATCCTGGCTAAGCCATCTAAGCTGTTCTTTGAAACCTTGATACCCTCACTGTAGTATACATACCCATGGATTCTCACTTTTTCCCCATTTTTCCCCACCTTTTTGACTGTATCAGGAATCCATATCTGCACGCTGCCTACACAAGTTTACTATTGCTTTGTTTAGTATATTCCTAACTTGTATACCTTACCTTATAGCATTGGTGATATTGACTCACGCTCATGGTCATAACACATCAACTCCCCTTCTCTCTTTACTGCCCTTTCCTCTATACCTACACTACCCCTCCCTCTTCTACCTTCCCTTACACCATCCTGTCCTCTTCCTCCAAATGGGCAACTGGGCCTTACTTTACCTCTTCACCCTTTATGCATTGTCTAATATATTGTTATATACTGTTTATAGATTGTCATTGTCATAAATCAGATGTGACCAGAACTGCGTGACTGTGACAGAGAGAACCAAACGTAAGTAAGTAATTTATTAATATAAAGCATACAAATATAAATGCACTACCAATACCAAACAGTGTGAGCAACCAAACAGTGACAACAAACTAACCAGCATATACAGCAAAAGGGATATCAGAATCGTAGTCTTAGCCAGGCCAGGGTCATAAACAGGATATCAGCGGATGGGGAAAAGGAGTAAGACAGACAGGGACAAGGTGGAAGGGATCAGGCTGCAGGGCAAGGATCCAGGGAAACAAGAACAGACAGGAACAGGTACAAATAGGTTCAGGATGCAGGGAACAGGTTCGGGATCAGGGATCAGGTTCAGAATCAGAATCAGGTTTCAGGTCAACAGGATACAGGTCAGGGCTCAAGGACAATACCAGTGCAAGGTGTGTGTGCACTTGCCGGGTAGTTATACTACAGCTGCTATCCAAGTCAGGTGATGCCTGTCTGCAGGAGGTAATACCTGCTCCACACTGCCAGGATCCCTCCGCTGGTGGACGCCAGTACTGCGGCCCATGATGACAAAATACCAGCAGGGAAAAGCTCTTCTGACAGCTCCAAACGGCCAGGAGACACCTGCTGGTGGGCCTCAGTACTGCACGCCAAATGATCGATATTACCAGCGGAGGGAACCTTGCTTAGTAATAAAAAGGGGCCGCCTCTCCTCATGTGTTCAGACTAAGAGGGCTCTTAGTCTGAACACATGAGGAGAGGCGGCCCCTTTTTATTTCTGAGCAATTAGTGGGAATCTTCTTGGTGGAGTGGACAGAGTAGAGGGAACGTTCCTTTCCGGATGATCGCTTTCTGCCTGACTAGTTACAGCAATTGATCCCCGTTCAGGAAGCCGCCTATTATACAGCCTATGTGCCTATACAGCTTGGCCATCCGGTAAGCATGTATTTTATCCGTTGGTCGGGCTCCACAACCTTTTATGTCACAATCTAAGTGAAGGATAGTCACTGTGGTGTCTCTTCCTCTATCTATTTTGGAATATTATATATGGAAGCCAATAATTAGGACTTAACAGGACTATATGCACTGGATTCCAATTAGACTGTGGACTGTTTGGATTTATTTTACTTTCCAGGTTGTTATCTATGTGCTGCTCCGCGGCCATAGACTATATTGTGAGAACTGTCATTTTTGGTTAAACAATATTTTTATTTTTTAATTTTTAATTTTTTATATATATTTTTCAATATTTCTTTAAAAAAATTTTTTTTTAATTTTTACTGGCGCAGCTTTATACAATTCCCACAGCTTGTATCTAATTGGGTTCAGGAGCTGTTTGGCTGACAAAATTCTATCCAACTTCTTTGTTTTTTAACCAAAGGATGTCTGGTGGGACAGTGCCAACGGAGCCACCCACAGAACAAATTTTGCTCCATGTATGGCCATCTTTACTCTACCATAATGGTTATGCTTGTGTAATCTCTTGTTCTATACAGGATCAGTAGAAAGATAGTAGGACTAAATAATCCTTTAGTCTGCGTTGTGCAATTTACTCCCTCTCTGCTTCTACATCACCAATGACATTCAAAATTTCAAGGTTTGAACCTGATGATTAATGACTGTGAGAAATGTCTTCATACTTTTTAATTAGGTTTCTGTATGTAAAATTCAGGAAGGAGCCTGGTGTGTGTGTTTCAGCATCCTAGGAAGGCACTTCAGGCTCATCAGATTACTACATGAATCCTAGAAAGATTAGAATCTCCAAACACAACTATGATAACTATGGAATCACCAATATATTGGCTTCCAACACAGTTATAGAACACTTGAATCAAAGGAGATGATCATTTTATTGTGGATAATGAGATATTAAATCTGTTTAAAACTAAGCAGGATATCACTGGATGAGCTATTTGAAAAAAAAAAAAAAAGATCTTTTTTGGATAGACAACACGTAAGAAAGAATGTCCTGTGAAGGACAGAAGGGGGACCTTGAAATGTTATATAAGCTATTTAGACATTCCGCTCAGTCCTCTAAATTCTAAACACTTTATTTTGAGTGGTAAATGATTGATGAAACAGATTAGAGAGATCTGAATCTGGACTGTATTACTGATGGAAACAACATTTCTCTTTGAGATTAGTTTATGAGCCATGTTCCAAAAGAGCATTGCTTTATCCTAGTGCATTAATTATCATTCATGGCTTACGATAGAGTTCATTTAGCCATCTCCAGTACATATTTCAATAACTCTTTTCTCTATAGAGTTGTCACTGCTGCAAACAGTGATACATAGTAAAAATTGTATTTGTTCCAAAGTCATTGTGAGTTTTTTTGTGAATGACAAACCCTAAGACTGATTATTATTTATATTTTGTAATCTCTTGCTCACAAGGTAGGTCTTTTTATATTCTTAAAGTGGAAGAGAAGTGTGGTGGAGGTCCAAGCTTTCCGCGTCCACTTTGTCCCAATCTCTACTACTAACTCTATTAATTGCATTGCAGGGGCGAACTGACAATTTATGGGGCCCCTGGGCAATAGGAGACTATGGGGCACCCAGGCAATCAGATTATGGGGCCACACAGTATACAATCACACAGTATACACATACATGTACACACAGTATACATATACATGTTTCTATTGGCTGAGAAGGTACTGGAGAGGTGGGGCAGCTATAATCTCAGGATTTTTAGACCAAAAGGATGTCGTTAAGGGACATTTTAGAAACAGATGTAAAAAAAAACACAGATTTTTACATACTGTGGTTGTGTTGGCAACCCTGATGGGGCCCCCTAGTGGCCCGGGGCCCTCGGGCAGTGCCCGCGTGGTCGAATGGTCAGTCTGCCCCTGAATGATTGTGATCACTGTAACCCTGGTTCCACTATTGTCCTTCATACTGGGGGGAACAATTCTTACTCTTGATCACTATCCAATTATCATTGCTTACGTAATGACCAGATAAAATAAAAATTGAAAAACAGAATCAGTAGCCAGACCAAAGTTAAGGTACAAAGAAACCAGGTTGGCACTCTTTGACGATGTGTCCCATTAAACAGTCATCTCTGCTGAACAGGAAGGTCTCTTCACTCTCCCAATCAACATTGATTATTTGTAATCCTTATGCTGCTAGCATTAGTAAATAGATAGGAAAGTATATCATATTTACTGGTTTTTAGCTTTTTCTTGTACATTTATTCAGTTACTTCCTGGTTTCTTGCCTAGGCAAATTATGTCATTCATCCCAGGAGTCTTCAAGAGGAGAGGAGAGGAGAGGAGGAGGGTTTTTTGCAGCTAAGCACACACTCCTACATGCATACTTAAAGTGGTGTTGCACCCCAAAAAAAAAAAAAAGCTTAAAATTCCTAAAACAAAAAAAAAAACATTTGGAAATTTTCTTTTTTAACTCACCTCTAAATGGCTGTTGCTAGGAGGTCCCTTGTAGTCTGCCTCCTTCAGTGCCTGGGCTGGTGACATCACTTCCCCTCTGCGCAGGAAGGGCTCAGCTCTGCCCCCTCCCTCCTGTCAGTCATCTGGGACATGTGACAGATCCCAGATGACTGCGCAGCCAATCACGGCGCGTGGTGCCGCTCGCACATGCGCAGTGGGTGATTGGCTGTGAAGCCACAGCCTGGTGCCCACATTTGCAATGCCGGCGCCGCTGAGCAGAGGGGGGAACGAGCGGAGCATCGACCCCCCCGCATCGCTGGAACCTGGAACAGGTAAGTGTCCCATTATTAAAAGTCAGCAGCTGCAGTATTTGTAGCTGCTGACTTTTAATTATTTTTTTTTTTTTAATGGATACTCCTCTTTAAGCTAAAGAAAGATGGATTCCAGGAAGTAAATGCTATATGAATCATTTGCCCTTATTCAAGATGGTCACGGCCACAAAAGTTAGGGTTGTTTTTCAAAGTGATTTCTCAACAAAATAAGACATGGATGGATGGGGGAGTTTGCTTTGAATAATAAAAATGAATTAAATAGTGTTTTTGGCTCGTGGTGATCAGATGCAATGAAGATCCACTTTAAATACCGAACATAGCACAGAACAAAACTGGTGCGTAGGGGAGCTAAATCCTGTTATTTTTTATGGGCTTTGCAAGGCTAATTTGCAAGCTTTTAAAAAAAAAAAAAAAAAAAAGCCACAGTGCAGTCTTTTAATGCAGAAAAATAAAAAATACAAATATTTTAAATAACCCGATTGGGGGATACCTTAAAGTGGTTCTAAAGCCTTAAGGTCTTTTACCATAATGCCTTCTATGTATTAAGGTGAAAAACCTTCTGTGCATGACAGCAGCAGCACCAGCCGCTTTCTCCCTCCTCATTAGGCAGATTCAGCCAATGACTCCCACTACTGTCAAATGCTGTGACACGGGAGCAAACTGCAGGCCTGAGTCCCACTGTCTGTGTCAATGGACGTAGCAGCAGGACTCGGGAGCGATCATTGCAATTTTTTATTTTATTTGCGCAGCGGTTTTTCAAATACAATTCAAACAAAAAAGTACATTTGAATGAATTAAAAAAAGTACATGAAAGATGATGTTACGCTGAGTAAATAGATACCTAACATGTCATGCTGTAGAATTTCACACACGCGTGGAATGGCGACAAACTACGGTATTTAAAAATCTCCATAAGCAACGCTTTCAAAATGTTTACAGGTTAGCTATTTAGGGTTACAGAGGTGGTCTAGTGCTAAAATTGTTGCTTTCACTCTAATGTTTGTGGTGATACTTCACATGTGTGGTGCAAACACTGTTTACATATGAATGCGTGACCTGCGTATGCGTTCACTTCTTCGAGCAGGGAGGGATGGGTGCGCTTTAAAAAAAAACATTTATTTTTTATTTTTATTTTTTACACTGTCCCTATATTTATTCATTTTTTTAAATCACTTTTATTCCTATTACAGGGAATGTAAACATCCCTTGTAATATGAATAAGAATAGGTCATCTTTATGGAGAGATCTTGGGCTAAAAAGACCCCAAATCTCTCCTTTACCTTTAAAAGCAAAAGATCCAAAAAACATTTAATTATTTTTTATCTTTTGCTTTAAAAACAAAAATTGGTTACTTCCACCCTGGACATCATGACTTCACTCTGGTCCTCCAAGGCCAAAGAAGGCGATCAAAGGCGGTCTAGTCTAGTCTTTTGTGACCAGCACCTACACCGTCAGATCGTTTCTCAGGCAAGCCGGTGGAAACGGTTAGCCCAAGAAAAACAGTGAGGGACGTACCCCCCCCCCTCTTAGCCATAATCCTGGTATACCACTTGCAAACTACAAATATACACATATTGCAGTAGGCAAGTGGTTAAATAAACCAGGTAATCTGTCATTTACAGTAGCGGTGTTGGCACCCCCACCATTAAATTACAAATTCCACCTGTCTTTTGTTTATATTTAAAAAGACCAGGCATCTAGATGATGTCATTAGCCAAATATCATGACATATCATGACCATATTTGGTCTATGTCACCTAGAATCCCTGGCCTATTTGTTTACATCCTGAAGATATTTGTGAATCTATAATTTGTGATGGGAGAAGCAGCAGGTGAAAGTCATCAGGCGTGATGGATTGTCATGTTGTTGGGTCAACATCTTTGGGCGCCAAATCATCATGAATACCTTGGATCTACATCACAGAATGAGTTTTTATTTACTTCTTCACAATTTTTTTTTGGACAAGGATACCTTGTACCTCATACTCACTCAGCAGGAGGGGAGTAGATATCTGGAGGCCCTATTATTTCCAGATTGTAATAATTTCCCACCATGGACAGAATGTAGTAATGAGGCCCTCACCTTCTCAATATTGGGGACAAGGTGCCTTGCAAGGTGGGGATGGGGAAGTTTGTGGCCTGGTATGGTTCAGGGAGGGGAGCATGCTTGCTGTTCCCCTTTCCGGGCCGCCTAGGCTGCTAACCTGGATAAGAATATTTTGTTAATTTTGACAGGAACCCTGTGCCATTTTTTGTTGTGATTGTAATGCCGCGTACACACGAAGGGACAATCCCGCGGGATTATCCTCTGGACTGAAGTCCAGCGGATAATCCCCTCGTGTGTGGGCGCCGGCGGACTTTTTGGCGCCAAAGTACGGCGGACTAAAGTTTGAAGTTTTGTTTTCAAATTATCCGCTGGACTTGGCAGTCCAGCGGATAATCCCGCCGTTAGTGGGCAAGTCCGCGGGACTTTTGAAATGAACGGACTTGCCGCTCATCGGCAAGTCCGTTCATTTAGCACGTGACTTCAGGTTACGTAGCTAGCGTAGGCAGTAAATGCCGCCGCGCTAGCTCCGTGACCTGGCATGGATTTAAAGGGACTCCCCACGCCGAAAAAAACGGCGTGGGGGTTCCCCCCAAATCCATGTCAGACCCTCATCCGAGCACGCAGCCTGGCAGGCCAGGACAGGGGTGGGGACGAACGAGCGCCCCCCCCCCCTCCTGAGCCGTACCAGGCCGCGTGCCCTCAACATGGGGGGTGCCCTGGGGAAAGGGGGGCCGTGCGGCCCCCCCACCCCAAAGCACCTTGTCCCCATGTTGATGACAAGGGACTTATATAGGGACATGGGGGACAGGGTCACATGTTCATGTCACATGGTGACCCCGCCCCCTTGCGATGTCACAGTCCCAGCATCCTCCGGGACTGTGACAACACAAGGGGGCGGGGTCACCATGTGACATGTGCATGTGACCCTGTCCCCCATGTCCCTATATAAGTCCGAGCGCAGAGCGGCACAGGCATTCCGGGCAGAGAGAGCGTCGGGTCAACATCGGAAGAAGAAGAAGAACAAGAAGGACAAGAAGAAGAAGGCGGCGCCGGCGGCGCGGAAGACGACGACCGCCGCAAGAACAGAAGAGACCCCCGGAAGACCCCCGAAGGCGGATCGAGACCCCCAGACGACGGCGGCGACGACGAAGAAGGTAGCCGGACTCCTCCCCTCGTGAAAGAGCTAGGTAAAAGAGCAGAAGAGAGCGGAGGAGTCCGGCGAGAAGACCCCCAAGACGGAAGAAGACCCCCGGAGCAGTGCAATAAACTATTTTTTCAAAAGTGTGTGTGTTTTTGTACTTTACATTTTACACCTTAGGTGAATGGGTAGGGGTACATCGTACCCCATACTCATTCACATAGGGTGGGGGGCCGGTATCTGGGGGCCCCCTTATTAAAGGGGGCTCCCAGATTCCGATAAGCCCCCGCCCGCAGACCCCGACAACCAACGGCCAGGGTTGTCGGGAAGAGGCCCTTGTCCTCATCAACATGGGGACAAGGTGCTTTGGGGTGGGGGGGCCGCACGGCCCCCCTTTCCCCAGGGCACCCCCCATGTTGAGGGCACGCGGCCTGGTACGGCTCAGGAGGGGGGGGGGCGCGCGTTCGTCCCCACCCCTTTCCTGGCCTGCCAGGCTGCGTGCTCGGATGAGGGTCTGACATGGATTTGGGGGGAACCCCCACGCCGTTTTTTCGGCGTGGGGAGTCCCTTTAAATCCATGCCAGGTCACGGAGCTAGCGCGGCGGCATTTACTGCCTACGCTAGCTACGTAACCTGAAGTTACGTTCGAAATGAACGGACTGCTCCGTGTGTGGGCAAGTCCGTTCATTTTCAAAAGTCCCGCGGACTTTTGGCCGGCGGATTATCCGCTGGAGAAGTCCGTGCGTGTGTGGGCAAGTCCACACGCTCGGAAAGTCCAGCGGACCCCGCTGGAAAGTCCCGCGGGATTGTCCGCTGGACTAGGTCCGCCGGCAAAAGTCCGCACGTGTGTACGCGGCATAAGATTTACCTCTATCTGTCTTCACATTGGGACAGTACAAGAAAATATGGGTTTGCACATAAGCATCCCCTGTTTTTCTCCACCTAAATCCAAATCACCATGGTCACCCTAATAAATACAGAAGCATTTACTTTTTTTAATGTGTATCTATAATTGGAATATTTTAAGTCCCTCTAGAGCATTCCTTACATATTTAAGATTGGGCCATTGCACTTGCTGGCCTTCATTGATCTGCTTAAATTTATTGCTAACAATCTATGTAATAAATTACATTTAATGTTCCTTTGTTCATGGCCTGCAGTTTGTCTTACAGTAGTGTGCTGCCAAGTGTTTTGCAACAAAATGTAACTGCTTGGCATTTAATCTTATTTAAATTGCACATCTTTTCTAAGGGAACTGTGGAGTACCTTATATGAAACATTTTTTTTTTTTTTTTCATTTAGTGAGAAATAACCTGTTTTGTTAATATTTTATCACTTGTTCAACCAGTATTGCAAAATACATTGCCAAGGAAATGTAGAAATCAATATATATTTGTCGTTATCTATAATATTTTTTTAGCTATTCACACAGTCTAATGCCCCGTACACACGGTCGGAAATTCCGACCACAAAATCCGTCTGATTTTTTCCACGGATTTTGTCTGACACTGGTGTTGCATACACACGGTCGGACAAAGTTGTCGGAAAATCCGATCATTCTGAACGTGGTGACGTTCGTTGCGTACGACGGGACTACGTAGAGGCTAGTAGCCAATAGCTTTGGTCTTGTAATGTAATCTGAGCATGCGTGGCACTTTGTCCGTCGGAATTCGCTACACACGATCGGAAAAAGTCCGATAGGACTTTGTTGTCGGAAAATTTGAGAGCAGGATCTCAAACTTTTTCCGTCAAACACGGTCGGAATTTCCGACAACATAGTCCGATAGGACATTTTCCGTTGGAAGGACCATACACTTTAAAGGAGAAGTCCAGCCTGGGCTCATTCGACTGGACTTCTCCAAAGGGTCACAGGAGTGCAATTCGTTTTGCACACATGTGACCCGTTTTCAGTAGAGAGCGGTCTGAAATCTGCTGACGTCACCAAGTTCGGTCCAGGCACTGCATCATCCCAACTTCGGAAGTCTGGATCCCCCATCCTCCAGGTGCCTGGACTGATGGCAGTCTCAGCCTCTCAGCGAGCCGCTGAGACAGCCACTCCCCGCCCCTCCACAGCTCAGTGCTCCAGTGAGGGTGGAGGAGCAGAGCAGGAGAGCTCCTGATTGACAGTAAGCAGCTCTCCTCTCAGGGAGCCGAGAAAACCGAGTCAACGATGATGTTCGGTCATCGGACCGGAGCTGCATCCACCTAGGTAAGTATAAATAGGGGAAAAAACCCAAACCTATGCTTCTCCTTTAAAATAAAACCTATTGTGAAATCTAGCATTTCTACCTGCCACTTTGATACAGCAGCTCCCCCTGGTGCCTCCAGCACTCTACTATGCAAATGTTGATTTCAAAGTTGTATCTGGAGCATGGTTCGGCCCCCTTTCCCCTCTTCTTTCAGTTTGATTGCATCTCCATGTGATTGTTGGCCTTAGTAGTTGAAAAAGACTATTTACAGGCATCTGGAAAGCCCATGCTATGGCTTCATAATGGAAGATTACATCACAATCCAAACCACGAGAGATAATTCACTGCATATACATTTTTCTAACACAGGGTTATATGTAAAGGAGTATCCCCTACTTGCCACTGATATCGGCAAAGCAGTAGACAAATAGGAAAACAACTATATCTTCAGAATGGAAGAATGATGTAAATCTGCAATAAAGTTTGCTAAATGTCTCCTAATGTATGTTGATGACTTTGATGGAGTTTTAAATTTCACTTTACTTTTATTGGTAAGAAAAAATTCATAAAACAAACCCTTTTATTAATGTATTTATTTATGGAAAATGTACTTAAAGCAGCCCTTGCAGTCTAATCCCATCATGGTAACTCTAAGGGGGGGAACCGCGCTATCTACACATAAATGGATTCAGCAGCCTGCACAACAATGATATGTTAAATAAAAAAGCGTGAATAAATATATAGTGCGGCGCTCAAAATGTTCAATAGTGATTATTAAACATATATTGTGAATTAATATATAATAAATAAAAATCTTATTCCCGACGCGTTTCGCCTTAATGAGGCATCATCTGGGGGTGGCCCCAGATGATGCCTCATTAAGGCGAAACGCGTCGGGGGAAAGATTTGCTGATGCCACTGCTGCAAATTTCTTTTCATACATGCCTAATAAGCCTTTGTACATGTGAGTACCCATCTTTTATGTTTATTAAATTTTAACTTGCTTGACGGTATTACGCTATATGGTCTCATTTCTCTTTGTCGGTAATACCATTGGGGGATGAACCACATGCTATACCTGCCTACCACCCCTACTTTCCATCGAACTATTCAGCGCATAGTCTTGTCGTTGGTCACCAGACATCATAGATTGGAACAACTGCCCACATCGGTGTATTGCAAACACCATACAGCAATTTTGACTCATACGGCGTAAGCCTACCTGAGTCCACGATAGTCGGTAAGCCTTCCCTTAATCGGTGACGGAGTACATCAGACAAGCCGCACAAGTCACTTTATGTTATACTGTATTCACTTAAGTCACTATTATGGTGTATTATTAATTGACTTTTTATAACAATTATTGTTTTTAAATTATGAGACACAATATTGTTTTATTTGTGATAGTTTTAATTCTGTCACGTTTTGTTCACTATTTGTAATTTATTGGATGTCCTATATAGAATATAGTTCCATTATTGGTCACTTATATCTATTAATTTTGGTGATATATATTTTTATATATATAAAAAAAAAATATTATATATTAATTCACAATATATGTTTAATAATCACTATTGAACATTTTGAGCGCCGCACTATATATTTATTCACATCATGGTAACTCCCCATCCTAATGTGCAAAAAAGTAACCATATAAAAAAAATGAGAATGAGAATTCACTTTTGCACTAAGGAGGAAAACCTTCTCTATAGATTTGGGGTCCTCAGCTTTCACAGGATACTAACAGACGGTCAAGTGATGTCATCCTTGCTCAGGCAAGCAGGCCCCAACCTAATGTATTTTTTCTTTTTTTGCCAAAGTTTTTGTTTTAATCAAACTTCATAAATTATTTGCCTAGAGAAAAAAAAGGCAGCTTTGGGTTTTTTGTACTATTGCACATCACTGATGATGCGCTTGTACTTTACTACTGAATGAAGTGAATATGATCACATCAAAACACCATGCTAACATATATAGAATGCACTTATATATCAAATATTATCAGCTTCTATTTTTGGTCTGCTCTTTGTATATATATGTGGTTAGCAACATCCACAAAACCTTTTTAAAAGTTTGTGATTTAACAGAAGCAATTCTAATTAGTACACTTAAGGAGTGATAGCTGATTATCTGTGTAGAGGCCTAGGTTCACTGCAGGGAACTCTTTATTATCCTTAATAAAAACACATAGACATAGACACCAGCAGGTGCATAATTACACTTAAATTAGCAAAACAGCAAGTGTAAGATCTTTGTGCTATTACAGGTGTTCTTTAGGGAGAAAGTACCCATAATAGCTTTACAAAAACAAGCATATCTCCAAGAGGTAAGAAGTTAAGTTACTTATACACGGCATACAAAAGCCTAATAAAAATAAAGAGGTGGTCTTCGCAGTTGCTAAATCAGTCAGTACTGGGGTCTTTGTTGTTAGGAACATTATCTATAGGTCTGCAAAGGTTTTTTCAAGGCATTTCTTTTTTCCATTCAGTATTCAAAGACATATTTGTATGTTAGTCGGCATTCCTGCAAGGTGACAACAGAGTATGTATGCGTGTAATTGGGTGATTTGTATTCAGGACTGTGAAGGCCAACTTTGCAGATGTGGCCAGTACTGAAGGAGATTTTGTGGAAGAAACCACAGCTGTCAAGGTACAGCTCAGAAAAGGCTGCAAATCCCAAGTTGATGTAGTTACATGCTGGGTCGTTAGCTACTTCAGGTTTGTAGGACTAAGAAAGGTGGACATGGGTGTCCAAAGAACTTTTTTCAGGGGGGGCATAATTTTAAGGTCACCCATACTCTGATCCTTTTCAACAATGTCATTATCACGGTCATAGACTGCAGATGTAGTACAGGTGATGGTCAGAGACTGCGGACATGGCCCAAGAGACTGTCAGAGACTGCGGACATGGCACAAGAGACTGTGAGAGACGGCATACATGGTCCAAGAGACTGTAGAAACTGCATACATGGCTCAAGAGACTGCGGACATGGCACAAGAGACTTTCAGAAACTGCATACATGTGGGGGGGGGGTGACAGAAAGAGACAGAGGGGGTGACAGAGAGAGAAAGGGGGTGACAGAGAGGAGTGTGATAGAGAGAGACAGAGGGGGGTGACAGAGAGGGAGGGGGGGGGGTGAAAAAGACAGAGGGGTGAGAGAGAGAGAGGGGGTGACACAGAGGGGTGACGGGGGTCATCACTCCTGATCCAATCCCCGATTCCAGGGGGGGCACTTGCCCCCCCTTACCCCTACCTGCGGACGCCCATGAAGGTGGACTAGAGCACTCATTACTAAAAGTAGGACTAACGCCCTGTAACACAGCCCAAATATCAGCCGGAAATCAGTGGGTACAGTAGAAACTGTCTGACATTCGGTTCTTGTGTACATGTCCTTGTCCGACAGAAGCCGATCTCATGACCGGCTGCTGTTGAACGAGCATGCTGAAAACCAGCACCTGATTGACATCCAATCAGCCCTCTCAGACAATGGCTGAGCATTTTTGGATTTTTTCGTTATTGTTTTTGAAAAAAAAATCAAAACATTTTCATTTTTCTCACCTCGTCTTTCAGGATAGCACCTGGAGAGAGAGCACAGCTCCAACCATTTCCCAGGAAAGACTGCAGTCACCACTTTAAAGTTTTTGGACACTTCCACCATGGCCTCAGTTGTAGTGTTTTTTCCGCCACGGTGGAAGCACTGCAGGGGACCAGGGGTGTGCTGCGCTCTCTCCAGGTGGGGATGGGTGAAGCGCATACCTTGTCAGCAAATCTCTAGCCCCTTTTGCAGGAACTTCTACAACAGAAGGTAATCATCCCAGTTCCCCAGGAAGAGGAAAGACTAGGGTTTTATTCACACGTGTTCCTAGTCTAAAAACCATTAGGCCCCTTTAACACTGCTGCGGGAGCGGCGCCGGCGGTAAAGCAGCGCTATATTTAGCGCTGCTTTACCGTAGTTTTAGCCGCGGGATTCGGCCGCTAGCAGTGCGGTTTTAACCCCCGCTAGCGGCCGGAAAAGGGTTAAAATCCCCCGCAAAGCGCCGCCGCAGCGGCTTTCACACTGGAGTGAATGGGGCCGGATTTTTTCAGGCGCTGTACAGGCGCTATTTTTAGCGCTGTACCGCCTGAAAAACGCCCCAGTGTGAAAGGGGCCTTAGGGAAGTTTTGGTTAATCCTGATTAAAACAGGTCCATTTGGTACAAAAAAATTTGTATGGACACGATTTTTTCAGTGAGGAAACTTCTTTCTGCAGAATGCTTCCTATCATCCATAGACCTCAGGGATGAGTACTTACATGTCCCCATTGCACCAGCATCACAAACGTATCTGTGTTTGGCGATCAAGAGGGGGGAGTGGCAAGAGGGCATTGTTCTTGACCCTACTGAAGTTAGCAGTAGAACCCCATTGGTTTCCATCCCTACAAGGGATGCTGAGTCAAGGGCCCCTTCTTCATCCCAATATAGGTAATCTCAGGCTGGAAGTCTGGATACTGAGGAGCAAATCCTGAAGAGAAAGGGTTTGTCCGATAAATTAATTTGTAGTCTGCTAGATAGCAGGAAAAAAAGTCATAAGGGCCATTTATTTTAAAACATGGACATTTTTCAACTCCTGGTGCACTTCAAAAAATTGCTCCCCATAAGAGGTTATTTCTATCCTTGAGTTCCTCCATGATGGAATGGAGAAGGGTCTGATATCCAGTACCTTTAAAAGTTCTGGTAGCTGCATCGTCAGTATTTTTAGAGAGAACGTTAGCTCAAGACCCTTTAATCATTCGATTTTTTAAGGCACTGGCCAGAGCTAGGCCAGTTCCATTTAAGTCTTTTCCCAAGTGGGATTTGTCAGTGGTTTTACAGGGTCTGACTAAAAGACCCTTTGAACCACCAGAGGAGGCTACGATTAAATATTGGTCGTTAAAACTAGCAATATTAGTGGCAGTTACATTGGCTAGAAGGGTCGGCGAGCTGCAGGCATTATCTATTAATTAACCTTTTTAGAATTTTTTTCCAGACCAGGTAGTGCTGAGGACAGACCAGAGTTTTTGTCAAAGGTCTCTTCCATTTTCCACAGATCCCAGGAGATAGTTCTACCAACTTTCTGTCCATTACCATCCTGTCCTAAAGAAAGGGAGTTTCACAGTTTGGACATGAGAAGATGCTTGTTACACTATCTGGAGGTTACAAGAGAGTTTAGGAAATCCAATTCTCTGTTTATTCTGTTTGGAAGGTGGCTTCAGATGGCCATCAAAGAAGTATATAGGGCCTTGGAAGTAGAACCTCCCACAGCCGTAGGGGCCCATTCAACATGTGCTGTGACAACATTCTGGGCATAATGAGCTGGGGCTTCGCCAGGACACGTGGACGAGTGTCTCCATCTTCACTCGTCACTATAGGATGGACTTGCTCTCAGAACTTGCTCGCTCTCACCAGCAGAGAAATCTTTTGTCAGGAAGGTCCTGCAGGCAGTGGTCCCACCCTAGAGTAAGTACTCGCTTATCATCCCCAGGTGTTGTCCTGAAAGACGAGGTGAGAAAACCTTAGTTAGACTATGGCATTCTCCTTGTCTGTCTGTCCATCTGCAGGCTGATTAATGTGATCAGTCTCTCGGTGGAAACTTAAACCTGTTATAAGCCAGCTGAACCCTCATTTGGATGCTTGTGATAGAGAGTGAAACATGTTGTTCCTGATCAAGCTCCATGTCTGTCTGCCCTGCTCTGCTTGTTTGGATTTCCCTGTGCTTGACTGTAGGCAAGACACACTTGTCTTTGTACTGCTCACCTGGTTGCCGCCACACACGCTTAACACCATCTGAACCAAATAAGTTTATCTTGGTCTCATCAGACCACAGGACATGGTTCCAGTAATCCATGTCCTTAGTGTGCTTGTCTTCAGAAAACTCTTTGTGGGCTTACTTGTGCATCATCTTTAGAAGAGGCTTCCTTCTGGGACGACAGCCATGCAGACCATCTGATGCAGTTTGCTGTGTATGGTCTGAGCACTGACAGGCTGCCCCCCACCCCTTCAACCTCTGCCGCAATGCTGGCAGCACTCATACATCTATTTACCAAAGACAACCTCTGGATATGACGCTAAGCACGTGCACTCAACTTCTTTGGTCGACCATGGCGAGGCCTGTTCTCAGTGGAACCTGTCCTGTTAAACCGCTGTATAGTCTTGGCCACTGTGCTGCAGCTCAGTTTCAGGGTCTTGGTAATCTTCTTATAGCCTAGGCCATCTTTATGTAGACAAAAAATGGGTGGAACCTTGTGCGCTGCTTGAAACTACATCTGGAATGTGACTATAATTGCTAGTATACCTATATCAGATGCTGGCACTTCCCACACCTTCCCACAATGTGAAAAACCAAAACCTATAAATATATTATATATACCTGTGCGTAAGAGGGACAGAGTGGTGTTTGGAGGACAAAGAGGAAACACATGGTTTCCAGGAGGTGGACTGAGCAAAGGACATGGAGGACATCTTGACCCCTAAGTTGAGTAATTGTTTAGTTTGCTTAATGTGCACATATTATACATGCTTATATGTGTAGGCATATATTTTGTAAGCTATAAGTTTGTATTGTATTGTTCATCCTAAACAGTTTGTATGTGCAGATTTTTTCTTGTTTAGTAAAGCATTGATACACTTTAGAAGTCTAAGCTTCCTTGGTTTTACCACAAGAACTTGTTAGATAAACGCAAAGCATTACAGTAGAACAACAATTCTTTTTTTTCAGGTCCTCAGAGAGTATTTTGCCATGAAGTGGCATGTTGAACTTTCAGTGACCAGTATGAGAGAGTGAGAGCGATAACACCAAATTTAACACACCTGCTCCCCATTCACACTTGAGACCTTGTAACACTAAGTCCCCTTTCACACTGAGGCGATTTGCAGGCGCTAAAATTCTAAAAATAGCTCCTGCAAAGCGCCTTTAAACAGTCGCTGCTGTGTCTCCAGTGTGAAAGCCCGAGGGCTTTCACACTGGAGCGGTGCGCTTGCAGGATGCTGAAAAATGTCCTGCAAGCCGCACCTTTGGAGCGGTGTAGGAGCGGTGTATTTACCGCTCCTAAAGCGCCCCCTCCCATTAAAAACAATGGGGCAAACCCGCCCGCAAAGCGCCGCTGCAGCGGCACTTTGCAGGCGGTTTTAACCCTTTTTCGGCCGCTTGCGGGGGTAAAACCGCCCCGCTAGCGACCTAAAAGCGACGCTAAAATGACGGTTTACCGCCAGCGCGCCTAGCGCCTCAGTCTGCAAGTAGCCTAACAAGTCACATAACACTGGGGAGGGAAAATGGCTAATTGGGCCCAATTTGGACATTTTCACTTAGGGATGTACTCACTTTTGTTGCCAGCGGTTTAGACATTAATGGCTGTGTGTTGAGTTATTTTGAGGGGACAGCAAATTTACACTCTTATACAATCTGTACACTCACTAATTTACATTGTAGCAAAGTCTTATTTCTTAAGTGTTGTCATATGAAAAGATATACATAAAATATTTACAAAAATGTGAGGGGTGTACTCACTTTTGTGAGATACTATAAAGGTAGACACACACACACGCCTTGAAAAAAGTCCCTTAATAAAAAAAGAGCAAAAAAATGTAAACAATGTTTCCTGATGTAAATGCATCGTCAGTCATGTTGTCCATCAATGAAGATCCATTGTTAAACATGATTACCCACCATCATGACCCACTGCCCAAAAATATTGCCAACCAGCCAAGGATCCTGGTTGATGACATTGACTACAGTATATTTGTCATTTTATGGCAGTAGTGTGGCAGAATAATCAATGTCCTATTAAAACAAAGCAGCATTGGGTTTCCCTTAAAATCAACCAGACTCTTATCCAAGCATACAGTCTTGGTGACAAAAAAAGAGGGCAAAGATTGTGCAATCCCCCTCAACACACACGCGCACTCTTACAGCATACTAGGCCATATGCCTTTTGAGATTGGAAGGGTGCTATGTAAGAAGGAGCAGCAAAGCCCCCCTGTTGCAAGGCACCTTGTTCTGATATTGTAGCATTTCCTCACCTCTGGTCCCGAAGAGGGTGTGGGGGTTCGTGGGGGGGGGGGCTTATTGGAATCCGGCAGCCCCTCATAATTACGGAGGCCCCTAGATATGTCTTTTCACTAATGTGTACAGGATACATTAGTACTTTTTCTTCCTCATCTACAACCAAAAAAAAAAAACAATGCACAAAACTTTTTTAATTAAAAAACTGATCCTATGAAACACATCCATCATCAAGCACTTTGTCCAGCAATGTAGATGCATTGTTAATGGCCAGCGCTGCAGCCAATTGGCTGCAAACCACTGATTTAACAAGGTTTTCAAGCATTCCCATTCATATTGTTTTTAAACAAGTATGGAGGGAAAAGAAGATGGCAAGAGTAACCACTTTGACTCACTTGAGTGTCTAAATATCAGCTTCAGATACTGAACTCTGCAAACAACAGACTTTTTTCAGCAGAAGCTAAGGAGAAACATGAAGAATGAACCCAAAGTTCCACCTGTTGGCATAAAATGAGAAGGTATTTTATTGTTAGATCATATTTACCCAACTTAAAGTAGTTCTAAAGGCTTTAGAACTACTTTAAGTTGGGTAAATATGTGTTTATATTTAATGCATACCCTGCATTTAGGTAAAAAAAAAAAAAAATTCCACTTGTGTGACCCCCCTACCCCTCCATCAAACACTTACCTGAGACCTGTATAGATCCAGCACTGTACCTGGCTGCAGTTCTTCTCCCCTGTCTTTCTTTTCTCACAGGAGGTATGGGCAAACAAAATTGGCGTCCTTTTTTTCCCACCAATAGAGCTTTCTTTTGGTCTTATTTGATCACTCCTGCGGTTTTTATTTTTAGCGCTATAAACAAAAATAGAGCGACAATTTTGAAAAAAATTCAATATTTTTTACTTTTTGCTATAATAAATATCCCCCAAAAATATATAAAAAAAAATGTTTTTTCCACAGTTTAGGCCGATATGTATTCTTCTACATATTTTTGGTTAAAAAAATCGCAATTAGCGATTATTGATTTGTTTGCGCAAAAGTTATAGTGTTTACAAAATAGGGGATAGTTTTATAGCATTTTTTATTAATATATATTTTTTTACTAGTAATGGCGGCGATCAGCGATTTTTATTGTGACTGCGACATTTTGCCGAACACATCGGACATTTTTGACACATTGTTGGGACCATTGTCATTTATATAGAAATCAGTGCTATTTAAATGCACTGATTCCTATGTAAATGATACTGGCAGTGAAGGAGTTAACCACTAGGGGGCGGGGAGGGGCTAAGTGTGACGTGTTGTGTTTTTTTTTACAGTAGGGGGCGTGGCTGTACGTCTGACGTCATTGATTGGTTTTTCCGATGACAGGGAACAGCCGATCAATGACAGGCAGTGTAGGAAGCGCGGGGAGAGGTTTGTTTACACAGACCTCTCCCCGTTCTTCAGCTCTGTGACCCGATCGCGGGACACCAGCGGCGATCGGGTCTGCTGGCGTGCGACCCCACGGCTAGGCAATTAAAGGGGACGTATATATACGTGCTTTTGCCTAGCCGTGCCATTCTGCCGACGTATATGTACAGGTGGCGGTCGGGAAGCGGTTAAACATCGGCTATTTCGGATCATGTCAGTGTTCACTGTATGTCTGCCTGTATTTTAGCTGCTAAACTTGGTGTTTTTGCATTAGAGAAAATAAATGACTTAAATTTGTGAATTATGTCAAGGGTTTTCAAAATATATTTTTATGGTTCATCAGATAAAAATTCCTGTTTTCTGCACCAGCACCTCTTGTCTCTTACTGTTCATGTTACTCTTACATTTCCACATGCAAGATGGCTTTAAATGCTCCTTTCCACGAGTGAACTCAAGCAGACACAATCACTTTCAGTAACGGACAGGCGGAATAATTGTGCCATACTTGTTTTTGTAACTGTGGCGATGCGACCCCGTGTCACAGGTGTATATGAGCAGTGTATGCCTGAGTTTGGTAGGCTTGCTAATTGCCCACCTGTGCGCTAGCTTCATAATCATCCCAAGAATAGAGGTCAGTGCTCATCCTTATGGCCCGTACACATGATCCGAATATCGTACGACAGATCATATGACTTAATAGTCGCAAGTAGAAATAAAATAGGTTACTAAAGTCCCAAAAAAATTCCCGTACAACAGAAAAAAATCGGAAGTGATGCCATGTGTTGTAATGTATTTGTATTGTCATTTCGGATGACAACTGTACT
>CM053033.1:32855566-32887437 GCA_028564925.1 Lithobates sylvaticus | reverse complement strand
GTTCCTCTAATATTTCCTCATAGCTGAGCTCCTCCATGCCTCTTATCAGTTTGGTTGCCCTTCTCTGCACTTTCTCCAGTTCCAACTGGTGCCCAAAACCCGAACTGCATATTCCGGTCAAGGTCTTACTAATGATTTGCACAGGGGCAAATGATATATCTCTCTCTCTGGAGTCCATACCTCTCTTAATACAAGAAAGGACTTGCTTTGGGAACCGCAGCTTGGCATTGCATTGAGCTTATGATCTACCAAAACCCCCAGATCCTTCTCCACCATTGATTCCCCCAGTTGTACTCCCCCTAGTATGTATGATGCATGCATATTCTTAGCCCAAGTGCAAAACTTTACATTCATCAACATTTAAACCAATTTTCCACTTAGTTGCCCAATTAGACAGTGCATTAAAGCTGGCTTGTAAATTGGAGACATCCTGTAAGGATGTTATTCTGCATAGCTTACTGTAACCTGCAAAGACAGAAATTTTACTTTTAATCCCAGACCCTATATCATTTATAAAGATATTAAAAAAAAAAGGGTCCCAGCACTGAACCTTTGGGTACACCACTGATAACCTTAGACTATTCAGAGTACGAGTCATTAACCACTACTCTTTAAATTCTGTATTTTAGCCAGTAAGTTCAGTAAATCAGCAATATAACACACATCCAGGGAAACAGATCCAACAAACAGGCCCATTACACAGGAAGTCCTGCAATTTAAGCTGGGTTAATTGTGGATTGACTGCAGCTGGAAGGAAGGTGGGACTAGAGAGTCCCAGGAGCAGATATACTAAGCAGAGTGTAAGCTGCAGAGAGTCAGATTCCCCTGTGGCAGAGTGAACAGGACCACAGCACAGAGCCAGAAGAACCCAGGTTCAAACCCAGGCACATGACAGGAATGTCTTTGCTCCACCATGGTTCAGAACTTGTAAAAATGATAGCTCTCCCTGGGATCCTTTAATGACCTAAACCCTTCCAAATAAAACCCCACAAAATATTTATTGCATGCTTTATGGTCTTGCCAAAAGCTCATCTTGCCATCTGATACATATCCCAAGAGGTGAACCGAGGAGCCACATATATATTGTACTGATCACCCTATCAAAAATATAAAATCTACTTTACCATATACCTTATTAACGTTATTGTAAAAAACAAACATGTTCTACTTACCTGCTCTGTGCAATGGTTTTGCACAGAACAGCCTCGGTCAGCCTTTTCTCTGGTCCGCGCCAGCTCTCCCGGCTGCTCTCCCTACCAAATACCCATCATAGCAAGCCACATGCTTTGGGGGCATTTGTATGGGCTCACCCCCGAGCCACCTCTGTGGGAAGCTATCATTTTCAAAATACCCCTATACACCATCTCAGAATTGGTCTTAATTCATTTATTTGGTTATTGCATTACATCTGCATACAAACATCAGCTAAACTCATTTAAAGGGACTCTTGAGCTCCACATGCCCCACCCCTCCACTCCCTCCTCACTGGCTGTGATTGTTGTCTCTGAGCCTATGAAGAGAGAGAGACACTACTCTTGTGCACATCGCTGAATGAAGATCAGGCTCAGGTAGGTATAGGGGGGGGCATGCACTCAGAAGGTTTTTTACCTGAATGCAGAGAATGCATTAATATAATAAAAACCTTCAGCATTTAGAACCACTTTATTGCAGTTAGACCTGACAATCTAGACAAATTGAAACCAATGCTACCCCAAATTTTTTTCTCTCTGGTTTAATAAAGTGAATGACATTTTATGCCTGGAGGACCTTACAGCCATCGTTCTATAACAGGGAAAAAACTTTAGAACTACATGGTCATCGTAATACAAACACACCTGAAGAGGAATCTTGAGACTGCCCTCCTGACCATAATCCATTGGGACATCTCTGGCTACCACTTTGCCCTCCCTTTTTTCCTTCTCTTCTTCTCTCTCTGTTTTCTCTTTTTTTCTATTTTCTCTCCCATATCTTTATCTTGACAATCCTTAAATTTCAAGATAATAATTAAGATTTATAGCTGCCAATAATCTGGGTGGAGTCTTGTAAAAGCCCTCATCATTTACATATGTCTAGGAAAATATAATCTATAACTATAATCCTGACCATAATGAGATTCAATCCAATATTATGCTGGTCATCCTTGTCAGTATCTGCTCCTTATCATGGAAATTGGAATGCACAGTTCAGCATACAGTAACCAGTTCTGTCATGCATATTTTTGTTGTACGTAATTCATGTTGTTGCCATGGTAAATCTGTTGTGCACAAAAGTGTATCTTTTTTCCTCCTATAACATGTGCCACAGTGAATTGTTAATTATTCCTGGTCACGATTCGCATGCTCCATATCAAAGGCACCTAGATGACCAGAATACAAATAGAAAAATGCAGGCTTCTTTGAAGTACAAAGCAATACAAACAATTTATTCAGTGTGAACCTATTTTTAGCCTAAAGAAAATTTCCCATAGTAGTAGGTGATAACGAATGACAGCATCATTTGGATCAATCATAAGTTGACATTTTTACTGAATAAACAAAATAAGTACACCTAGGTTAGGCTTTTTCATGATGCAAACATTTATAAAATTAGATGATATTTGCTTAGTTGAGTTTATGGTTCATGTAGAGCTTTTTACATAAATAGGTTGTGTAGGTAATATAGTAAAACCTTCTGACAAATAAAGGCAATGGTTGTCATAGGCATGAGGTGGCAATGACCGAAATTGACCATTTTAAGTCTAATCATGCAACAAATTTATGTTTGACACGGTGAGAAAATATGTCCCTGTTGCTACTGTTTATGAGCAATCATCATGAGCAATATTCTATTTATTCCCTCCTCCTTCCTGCCCACTGACATAAACTTGTACAGTATGCTCAGGGGAGTTGGGCAGACAAGTTTAATTCTGTGTCACTGTCTACCAATGTATGTTTATAAATGGTGTAGTATACAAGGTGTTAATCTAAGCTCATGGCTGCAGCTGCAACTGTGAGCTTGCTATTCATTTGTAGACCAAAACAGAAATGTAAAGGAATTCTGCGCTTGAGAAAGAAAAAACATTCTACATACATTCTGATACTGCGTATAACACATAATCAAATAACACAAATGGAATAATTAATGTGTGGTGTTAGTGTTGGAAATAAATAACCATATCATTATTACAATTTTATCATTAAATACATTTCATAAATGTTGCGATTTTATAAATTACATAAGGTGCTAATGTGCAAAAATGTGACCAGTCTCTCCACAATTGTGCAAAATTAATCTTTGCACAAAAAAATCAAAGTGCTCAAGTGCCACAAACAGCCCTAAAATATTCAAACAAGTCCATAAATCATAGACAGAGTGCTCAAATAAAATGTGACCCCCCCAAACACCTGTATCAAGGTCTTCACACCACACCACTGTGAAAAGCACGCCTCTTACCAGAAGAGCATGACCACCTTTTCCAGAGCACATCATCCATTATTCCTCCAAGGTAAAATAATCAACACCAGCCAAAGAAGAGTTAAGCTGTTGGTTTGAGAGACCCAACTCCCTAATCCTCAAGCAAACCCACAAACAGGCTGGGTGTATTCACCGATCTCCTAAAGATATCTGTCCCTCAGACACATACAGAGAGAGGCACAAAAAAGGGAAGCAATCCCAATAGTGTATATACTAGACATGTGCATTCGTTTTCGTCCGAATGCATTTTCGTCCGAATTTCAGGTATTTTCGTTATCGTTTTAACAAATAATTTTTTTCGTTTTTGTTGTGACAACAGTTCGATATAGATAGGAGATTCAATGCTGACAATAACAATCTGTGTCCATCGAACCTGTGGTCGAATGTGCCTAACCTTAACTCTATTAGTCCAAGATTATTCTACATAGAGAGAAAAGATTTGACGTAGAGAGAGAAGATTAGACGTAGAGAGAAAAGATTTAGCGTAGAGAGAAAAGACTTGACGTAGAGAGAAAAGATTTGGTGTAGAGAGAAAAGATCGCTGCTGGAATTGGGTAGGGGAGTAAAATAAACATAATGATGAGGCTGATTGTAACCAAAGAGGAGGAGCAGTAAAATAGCTAGAACTAAGTACACACGTACAGCCAACTTACTTTCACTTACAATTGCTAGCAGAGAGAGACACACACACTGAATCATTTCAGAAGACAGTCAATCTTAGCTGGTCCGTTTGTCAGAGAACCTGAATTATTTAGCAATTAAGCATAAGCACAGCAGCAGAACAATAGTGAAGCAAGCTACAGTTCAACCTAACTTTTTCATAATAATCTGCTGCTATTGTGTTAGTGTTGTGAACTTGATAGTGATACTCGTGTTGCTAGTGTTGTGATAGCCTCAGAGGCTGCCGTGTTGTGGGGGGGGGGGGGGGGGGGTTATTATTATAGATTCTATATTATAGATTGAGATTCTATATAGATTCTATATACCCTATCTTGTTACCTGTCTGATCAGTGATCACTATCACCAGTCCATTTTCTGTTTGAACTATATACATTCAACATGAACGACAAAGATTCGACAAAGCATCGAAAAACACACAAACGTCGAATCTTTGGCTTATAGTGTCTGTCGAAAGTTCTAAGAAGATTAGATGGAGCAGCTAAACTATACAGAGTCATACAGTTTAGCTGCTCCGTCAAATCTTCTTTGAACATTCGACAGACACCATAAGCCTTCAATGACAGATTCGACCTTAATTAATTTGGATTTTCGGACGAATGCAATTTTTAACGAAAAACAAAATAAATAAAAACGAATTTCGGGAGTAACTAAATAAATTTATTTTTTGGACGAAAACGAAATTCCGAAACGAAATATTTCAGTGTGCACATGTCTAGTATATACGTTTAAATTTACTTTATTTAAACAGGTATTGCACTTACATTCATGTTAAGAAATAACAGCACTGCATGTATTGATTCCCTGTTCCAATGCATGTGTGCATCGTAGCTCTGTCTTTTTTTTTTTAACATTTAAAACCACTTTATTAAAAAAGGTATTGCATTCATACTCATACTAAGAAATAACAATGCTGTGTGTATTGATTCCAAATTTCAAGATGGCGACTGGCCAGTGCACATGCCTGTGTCTTAGCTCCTTGCTACAGGTTTTGTCAGAGGTGACGTCATCAAGGGGCATATATGCATGCACTCTTGCATGGTACTTATACAGTATCTCACAAAAGTGAGCACACCCCTCACATTTTTGTAAACTTTTTATTATATCTTTTCATGTGAAACACTGAAAAAATTACACTTTGCTACAATGTATAGTAGTGAGTGCACAGCTTGTATAACAGTGTAAATTTGCTGTCCTCTCCAAAATAACGCAACACACAGCCATTAATGTATTAACCACTGGCAACAAAAGTGAGTACACCCCTAAGTGAAAATGTCCAAATTGGGCCAATTTGCCATTTTCCCTCCCCGGTGTCATGTGACTCATTAGTGTTACAAGGTCTCTGGTGTGAATGGGGAGCAGGTGTGTTAAATTTGGTGTTATCGCTCTCACTCTCTCATACTGGTCACTGGAAGTTCAACATGACACCTCATTGCAAAGAACTCTCTGAGGGTCTGAAAAAAGGATTTGTCGCTCTACATAAAGATGGCCTAGGCCAGTGATGGCAAACCTTGGAACCCCAGATGTTTTGGAACTACATTTCCCATGATGCTCATGCACTCTGCAGTGTAGTTAGTTTTTTTTTAATTCAGTTCCAAAACATCTGGGGTGCCAAAGTTTGCCATCACTGGCCTAGGCTATAAGAAGATAGTCCTGAAACTAAGATGCAACATGGTGGCCAAGATCATACAGCGGTTTAACAGGACAGGTTCCACTCAGAACAGTCCTCGCCATGATCAACCAAAGAGGCTGAGTGCACATGCTCAGCGTCATATCCAGAGGTTGTCTTTGGGAAATAGACGTATAAGTGCTGCCAGCATTGCTGCAGAGGTTGAAGGTGTGGGGGGTCAGTGCTCAGACCATATGCCGCACACTGCATCAAATTGGTCTGCATGGCTGTCGTCCCAGAAGGAAGCCTCTTCTAAAGATGATGCACAAGAAAGCCTGCAAACAGTTTGCTGAAGACAAGCAGATTGAGGACATGGATTACTGCTGGAACCATATCTTGTGGTCTGATGAGACCAAGATAAATTTATTTGGTTCAGATGGTGTCAAGCGTGTGTGACGGAAACCAGTTGAGGAGTACAAAGACAAGTGTATCTTGCCTATAGTCAAGCATGGTGGTGGGAGTGTCATGGTCTGGGGCTGCATGAGTGCTTCTGGCATTGGGGAGCTATAGTTCATTGAGGGAACTATGAATGCCAACATGTACTGTGACATACTAAAGCAGAGCATGATACCCTCCCTCCCTTCAGAGACTGGGTCGCAGGGCAGTATTCCAACATAATGACCCCAAACACACCTCCAAGACAACCACTGCCTTGCTAAAGAAGCTGAGGGTAAAGGTGATGGACTGGCTAAGCATGTCTCCAGACCTAAACCCTATTGAGCATCTGTGGGGCATCCTTAAACGGAATGTGGAGGAGCGCAAGGTCTCTAACATCCACCAGCTCCGTGTGGAAGAGGACTCCAGTGGCAACCTGTGAAGCTATGTTGAACACCATGCCCACGAGTGTAAGGCAGTGCTGGAAAATAATGGTGGCCACACAAAATATTGACACTTTGGGCCCAATTTGGACATTTTCACTTAGGGGTGTACTCACTTTTGTTGCCAGCGGTTTAGACATTAATGGCTGTGTGTTGAGTTATTTTGAGGGGACAGCAAATTTACACTGTTATACAAGCTGTACACTCACTACTTTACATTGTAGAAAATGTGTAATTTCTTCAGTGTTGTCACATGAAAAGATATATTAAAATGGTTAATTTAAACTTAACACTATATGGGAGAATAGGAAAAAGGGAGTTACAAATCCCTATAAAAGCCAATAAGTATATAGAGAGCTCCTATTTACACCGTCAAAGTAAGTCATCGAAAGTCAAAGAGCTGTCACTCAGGGAAAGTCTAATGTACATAAGTTAGATGGACATGATCATTAACAAACATACCACCAATTGTAACCATTGTTAATAAAACAGTTGACATCCCACTCTATGTTGACACCATAGGGGGTAAAGGTCCTTAACTCAGATCCATTGTTTTTCCAGTCTTGAAATTTCTCTCCTAACATGGCCAACCCTCCAATCAGGAATATACTCAGTGCCAGCTGAGTTTTTATTACAATAAGTGGCATAGTGCTTTTGGGCACTATGCCCCTTGAACCCCGTCTTATAATACTGCCAACATGCTCGTTAAGTCAAACATATAAAGCTCATGAGGTCCTCCATACATATTGCAAGCCACTTGGGCATTACAATGAATAAACAATGTTTTACAGGATAGAGCACTGATTTAGGGGGTCAGAGGATGGAAACACAGCAAGGGGTGCTGGACAAAGGCATTGGACTCCTTAAGAGGTATTAAATACTTAAACAGAGGAAAGGTAGTAGACATGGGTGATAGTTCTTCTATTGCAGGACACAGGCATCTGACACCCCAAACGTGTCAAAAACCGAAGAGGTTACAGAGCTTGAATGGAGGAAAGGTAGGAAACATAGGCCACCAGACAGATGATAGCTCTTCTATTGTAGAGACCAGATAATTATTTGTTTTAGGCAACTGACAGTGTCCTTTTTGAATTGTTTTAGTCTTGAAATTTTATAATAACCAGTTTGAAATTTTGCAGTGCCAAAAAAGGTCCAAGGTTGTAGGTTTGCACAAAATGATAGTTTCTTCCATCAATGAAGAGTATTTGTTTTTTATTACTTTCATAACTATCTGTACTCTCTCTTTTACTTAAAGTTTTTATTTATGGTATAGCAAAATATAAACAATAACAAGTAGGCATTGCAGTACCAAGTGGGATAATACAAAGAACCAATATGCAACTGCAGAGAATGAACCATCAGAGCCTAATATCAATCATGTTATCATATTATGAAAAACACAACGCTAAAATAAGATCTTGTAACCAGTAAAATATCATAACCATAACTTATAACAACAAAAAAGCTGGTCTGAGGAGGTATCGTCTTAGGGATATTATTGTATGGGGAAGGGCTCAACAGATACCTATAGTTGCACAGAAATAAAACTACAGACACTTGTGGGCCCAATTCACATGATAAGGGAAATGACAAACAAAAACATAAACAATAAAAGAAAAAAGAAAAGAGAGAGGAGAAGAAGAAAAGAGGTGATAGGGGGAGTGAGAATCCAGAGAAAAAAAGAAGTTCTAGGTTGAGGAAGGGGACAAGGCAGGGGAGGAGGAGCTTGGGGACCTTACCACATTGACAATCTGAGAGAGGGGAACATGGAGATACGTTGGCCATGGTTCCCAGGTGCGTTCAAAGAGGGTCTGACTGTACTCTCTCTTTTAACATTGCTTCTTAAGGATGAGCTTAATTCTGAAAGAAGTGCCCATAAATAGTATGCAGAGGACAAAGGACTATTTGCCAGTACTGACTATAGTCTCACTGCAGCTGATCTTTTTCAATTACCACCTTGCCATGTCTTGTTCTACACTCTCTTTCTGGAGGTGCCTATTGTCAGAGCGTCCAGCAAGAAGAACAGTGAGCATCACAATATCTCATTCTAAATCTTAGACTAGCAGTCAGAGGCAGCAATTGCTAGGTCTCACACTACAGGCATACAACTATGATTTATAATTACAGAAGTGCTTAGGCACCCTTACATACCAGAACATTTTCTGCAATTTTTTAGGAGGAATTCCATACAAAATGTACATTTTTAATAAAATATTTTATGGTGTTAAAGGTAATGCACTAGGCATTTGCGCCCTCTTTTATTTCCTTATTTTGGTTTGGAGAGTCCCAACTCAGGAAGAGCAGCACCACCTAAGACACTACTTTTGTACTGTTGGATGTGAAATGGAGTGAGTGCTGAGGCTTGACTGTCTATAATAGAATAAATTGTCACATTAATACATGAATACAGCATGGCACTGCACAGGTTAATGCATGACCTCTGTCTGTAGTGAGACCTGACATTTCCTATGAAGAAACTCAATTTCCCTCAATCACTGGGTCTCTCAGGCTGGTGTTTATGCAGGTGTGAGTGACACAGTAATTAGATCTGACAGAGACACAAACAGGTAGAGCATTTACAGACATAGATAGAGTTTACTCATGCAGTGTTTCATCACATTAGAACTCCCACACTTGTGATGGAACACAGAGGCAATGGCAAGGTATGTATTGGGAACTGAGTGACCCCAAACAGGAACATTTTCCTGTCCCCTTGGCATATAGGGACCAGCTAGCTGAGGCAATACATAGACATAGGGAGACCTATCAGAAATGATATTACTAGTTGCAGTCATAACATGTGGGCCCATCATTACAAGGTAAGGCAAACAAAACACAGGGAATATACAGTAACTATTAAAATAATGACAGCATCTGATGCCTTTAATTTGCCAATTTATGCCACATTTACTAAACTGAGCTAATATTTAATAAATGAGTCAGCATTGCATGTATTTTTAAAGTATCTAAAGACTAACAGATCATACTTTTCAATAAAAGAGATCCAGTATTATTTTTGACCACTTTTACAACAATCACTGGAGCTAAAATGTTATATTGCAGGACAGTCGATGGTCACAATTACAAAGCACCAAATCCCCATGTAAGTTTTCTGCAGTATTACTCCATTTTCTTTTTGTCCCAAGCGTGGTGAAAAGTTAAACCACAGGTAATTTTTTTTTTACTTTTTGGATAAAGTGGGGAATGGTAAAAATTTCAAGTAGGCTTTATTGTTATCTGTGTCCCTGTTGAAAAAAAAATGCCTTCTGTCCCAGTGACCTCATCCCCAAACAGCACACAGTCACAAAAAACAGTTTTGACTAGAGTTACACTTTTTTTTTTTCTAAATTGGAAGGCTAAATTATTGCTTTCTCTACTTCCCTATTAATTCCTTCACTACCACATTAGCTCTAGAAATACATATTGTTTACCAATACATTTTATGACGTTTAAATATATGAAAAGAAAAGTAAAGATGTACAAAGGTATTAAGGAAATACTGCCAATTTGGTTTAATGGCTTAACATAAACCATTTGCCAGGTTATGGACCTTTAAGTATTTACATATTTCTAAGTAGCAGTCAATGAGCTTTGAAGCAAGACAACACTATACCTATAGGCACTTTGGAACACTTCATCCGCAAAGGTCACAGCAGAAGTGCTAAAATAGTTTTACAAGCTAGCTCAGATCAAACTGCTTCCTTCTCCCAGCAGTCTGAATGAGCTGAGGTTTGTCTACAAGTTCAGTTTGAACCTGGAAGGCAGCTCTCATTGCGTAGCCAGTCAGTTGCAGGTGGGGAATTCCCCACCCAGCAGTTGCATATGCACAAAAGGGCAGGGATGCTTGCAACATATTTGACTTTATATGGTCACATGTCTGCTAAGAGAGTCACACAGAAGGACTTCAGTGCTTCTGTAGCTCATAGCCTTGCCACAGGTTCACGTTAAGTACTTTTGTAGATATTGACCTTTACAAAAATAAGCAGACTAGGAGTTTTGATTTTACTCTGGCTTTTCTGCTTGTCTTGCTTGCTCTGGGTCAATGTTTTATAAAGTATTAGAGTGGAATTAACCAGTCCACTAGCATTTTTGGCAGGAGGTCAACAATGGCAGTTTTGTTATTTCTACTAGTACAGGTTTCCCTCAATGCTAAGAAGCTAAGTGGTTAGCACTCTTGCCATAACGTGCTTAAGGTAAACTTGCACCGGGTGCATGTGTTCATGGTTTACATGGTAGGGTGGCTTTCCATTTATGGCTTCAGTTACTACCTGCAACAAAAACAGCACTTTTCGATTAACTGATACCTGACCAAAGCAGTTGTAAAAACTGTACTGGGATGTACGCCAAAGCCCACCTACAAATTCCTGCTTTCCAAAAACACTGGGACCTTTGGCGCAAACACCCCAAATGTATACCTCTCTCATGACAGCATCACAATATCCCTGAAAGTCTAACACCCTGTCCACATTCAACCTACCAACCTTTTGATAATGTTCTAACTGCTCACTGCATACTAACTAGGAATGTTTATATCTACTAAGCGCACCCTAGAAACGTCTAAACATACTCTAATGACCTATGTACACCCTTTGTTGATACGTTATCTAGTTCTTTAGCTGATTGTTCACTTGACGATCTACTGTTAAACATTTTACTCTGTAATTTGAAAAACCTTATAATAAAATTAAGTTTAAAAAAAAAAATGTCCTGGGAACATAAGATTGTGAGCATAACTAAGACAGGAAACAATAATTATGGAACCTCCTAAAGCATTTCAGAACAAGTCTATAATCTATAAATAAGACACTGTACAAATACTGGAAATTGGAAAAAAAATTAAAACTGTTTAGGACCTTTTTTATATAAAAAGCAATGCATTCGTTCTGTAAAGTGCAGTATGTTCTGTTCATCACACTGGAGAAAAAAGGCATACAGGTATATTTTAAGAAATCCCTTTTTGAGAAACCTATTACATATTTTCTGTAGATCTGTTTTAGATCTTTTTATGTCACACTTTTGAACGTATACTACTCTATGATAGGTAGGGAAGTTTATCACAACCTCATTGCTTTATAGAAAAAAGCCAAGTATATTGTCAGATCTACAATTGATACAGTTCTGTTTTGTTAAATAACATTGTACCTGTGATGCACCTTGTATCACCCTGGTGAGATTTTTTGATCTAGGCACACATGATTCTAAGTCAGGGCAAAACCAAATTTGGTAATAAGCCTTTAGTGTATACAAAAGCATTGTTTCTATTAAACGTTAGATACCTTTTCTGCAAATGCCTTCTTCAACACACTTACTCAATGCACATTTACTGCAAAAGTTATTAAAATGTGTTTCATCATGTAAGGTTAATTAGGTCCATCATCTGGAGTTTTTTACGGTCTCTGTTGCCAGGGAAATTGTCTTAATGAAATCTGCTGCAAAGTACAAAGGCACAGTATAGCTGTTGGAGAGAGATGGTGAAAAAGGTACCATAAAGGTGTTTGAGGTACACCCAAGTGAAATCCAGGCCTGGCTACAGGGTTTTGCCAAACCACATGGGCCTGTAGGAGATGCAAGCACTTATAAGGGCATACCCACATTCTGTATTTAATTGGAATTGGAGTACCCCTTTCATAACACCAAGAAAGAAATAATCACAATAAAATATAAAACAAAAGTAATGCTATTTACCAGCTTATTAAATGTGTAGTGCTGCCCCCTCAGGAGCTGCTGGTCTTCTGCTCTTGTCTAGCCCTATGTGAGGCCTCACCCTCACTGACACCCTCAGAATACCTTGCCTGTAAGTACTCAAGAATTATACTCAACTCTTTAAGAGATAAACAAACAGTATTGGCAGATTAGAGTCATAAGTTATAACAGGGCAAATTTGCATGTGAATGTCAGTAAGCAGAAATTTAACAATAACTGTATAGTTCACTCCATAAGGATGCCTAGCGAAAAGTCAAATTTCACTCAAGAGTGTGAACAGAAGCTCTCTGTATGATATGACACACCTCACGCGACAAATGAAGGACATGTCACTTGAGAGCTCTTAAACAAAGGGGCTAGGTTTAGGCCTTTAAATCAGAATGTATAGTCAAACACATTTCTTCCCTCAGGATAGAGTAACTTGGGCAGGTCTTTATGGTAGATCTTCTGCCGGCTATGTTGGGACCCTTTAAAACCGGTGGCACAAAAGGTGGTGAAGATGAGTCAACAGGTGGGGTATAGCAGCAGTGTATTGTGAATGTTGGAATTAGTAAAAGTTAGCAACTCTAAATGATAATGTCCTGGATCACCACAGCACCATGGAATAGTGCCTGGACTGCTGATATCCAGCAGACTTACTGGGCACGGCACAGCAAAGCACATCTCTCTATCTTCCTGCTCCAGTTGGTAAGCTGCCCAACTGCCCCAACTTTTACTTATATCTTACCCTTTCTGCTCTCAGGTGTACCTGTGCATTGTATAAATGAAGGGATATATATTAAACAGTACATGGGGTTTGAACAATTTGTTTTTGCTTGCCAGGCTGTATAAGGGATGGTGGAAAGAGGCTCTGCATCCTTTGCAAATGGGAACCCCCATTGTGGCTTTATCTATTGGTATTATCACTCTATAGATGCCCTCTTATTAATCTAGCAAGGCACACAGAAATAACTATTTGGCTTTACAGAGTATGTCAACAGCAATCAGTTGCATTTAAGCTTTAACAGTGCTTAGGCTCAAGTGAGCATTAACTTCCTGGATTTGACTCTACGAAGTATACCTGACACAGAGATTCTGATTATCTTCCACAGGTGCAGTGGCAACTTAACATTTTTGGTATCATTTGATCTGCTGCTACATCTATCCCCCACCGGCTCTGCAGTGAGAATTGAGCAATCACTCACTTCTCCCCCTCCGCTCTGAGCAGAGAGCTGTGACTGTCAGTAACTGGCTTCTTGCTCTGTCCCTCCAGACCTTACTAGAGTGCTGGGCTCTGGGGTAGGGTGGGAAAGGGTGGCTCAGGCTCTGGTAAGATCACTGAGAGGTTGAGCCAGGTTCCGGTCCAGGCTTCTGGGAGGATCCCAACCATATAGTCAGGATCTTTTCAGATTCTGGGCTGGCTCTGTGACATCAGCTAACAGCAGGCTTTTTAGCCCAATGACGGGTGAAAACGGGTCACGGGAGTGCAGAATGAACTGCACTGAGATCCATAAAAGAAGTGCAGCTAAAAAAAAAAAAAGCTTTGGCTGTACTTCTCCTTTACAGAAGACTTGGAATAGAGTTAAAAAAAAACATCAGTGCAATGAACAGAGAGGGGGATAGGGACAATAAAAAGAAGAAGTGTGTGTCTGGCAAATGTACATTTGTGGAAATATTGTGTTATAAAGCGCTTGCACTGCTATTCCTCCCTTAAACCTAAACCCAGTGGCCAGCTCACACTATCATATAGTTATATAGATCCTGGGGATCATCAACTGCATACCATTTTACAAGAAGGTTGTCTCTTCTCTTTTAGGGATACACCTACCTGAAGATCGCTTCTTTCACTCAGCCCTTTAGATACCGAAAATGTAGTCTGACACTTAGCCTAAGGTGAAGGGGGTCTTTTAAACTTTGGCTCTATACAGGTCACTATTATAAAGTTCATATAAAAATCCAAATGTTTAGTAAATAATGAGACATTTTCTATAAATCCGTTTTTGAATAGTAGCTTCCAGAATGTGGTTTACATTATTACCTGCTTGGACTGCAGGTTACAATATGTGGGGTTCACTGGAAGGCTGCTGGATAGGACTCTGGTCAGTGCCCTGCCAGGTCTTGACAATATCTCAAAACACTTTTGTAAAGTATTGGAGTATCGAAAAGAACTCTGGACAGCCGCACACCGGAGGAAGATAAAAGTTTGATGATTTATTTAAAAAACAAGAATCACATCAATCCACAGCACAGCAAAGCAAAAAGGGGGGCACAAAGCTGACGTGTTTCGCACTATATGTAGTGCTTACTCATGCTCAAGCTATGAGTAAGCACTACATATTGTGCGAAATGCGTCAGATTTGTGCCCCCCCTTTTTGCTTTGCTGTGCTGTGGATTGATGTGATTCTTGCTTTTTAAATAAATCATCCAATTTTTATCTTCCTCCGGTATGCGGCTGTCCAGAGTTATTTTCGATACTCCAAGTCTACTGTGTTATTAGCCAGCACCTGGGGCTCCTAAACAGGAGTGGGAGCATTCGCCCCCGAAGGACTGTCCTGGAGCGGTGGTTATTTCTCCCCACTTTTGTAAAGTATATACGGGCAATACAGATTATTTTTCTTTCCACACTATTGAACATATTGATCGCTCTGTACATGAGGGGATTTAATGCAGTCATTCACTTCAGCAAAAAGCCTTTTGGATCTTTCAGCTTCAGACCAAAATACCCATATGTCTTAACTTTAGGTGGGACATTGACCTCCAAATCTAATGTCATAATTTTTCTCCTTTTCCCTTCACTCATATGCAATATTGCCATTATTATGTTTGTTATACAGTTTTTATAAGGGTATATGTTTGTTAATTGAAGTTCCAATGATAATCCAGTTCACTGATTACCATTATTCTTGTCTTCCCCAATCCTCACCTTGGTATAAATAAGGATAGGGAGAGGGATATATAAGGGTAGGTGGATCCATCCATACTTTTGTACAACTAAGGGCAGGTTTGGCCAAAATGTGTTCTATATTGTTTTAAACCTGTAATTGCTATGAAGAAATACATTTGCATTATGGAAACTTCAAAAGTACTGTCATTTTGTGGCATGTATTAACTATGCCCTACTCTATTCAAAATGGGAAAAAAAATGTTTTGGCTTTAGATATAATTTAGGTACTATGAAAACTAACATACTGTATGTGATATGTTACAGTACATCAAGCTTTTAATGACAAGTTAACTTTTCTCAAAATTATTTGCCACATTTTGGTAAATCTACTTCTTACTGCACATACTGTACCTAGCCACTGTGACATCTCCTGTCACCACCTCTGTGAATATATCATGACAGACATATTCTGGTTGTTTATGCAGCTTAGAATATTATTTGAAAGCTAGAGATTATGAAGAGTCTGTCAAATACAGTTCAAGACACAGAACCCATGAGTGTTGTTGACTGTAATATTTATATGGCCATATCGATTGTAGCTGTGCAATCTATCAATTTTCTAATGTAATGATCATACTGGCTGCAGACATAAATATGACCAAAAAGGCCAAAGAAGGTATTTATCATCATGTTGAAAAATATATATTTTGCCTTTTGGAGTTTTTTAATGCCAAGTATGTTTTATTCAATAGTATTATACTAATACATTTTAGGAAAAAAACTACTACTAATAAAATGATTTTGTTAAATAATTCTCCTACTAATCTTCACATCTTTTTTTGTTCACATTTCTACATAAGAAGAAAATACCTGGTTATCCCGACAGCAGCCATGTCTGCATGTTAGCATTCACACCTGAGCGTTGCAATGTATCACTTTTTTTTTTGCAATGCATCACGTTTTTTTTTTTTTTTTTTTTTCCATGTCTTTGGCATAGGAAAGCTCATTCATTTGAATGGGCTACTCTACGCATGAAAAACGCTGAGAAAGTAGCTCAATTACGTACGTAAGTGTGTTTTGCGATGCATTTTTTTCACATTTTGTTGCTCCTGTGAGCCTTGCTACCTCAAAACAGCTGCATATTGTGAACACCTTGTGGATTGCAGCATGGCATTATAGGCAACACAGTTCACTGTGGACATGAACGGCTAAAGCTGCAGCTGCTGCACACAATCACGGGTATATTACATTATGAAGATTACACCAGTAAATTGGTTCCCGTTAAAGTAGAACTTTAGAAAAAAAAAATCCCTTGCAGTGGGTTCTGTGCCTGCACTGCATGTGTTAACTGCTTGTTTTGTCCAGGAGTGAACACAGAGCCTATACTCATCTGATCCTTCGATCCCCCTGAAAACTGCACTTCCCCACATCCAGTGGTGGACTGTTCCTGCCGTTCTCACGTTCAGAGACAGTCTTTGGCCATGATGGCATCAGGAACTGTGCACGGCACAAGACCGTAGACTGTGGGGGAAACAGGAGTGGCCTTGTGCTGGTAGTGCAGTTAGTTTTAGTGTAGGGTCCTGCTCAAAAGAGTCCAACTTGTTGTGGTGGCAAGCTTCATATTTTTTGGCCAAAATTGTTTCTTTACTGTTAACTCTTGAAAGCACTAATGACACGGAATGCACTTTTCATGTGTGTAAGGTGCCCCACAATTTCTGATGGCTGCCCCAAATGTATTAAATACCTTATTCAGCTCTGTGTATACAAAGGATCATGTGGGAGCTTATGTCCATAATAGGGATGGTATTGACACAGCCCCAAATGATCCACAATGGCTCAAAATTGATACGGATCAGAAATATTTAAACAGAATAATGGTGAAAAAAGCGCCTGGACCAGGTGGCATACCCCGACTGGTCCTAAAAGAATAGAGTTTTGCCATTTTCAAACCATTGTTTCTAATTTTTAGGGACTATTTAATGACTGGAATAGTACCATTGGATTGGCGTAAGGCCAATGTGGAGCCTATATTAAAAAAAGGGATCAAAGTCTTTTTCTTTTAGTAACTATATACCTGTTAGTTTAACTTCTATAGTTAGGAAGATACTGGAAAGTTTAGTAAAAGGCCACATAGATGAGTTTTTGCTGTAAAGAAATATTTTAAAGGGTAACTCCACCTTCATGGAGAAAAAGAAGTAAATAAAGAAAAAATAATATATACATATAATACATAGGATGCATTAAGGTGAAAAAACTTGAACCTTACAACCCCTTTAATGCATAGAATGCATTAAATATAAAAAAAAAAAAAAAGACCTTCTGACTTCACAACCCCTTTAAGTATGCCATCCAGTTCTGGGCATCAGTCCTCATGAAGGATGTGCTGGAACTAGAGAAAGTCCAGAGAAAAGCAACAAAGCTAATAAAGGGACTAGAGGACCTCAGCTATGAGGAACAACTACAAGTATTAAACGTATTCTCTCTGGAGAAGAGACGATTGAGAGGAGAAATTATAGTGATGTACAAATACCTTACTGGTGACCCCAGCATAGGGAAAAAAACGTTTCAGTGGGAGGGAGTTTAAAAAGACACGCAGCCTGTACTGAATTGAAACTGGAAGAGAAGCGGTTCTTTGCTGTCAGAGTGGTAAGAATGTAGAATTCTCTTACACAAGCATTGGTATCAACAGGGAGTCAATAGTTTAAAAAAACTATTAGATGAGCACCTTAACAATCGCAACATACAGGGATATCAGAATTACTATTGACATAAACACACACACACACAACACAGGTTGAACTAGTTGGACTGGTGTCTTTATTCAACCTTACCAACCATGTAACTATGTAACCCTCTGGTGTCTTTCAGTTTATTGTAACTATGCACTAAAATGCATACATTTATTGTCAATACCTTCTACATTTAAATCAGGGTATTCTAAACAATCTGTTGTATTTTTAAAATAACCAAACATAACTAATGTTTTAGTTTGTCCAAGATTACATACTGTACATTTAATCTAGTACCCCATATTTTTTTAAAACTGGCAGAGGTCTAAATGTTTTGTTAAAGTAATTCTAAAGTAATTTTTTTTTCTCAAAAATAACAAAACATGTCATACCTACCTGCTCTGTGTATTGGTTTTGCACAGAGTAGCCCGCACCTTCACTTTTGGGGTCCCCCACTGGGGTCTTAGCTCCTCCTGTTCTCTGAGTGCCCCCATAGCAAGCCACTTGCAATGGGGTCACCGGGCAGGCCCGGGGTCTATTGACATGCGCAGTGCTCACAGGATTTGATTGACAGAAGCGGAAACCAATGGGTCCCACTGCTGCCGAGCCTTATGCGAGAGAGGCAGGAGAGGCGAGAGAAGATCATCACTTCTGCAGGCGGGCACAGCTCTGGATCAAGATTGGGCTCAGGTAAGTATTTAAGGGGAGGCTGGGGGAGCGGACATTGAACGTTTTTTTTTTACCTTAATGCATAGAATGCATTAGGCCCCTTTCACACTGGGGCGTTTTTTAAGGCAGTACAGCGCTAAAAATAGCGCCTGTATACCGCCTGAAAAAATCCTGCCCCATTCACTCCAGTGTAAAAGCTGGCGGGCTTTCACACTGGAGCGGTGCGCTAGCAGGACGGCAAAAAAAAGTCCTGCTAGCAGCATCTTTGGAGCACACCGCTCCTATACCGCTCCTTCCCATTGATTTGAACGGGAAACCGCGGCAATACCGCCGCAAAGCGCCGCTATGGCGGCGCTCTGCGGGGGTCTTTAACCCTTTTTCGGCCGCTCGCGGGGGGTAAAACCGCACCGCGAGCGGCCGAATACCGCGGTTAAAACGATGGTAAAGCAGCGCTAAATATAGCGCTGCTTTACCATCACCGCGGCTCCCCGCCCCAGTGTGAAAGGGGCCTTAGAGTAAAAAAACTTTTACCTTTTACAGCCACTTTAGAAACCAGCAGTCTAGCACTTAAATAACAGGTGTGAATGCTGCTGGGGTAAGTAATTGTCCAACTATAGAGCATGTCAAAATACTGGAAAGACAATAAAAAGCTGTAAATGTTTTCATAGGTTTAATGTAAAACTCTCTGGTGTATATCCAACCTTGCATTTTACAAATTAGAGACAACTTTAGAAGTTAGTTTGCCTTTAAACACACATTTATTGCTGTAAATCTGCATTGACCTGTGTGCCATGAAGCTTTTTCTACCACTGCAAACAAGCATTTCACACTTTATCTCAAAGAAGTCAGTGAAGCTTGTCAGACACAGACTGATTCAGCATCTGAATACACAATGGTAAGAATCAAGACAATGGTTCATATCAGTATGTGGGGACCTCTGTTCAATTGGAAAGGCAATCCATATGGATTTCCCCAAGGTGATAGCTGAGATACTCACGTTGTGCAAGCAGCAGACTGTAAAATTGCAAAACTCTGTTTCTAATTTAGATGAGGCTTGATTAAAATAGAACCTTTTAAAGAAAATCACCAGAATAAAAGAATATAATAGCCCATTTTATTTTCTAGTTGCAATCCATTTGCAGGTTAAAAAGCATGAATTATAAAAAAAAAATTAAACTGGTAGACCATCAATACAATATGCAGCAATGTCAGCAGAATTACCATAGATAATAACTGGCAGCAAAGAACCAAAAATATAAATTATGAAGTTTTTCTGTATATGCAAACATTTTATTTTTTGGCTTTCATAATCCATACTGGACTGGATTTAAAGGGTAAAACCATATAATATTGAAATTTCAGTAGAATGAGTTACCCTATGGCTACTATGGATGAGCATGCTGCTTACAATTATTATTTATTATTATTATACACGATTTATATAGCACCAACAGTTTACGCAGCGCTTTACAATGTAGAGGGGGAAAGAACAATTACAGTACAGTTCATTACAGAAGGGACAGGAGGGCCCTGATCCTAGAGCTTACATTCTAAAGGGAGGGGGTGGTGGTACAAAAGGTATTAGATGCGGGGAATGATTTGTTGGGGGTGACTCTGGGACAGTTGTTAGTTGGGTGTGGGATTGGCTTCCCCGAATAAGTGAGTTTTCAGGAAACTCCTAAAGGTGGACAGGTTAGGGGCTGATTGGACATACCGGGGCAGGGAGTTCCAGAGGATGGGAGAGGCTCTGGAGAAGTCCTGAAGGCGAGCTTCTGAGGAGGTAACAAGTGAGCCAGAGAGCAGGAGGTCCTGGGAGGAGCGGAGGGGGCGATTTGGACAATATCTGTAGATGAGGTTGGTGATATAGCTTGGGGTGATGTTGTGGATGGCCTTGCATGTTGGTGTTAGTATTTTGAATTTTATACGGTGGGGTAGGGGAAGCCAGTGAAGGGATTGGCAGAGAGGAGCAGCAGTCACGGATCAGTTAGTGAGGTGTATTAGTCTAGCAGCAGCATTCATAAAAGACAGAGGGGGGAAAGCCTGCGTAAGGGTAGGCCATTAAGAAGAGAGTTGCAGTAGTCAAGGTGTCATTAGTCAGAAAGCGTCAAATTCTAGAGATGTTGCAGAGGTTAAGAAGGCAGGATTTAGCCAGTGATTGGATGCAGGGGCTGAAGGAGAGGTCAGAGTCAAGGATTACACCCAGCACCCTGGCATGTGTGGAGGGACCAATGATTGTGCTGTTGATCTTAATGGCAAAGCCATGGGGGGTGGGGGTAGGAAGTAGGAAATATAACAAGCTCAGTTTTAGAAAGATTGAGTTTGAGAAAGTGGTGCGACATCCATACCGATGTCATTCAGTAAGTTTGAGATCCGTGAGGAGATCGAGGGGGGTGAGTTGAGGAGTGGAGAGATAGATCTGGGTGTCATCCGCGTGGAGGTGGTATTGGAAGCCATGGGAGGTTATCAACTGGCCCAGGGAAGAGATATAGAGTGAGAATAGGAAGGGCCCAAGGACGGAGCCTTGGGGTACCCCAACAGAAAGAGGAAGAGGAACAGAGGGGATGGAGTTGTAAGTGACACTGAAAGTGTGCTGAGATAAGTAAGAGGGGAACCAGGATAAAGCAGAATCACGGAGGCCAAGGGAGTGTAGTTTGCTGAGGAGGAGCAGGTGGTCAAGTGTCGAAGGCAGCAGAGAGGTCTAAGAGTATGAGTATGGACTAATGGCCATTGGTTTTAGTAGTTAGTAGGTCATTGGTGAGTTTTAGTAGGGCAGTTTCAGTGGAATGTTGTGGACGGAAGCTGGACTGTAGGGGTTTGAGAAGGTTTTTGTCCATTAGGTAGCAACTCATTCAGTCATGGACAAGGCGTTCGATGAGCTTGGAGGCAAATGGGAGCAGGGAGATGGGGCTTAAGTTATTAAAACAGGGTTTTTTTTAAGTATGGGGGTAAACAGTGCATGTTTGAGCGTGGAAGGAAAGGTGCCTGAGGAGAGGGAGAGGTTGAAGATGTGGGTTAGGGAGTTTAGGATAGAGAGGGAAGGTGGTCGCAGTAATTGTGAGGGGACAGTTGGTGAGGTGGGCCATGGAGAGGAGTTTATCAACTTTGTCGGTGGTAACTGGGCAGAAGGAGGATAGTATTGAGTGTGGTGTTGGACCTGATGTGTTAGGTAGGGGAGGAAGTTGAATCTCCTTGCGAATTGTGTTGATTTTGCTTTTGAAATGGATGGCAAACTGTTGAGCGGTAAGCAAGTTGATGGGTGGGGGCAGTGGGGGTGAAGTAAGGAATTAAGGGTAGAAAAGAGTTGACAAGGTTTGGATGAGAGGGTTTTGATGCGAGTGTTGTAGTAGGTTTGTTTAGTAGTGTGGAGTCAGGAGTTGTATTTGAGAAGGGCAGATTTGTAGAGGGTAAAGTCTTGCAGGGATTTCGATTTACGACATGTTCGCTCAAGAGCACGGCTGCGTCTCTTGAAACTTCTGGTGTCGTCTGTTTGCCAGGGCTGTGGCAGATGAGGCCTGGTTCTGCGTGTAGAAAGAGGAGCAAGTACATCTAGGGAGGATGTCAGCATGCTACAAGTGTGTTGGACAGACTTGTAGCAAACTGTTATGCCGTGTACACACGGTCGGACTTTCTGGCAAAAAAAAGTCCAATGGGAGCTTTTCATCGGACATTCCAACCATGTGAATATGCCCCATCGGACTTTTTCTGCTGGCATTTCTGACGTACTAAATATAGACAGTTCTAAATCTTTCCGTCTGAAATGCCAACCCGTTGGCAAGTCCGACCGTGTGTACGGGGCATCACAAACAGGATGTTTTTGTTTATTTATTTTTGGTCTGTTCCCCATTCACTGTCATTCGCCTAGGCGAATAATGTCAGTGCCCCCGGTGCCTCCTTGGATATGTGATGTTTATATTCGAGGAGGCACAGGGAGCCCTGGCAATCCCCCCATTCACCAATGGAGAAGGGGTCGGGTCTGGCAGCATGTCATCGTTAGGCCGGCCAGAACCTGGAAGAGCAGGAGCAGTCTCCCTATGATGTCACAGATGAACATGGCGGAATGGGACCTGGCAGTGGCTTCAGAGAAGAGGATCTCAGCAGGACAACACTGGATTATTTATATTGGTGAGTATCTGAAGTGTGTCCAGCTAGGCATTAGGTAAGCAGGGGGGAACAAAAAAATAAAAAATCAGATGGAGGGTGAAATTCCTCTTTAATGACATGGCTATTTGTTTGGGGGTCGCTTTCCTGCAGCAGAATTCATTTGGAGCCAATTACAAGCTTCCATGATGGTATGTCATGATAAATAAGTATCTGCTTGTATTTCCTAGCATTGAGGACACCATTGACCCTGACCAAATCTTCAGCTCCTTAGCCCCAAATTTGCAAGACACATACACTACGCTTCACTTTTTCCTGCAGACAATCAATATTGTACCACTTTCCAGCCCTTCAGTGAACAAACAGCCTTTTGCTACAGCCAAATATTTCAATTTTAACTAATCAGTCCAGAGCATCTGCTGCCATTTTTCTACACTACAGTTCTTGTTTCATGCTTTTATGCATAGTTGAGTCACTTAGTCTTGTTTCCATGTCAGATGAATGGCTTTTTGGCCGCAATTCTTCCATGCAGACCACTGTCTGGCCAGACTTTTCTGGACAGTAGATGGATGTACCTGGGTCCCACTGGTTTCTAAAAGTTCTGTGCTGATGGCACTGCTGGACATCTTCTGATGTCAAAAGGGAGTAAACATTAATGTGTCTTTCATAAGATTCCCTGGCCGACTGCTGTGTCCATGTTCCTCAATGTTGCCTGTTTCTTGGTGCTTCTTCAAAAGAGCTTGAAGAGCACATCTTGAAACCCCAGTCTGCTCTGAAATCTTTGCCTGGGAGAGACCTTGCTGATGCAGTACAACTACCTTGTGTCTGGCTGCTGTGCTCAGTCTTGCCATGGTGTATGTATGACCTGTGACATGAAACTGTCTTCCACAACCTCACCTTAGTAGCAGTTTGTCTGTTCCTCACCCAGTTTTAATGATGCTGGTTTGAAGCCAAAGGGTAGTTACACAATATATTGATTTTATTTAGATTTTACTTTGTTCACTTACTTTGCATTTTCTAAAGTGATAAAAATAAAGAATTTCAAAAGCATTTCTTCACACCTGCCTAATACTTTTGTACAGTACTATAGTTACCAGCAAATGTCCTTAAATTGGTGATTTTTATGGGTTTCTTTATTTATTTTAATCATCCAATAGGAGGTATTGCTTTTATAACACAGTATATTATTCTGACTAAAGAAAGCAATTTACCAATAACAGCAAGGGATCATGCTCATACAGATAATATAAAGCAGCCTTTTCCAACCTTGTCCCCCAAAAGAAACCCTTGAAATAATTTTCAGGTCTAGGGGAATCCCTGCTAAAAATTAATTCATCAGGGGTCAGTGGGGAAAAAAAATGAGGAAGAATGCCACCCTTACAGTGGTGATCAGAATGCCACTGTTATGCCGTGTACACACGACCAGACTTTTCGACGGACTAGGTCCGACGGTCTTTCCGACGGACTTTCGGTGGAGTGCCGATGGACTTTCCGAATGAACGGACTTGGCCACACACAATCACACTAAAGTCCGATGGATTTGAACGTGATGACTTACGACCGGACTAGAATAAGGAAGTTCGTAGCCAGTAGCCAATAGCTGCCCTTGCGTTGTTGTTTGTCCGTCGGACTAGCATACAGACGAGTGGATTTCTCGATAGGAACTGGGTCCGACGGAGTACCGTCGGAAAATTTTTAAACATGTTCTATTTCTAAAGTCTGTCAATTTTTTCGACAGCAAAAATCCAAAGGAGCCCACACACGATTGAATTGTCCGACGGATTCGTTCCGTCGGACCTTTGCTGTTGAAAAGTCTGCTCGTGTGTACGCGGCATTACAGACAGCTAAAGGATAATTGGTGTCTTGCAGGTGGCTCTGCCAAGTGACGTTGATCCCCAGTACTATGCAGACAACATCAAATAGGAGGTCAATCAGCTACAGCTTAGGGAACCTACGGCCGTCTCTGGAGGATTCCTAGCATTCCATGGAACCCTGGTTCAGGATGGCTGCTCTAAAGCTAGAATACTAGAATACTAGAAAAGGAGACCCCAAGCTGCAAAATGAAGGAACTCTTCCCTCTTATAGTGGTATTAAACCCAAAAGCAAACAATTATCATATTGCAGCTTACCAGGTCTTAGATGTGATGACTGCATTAGTTTACTTTGTTAGACTTTCTTTCCATTTTTTTTTACCTGGTGATCCTGACAGTAAGTGTATAAGTTAACAGTGTTGAGACAAACCCTTTATCACTGACAGTAGTTCTTACAATGGTCAGCTTTATTTCTTCATGTAAAAACTGTATCCCCATAGAAACAAAAATGTTGCTGTAGCTGCAGAATGAGCTGAAGTTTGGCTTCTGTTTGTCAGTGTATCTAAATCTGTTACTACATCTAACACCCCCCTCCCCTCATACTTACAATGCTGTTGTCCAAAGGTTCCCCTGTGCTCCTTCATCTAGAGTGGGAGTACTGTAATACAGGAGTTGTGTTACCTGATCACCTGTTGAACACAAAGGATACAAATACTAAAAAAAGAACACTATTGGTTTTGGTTTTAATACTGCTTTAAGTTTTCAGTTGGCAAGTTTTATCAAAGTAGAGTAGACTTTTTGGGACAAATAAAACAGTTTGTAAATGTTACTGGTAAGCCAGTGATAATAATAATAATAGATTTTTCTTTACAGATTTCTACTCGCTCTGTGGCTTTTTACTTATTTGTTGTGGACAACAGAATGGGCAGAAAATAGTACTTGCCCTCCTTAAAGAGGTGTATCCCTTAAAAAAAAATACTGCAGCTGCTGACTTTTAATAATCGGACACTTACCTGTCACAGGGTCCAGCGATGCGGGGGGGTCAAAGCTCCGCTAGCCCCCGATCCCATTGCAACTGTGGGCACCCGGCTGTGGCTTCACAGCCGGGCACCCACTGCGCATGCGCGAGCGGCGCTGTGCGCCGTGATTGGCCGCACAGTGATCTGGGACACTTGACAGGTCCCAGCTGACTGGGGAGCCCTTCCTGCACCGAGGGGAAGTGATGTCACCAGCCGAGGCTACGCAGGAGGCAGACTACGAGGGACCCCATAGCAACAGGCATTTAGAGGTATGTAACAAAAAAAAAAATTCCAATAATTTTATTTATTTATTTTTTATTATTTTTAAGCCTTTTTTTTGTTTTAGGGGGAAACACCACTTTAAGCTGCAAAGTATAGGTAAATACTATAAATGCATAATTATACTATGGAAAAAGAAAAATGAAATTGGAAGTTATACATAAACCCAGGAGCACCATTTGCATGCAAAGTGCTGTAGCTTACATCCACCTATTTGCTATTTTCACCTCTGTCCACCCCGGAGTGGAGGTGTGTTCTTTCTATTGTACCTGCTGTATTGTAGATAATGTGAAATAACTGAACAATTTACCAAGGGGTATAAAAACCTCTTTGTAGCGGCTAAAGCAGGTCTGGGTAATCAAGCTTCAAGATCTCACTGCTGGAGTCTCAAAAAGATATGAAAAGCTGGTTGCTGGTTTATCTGTATTTCTTCACAAATGGTTACAATGTCATTGAGGACATTGTAGCAGTCTCTGCTGTATGATAGTAAAGCGAAAAGAGAGAGACAAATATATTTTTACATTAACCTGTGATGTTAGCTGTTACCAAAAGTCCAGTTATTGTGAGAACAAATGAAGTGAAAATGCCTCATAATATACATATGTATTCAGTAAATGATAATGTGCACACATCTATGATATGGTAAAGACTATTTATATAGTAGTAGAGTAGATTTACATCTAGCTATGGGAAGGTACCCATCGTTAGGCTAAATATCTACTATTAGGACTTGTTTATACCTGCATTATGTGCCTTATCTCCTAAAGACCGCACGGTTGCAGACTGGTTATGCCATGGCCTGAATCATTTAAATGGGTGCCAGGGGCGTAACTATAGGGGGTGCAGCAGTCGCAAGCGCAACCGTGCCCTGTGCTGCAAGGGGCCCATGCTGCCCCTCCTCATATGGCCGGTGGCAGCATAGGCGGGGAGGCACCAGGCGCATGGGTGGCTGGAGGTGGGGGGTGACTAGCAGAGCTCCATGCTAGACTACCGCACTGGCTGCTTTTTAGTTGTGCATTCCCCACACAACCTGTGTCCTCTGCCGCTCCTCCGGGTCCCCCTCTCCTGCTCCATGCAGTGCTGCTCAGTTTTAATACTGCTTTAAGTTTTCAGTTGGCAAGTTTTTTCAAAGTAGAGTAGACTTTTGTGGGACAAATAAAACAGTTTGTAAATGTTACTGGTAAGCCAGTGATAATAATAATAATCGATTTTTCTTTACAGATTTCTATTCGCTCTGTGGCTGAAGAACGGGGAGAGGTCTGTGTAAACAAACCTCTCCCTGCGCTTCCTACACTGTCTGTCACTGATCTGCTGTTCCCTGTCATCGGGAAAGCCGATCAGTGATGTCAGACGTCAGCCACGCCACGCAAAAAATTAAAACCGCAGGGGTGATCAAATACCACCAAAAGAAAGCTCTATTTGTGGGAAAAAAAGGACGCCAATTTTGTTTGGGAGCCACGTCGCACGACCGCACAATTGTCAGTTAAAGCGACGCAGTGCCGAAACGCAAAAAGGGGCCTGGTCCTTTGGCTGCAAATTGGTCCGGGGCTGAAGTGGTTAAAGAGGTGTATCCCTTAAAAAAAAAACTTAAAGTCAGCAGCTACAAATATTGCAGCTGCTGACTTTTAATAACCGGACACTTACCTGTCACAGGGTCCAGCGATGCGGGGGGTCGAAGCTCCGCTAGCCCCCCCGATCCGCTGCACAGCCGGGCACCCACTGTGCATGAGCGAGCGGCACCGCGCGCTGTGATTGGCCGCACACGTGACAGATCCCAGATGACTGGGGAGCCCTTCCTGCGCCGAGGGGAAGTGATGTCACCAGCCGAGGCTACGCAGGAGGCAGACTACGAGGGACCCCATAGCAACAGGCATTTAGAGGTATGTAAAAAAAAAAATTTTTCCAATTATTTTTTTTTTTAGGATTTTTAAGCCTTTTTTTTTTGTTTTAGGGGGAAACACCACTTTAAGCTGCAAAGTATAGGTAAATACTATAAATGCATAATTATACTATGGAAAAAGAAAAATGAAATTGGAAGTTATACATAAACCCAGGAGCACCATTTGCATTCAAAGTGCTGTAGCTTACATCCACCTATTTGCTATTTTCACCTCTGTCCACCCGGAGCGGAGGTGTGTTCCTTCTATTGTACCTGCTGTATTGTAGATAATGTGAAATAACTGGACAATTTACCAAGGGGTATAAAAACCTCTTTGTAGCGGCTAAAGCAGGTCTGGGTAATCAAGCTTAAAGATCTCACTGCTGGAGTCTCAAAAAGATATGAAAAGCTGGTTGCTGGTTTATCTGTATTTCTTCACAAATGGTTACAATGTCATTGAGGACATTGTAGCAGTCTCTGCTGTATGATAGTAAAGCGAAGAGAGAGAGACAAATATATTTTTACATTAACCTGTGATGTTAGCTGTTACCAAAAGTCCAGTTATTGTGAGAACAAATGAAGTGTGAATGTGAACATGCCTCATAATATACATATGTATTCAGTAAATGATAATGTGCACACATCTATGATATGGTAAAGACTATTTATATAGTAGTAGAGTAGATTTACATCTAGCTATGGGAAGGTACCCATCGTTAGGCTAAATATCTACTCTTTGGACTTGTTTATACTTGCATTATGTGCCTTAACTCCTAAAGACCGCACGGTTGCAGACTGGTTATGCCATGGCCGGAATCATTTAAATGGGTGCCAGGGGCGTAGCTATAGGGGGTGCAGCAGCCGCAAGCGCAACCGGGCCCTGTGCTGCAAGGGGCCCATGCTGCCCCTCCTCATATGGCCGGTGGCAGCATAGGCGGTTAGGCACCAGGCGCATGGGTGGCTGGAGATGGGGGGTGACTAGCAGAGCTCCATGCTCGACTACCGCACTGGCTGCTTTTTAGTTTTGCACTCCCCACACAACCTGTGTCCTCAGCAGCTCCTCCGGGTCCCCCTCTCCTGCTCCATGCAGTGCTGCTCAGTCCGGTGTCTGTCCTCCCCAGTCCAGTCCCCTGAGTCCGGCTCACACTGCACTGCATGCTTCTCCTGGGCAAACAAACTTTAAGCACACAGATGCAGTGCAGCCCTATGAAAGCCGGCTACCCAAAGGACACTGCAGGCTTTTCTGCCAGCACCCCCCCTCCTCCCCGTCATACACAGATGTTGACAGGTCTTTCTGGGAGATATGTCCCCTAAGGACAGGGACCCCATCTCCCCTGGGGACAGGGTCCAGTTCTCCCTAAAGGACAGGGACCCCCATTTCCCTTGGGGACAAGGACCCCATCTCCTCTGGGGACAGAGCCAACTTCTCCCCAGAGGACAGGGACCTAATTTCCAGTGAGGACAGGGACCCCATTTTCCATGGGGACAGGGACCCCTTCTCACCTGAGGACAGGGACCCCTTCTCACCTGGGGACAGGGACCCCATCTCCAATGGGGACCCCATCTCCCCTGGGAACAGGGCCCACTTCTCCCCAGAGGACAGGGACCCCATTTCCCTTGGCAGCAGGAACCCCTTCTCACATGGGGACAGGGACCCCATCTCCCCTAAGGACAGGGACCCCATTTCCCCTGGGGACAGGACCCACTTCTCCCCAGAGGACAGGGACCCCATTTCCCTTGGGGACAAGGACCCCATCTCCCCTAATGTAAAGGACCCCATCTCTCCCCTGGGGACAGGGACCCCATTTCCCTTGGCAGCAGGAACCCCTTCTCACATGGGGACAGGGACCCCATCTCCCCTAAGGACAGGGACCCCATTTCCCCTGGGGACAGGACCCACTTCTCCCCAGAGGACAGGGACCCCATTTCCCTTGGGGACAAGGACCCCATCTCCCCTAATGTAAGGGACCCCATCTCTCCCCTGGGGACAGGGACCCCATCTCCCCTGGGGACAGGGCCCACTCCTCCCCAGAGGACAGGGGCCCCATTTCCCTTTCCCTTCTTTATCTCAAAGGTGTAACATCATAGGTCTGTTTAGACCTCTGATATCTCACCAAAGTCCCCCAACGGGACTCCTAAAAAATTGTAAAAAATAATAAAAAAATAAAAATAATAAAAAAAACTGCTGATACCAGTGGTGGAACTACAGGGCTCACCAATGCTCTGTGACAACTGCCCTAAGGTGAGAGGCTAGTGAGCACAAGTCTAGGATTAGATCCACCTGCACCCACCTCCCCTTTCACGTGAAGAATACTGGTGTGGCCACAGCCACCTGTCTTTATCTTGCTGGGCCACTAAAAGACTGTTTTTTGGGATAAATGGACAATGTGCAATATTTCCTTCATTAATTTACTGCATGGGCAATATTATTCACTTTATTGTATGGGCATCACCAGTAATTTATTTGCAGGACACTATTTATTAGATTTATTCATCTATTTCTGATATTCACGTATTGGTTGGATTTTATTTCTATACACCCATTTATCACTATGGGAATGTAATTTTAATTTTAATATTTATGTATTTTATGTGTATTATTAGCCATTGTGCACTCACACTGTACATATATTAATTCACCATCATATTATTTATATATATATATATATCTATTAATTATTATTTATATGAGTGTCACTTTTAGCGCAAAATCATTTATTTTTCATTCATTTTGTGGTTTAGTGTTAACCATTAGATTTTGCGGCTATACACAAGAATTTTATTCTGTTATTAGGCACTGTTTTCACACTTTTCATCACGTGCTCCTTTTTCTAGTTTTTAGAGCGCGAAAGTCACTTTACTATGTTCTGTGGGCAATACTGTGTGCAATAAGGAGCAGTGGGGATGACAGTTTCACTATTTGGACAGTGCCAAGAGAAAGATCTCATTACTTTTTATTTTTTTTTATTCTGTCACAACTAGCATAATTTTCAACATCAGGTACTGAAATAACTTTTTTTGGATGGCGTGGTGATGGTCTGAGATGGTCATCTGATCATTATATTGTACACTAAGCCCACTGACAGAAGCACCTTACTGACATATTATAGTGCACACCCAAAGAACCTAAAAGACAGTATGCCCATTTCACAAGAAGTTTAAAAAAATGGGTTATCCTAGCACAATCCATAATCACATATTACAATTAGAAAGAACCAGATTCTTCACACCCAACTAGATAAATAAAATATTGAAAATATCTCTTTTATAACATGTTATCACCCCTTTGATGAAGAAAAAACATTTACTTTAATATTGCTATCCTTAAGGCTGACAAAATGTTAATGTCATTAACCACTTAAGGACCGCCTCACGCCGATATACGTCGGCAGAATGGCACGGCTGGGCACAATCACGTACCTGTACGTGTCTCTTTAAGAGCCCAGCCGTGGATCGCACACGCGCCGCCGGCGGCACGCACGCGACCCGGTCCTGAGCTCCGTGACTGCGGCCGCGGGACCAGCGGACCCAATCGCCGCTGGTGTCCCATGATCGGGTCACAGAGCTGAAAAACGAGGAGAGGTCTGTGTAAACAAACCTCCCCCTGTGCTTCCTAGCGCGACCGACACTGATCGTCTGTTCCCTGTCATCGGGACAGACGATCAGTGACATCAGACACCAAGCCACGCCCCCCACAGTTAAAAAAACACACACTTAACCCCTCCCCGCCCCCTATTGGTTAACTCCTTCACTGCCAGTGTCATTTACACAGGAATCAGTGCATTTAAATAGCACTGACTGCTATAAATGACAATGGTCCCAAAAATGTGTCAAAAATGTCCGATGTGTCCGCCATAATGTCGCAGTCACAATAAAAATCGCTGATCGCCGCCATTATTAAAAAATTTATAAAAATGCTATAAAACTATCCCCTATTTTGTAAACGATATAACCTTTGCGCAAACCAATCAATAATCGCTAATTGTGATTTTTTTTTACCAAAAATATGTAGAAGAATATGCATCGGCCTAAACTAAGGAAAAAAAATGTTTTTTTATATATTTTTTGGGGATATTTATTATAGCAAAAAGTAAAAAATATTGCATTTTTTTCAAAATTGTCACTCTATTTTTGTTTATAGCGCAAAAAATAAAAACCGTAGAGGTGATCAAATACCACCAAAAGAAAGCTCTATTTGTGGGA
>CM053033.1:32829003-32855067 GCA_028564925.1 Lithobates sylvaticus | reverse complement strand
GCCTCCGACGCTACCGATGGTGGCGGAGGGCGCGGGAGAGCAGCGGGAGGTTTGGGGGCACCTCTCCCGCCGCCGATAGCGGTGATCTCGCAGCAAATCAGCCGCGGAGACCACCGTTATCGTAATTACGACCGGCGCCTGAAGAGATGGATATCTCGGTTGTGGCAGCAGCTGCTGCCGTTACCGAGATATCCCTCTTCAAAAAAGGGACGTACATCGCCGTGCGCTGGTCGTAAAGTGGTTAACATACATGCTTAGCTTTCTGTATTTTGTTTCCATTACCAAGCAAAGCGACGTTCCAGTTTTTTTTTTTTTTTTTGGGGAACAGGTATTTCTGCCAATGCATTCAAAAAATCTGGTCCCCAAAGCAAAACCTGAGCCAACGCACCTGAAGACTCTTAAGTAGTAGATGAATATTGGAAAGATATTGGAGACTGTCTAGTTCTAAACGGTGATGAGATCATATAGTGATCCCAGTTTAGAGCTCTTCCTATATTTAACCACTAAATATGATGTACTAGAGCAGTGATGGCGAACCTATGGCACGCGTGCCAGAGCTGGCACACAGAGCCATCTCTGTGGGCACACGAGAGGGTCCAGGACACAGCTAGAGGTCTTGATCTCCTCTCAGCCCCCCTCCCTCTCTTTCAGCCCCCCTCTTTTTCCGTCCCCCCCTCTTTGTGTCCCCCTCTCTCTCAGCATCTCTCTCTCTGTCCCTCTTCTCTCTCTCTCTGTCCCCCTTCTCTTTCTCTGTTCCCCCTCTCTCACACCCCTCTCTCTCTGTCCCCCATCTCTCGCTCTCTCTGTCCCCCCTCCCTCTCTCTCTCTGTTCCTCCTCTCTCTCAGCATTTCTCTCACACCCCTCTCTCTGTCCCCTCTCCCTCTCTCAGCTCCCTCTCTCAGCCCCCCTCTCTCAGCCCCCCTTTCTTTCAGCATATCTCTCACACCCCTCTCTCTCTGTCCCCCATCTCTCACTCTCTCTGTCCCCCCTCCCTCTCTCTCTCTGTTCCTCCTCTCTCTCAGCATTTCTCTCACACCCCTCTCTCTGTCCCCTCTCCCTCTCTCAGCCCCCCTCTCTCTCAGAATATCTCTCACACCCCTCTCTATGTTCCCCCTCTCTTTCAGCATATCTCTCACACCCCTCTCTCTCTGTCCCCTCTCCATCTCACACACCCCTCTCTCTTTCTCTCTCTCTCTCACCCCCCTCTCTCTCTCTCTCACACAACCCCTCTCTCTCTCTCACACAACCCCTCTCTCTCTCTCACACACCCCTCTCTCTCTCACACACACACACACACACACAACCCCTCTCTCTCTCACACAACCCTCTCTCTCTCTCACACAACCCCTCTCTCTCTCTCTCACACACACACACACAACCCCTCTTTCTCTCTCTCACACACACACACAACCCCTCTCTCTCTCTCACACAACCCCTCTCTCTCTCTCTCTCACACACACAACCCCTCTCTCTCTCTCTCACACACAATCCCTCTCTCTCTCACACAACCCCCTCTCTCTCTCACAATCCCTCTCTCTCTCACACAACCCCTCTCTCTCTCACACAACCCCTCTCTCTCTCTCTCTCTCTCTCTCACACACACAACCCCTCTCTCTCTCTCACACACACACACACACACACACACAACCCCTCTCTCTCTCACACAACCCCTCTCTCTCGTGAATTGCTGTGTTGGCACTTTGCAACACAAAACCAATGTATTTGTTTCAGTTTTGGCACTCGGGCTCAAAAAGGTTCGCCATCACTGTACTAGAGCATCCCTAGATGCACAGAAAGAAAGACAAGCAATGCTAAGCTAGTGTACTCAGGTTGCACCAAGGCTCCCGTAGTGCTTGTTACTACAGGGGCCATGCCATGCCAGTCGTTTTGAAAGCAAAGATTTGTAGCAGCTATTAGCAGCAAAAGAGTTTCTTCTGTAGCTGAATACAATAAATAAATGTCTGTGTGGGTACAAATTGCTAGTATGGTATGGTCAGCAGCTGCATTAACAAACAACAGTAACTACTAAAGACATTAAACCTCTGTAAATATGTCGTTTCAAACACATAGACCAAGCTAGACATTACAAGCACGCTGTAACATTCTTTCTTTGACTTGAGTTTAACATTTTATAGTATCAAAACACTGAGGAGGTCAATTCTGTAGCTGCTAAAAATCACTGCTGCTAAACAGCTCACATAATATGTTGCCAACTAAAGTTAATTGTGAATTATATTACTTGTATTGTTGAAATTACAACCCAAGTCACTATACTGTTTGAGGTAGAGTTCTGCAGGGATCTTCAAAATGTATGTTTGCACATATGATAGGTCATACAACGTCCATACATACTTATTCCATACTCAGGGCCGGTGCTACCACTAGGCAAACTAGGCAACTGCTGCCTAGGGTCGCCCAGCCACAGGTGTTCCTACTCTCTTCTCTCTCCAGCAAGCAACTAAGTCTCAGCATCAGCAGGCAGCCGCCGCTCCGTTCGCACATAGTGTCAGAGGCGCAGTGGCGGCGGAGGATTGTGTCTGTGTCCTAACTCCCAAATGAATGGAAGCAAGCAAACATTAATTGATGGGCACTGGTAGGCTGCATTGATGGGTGCTGGTGAGGCTGAATTGATGGGTGCTGGTGAGGCTGCATTGATGGGCGCTGGTGAGGCTGCAGTTGATGGGCACTGGTAAGGCTGCAGTTGATGGGCGCTGGTAAGGCTGCATTTGATGGACGCTGGTGAGGCTGCATTTGATGGACGCTGGTGAGGCTGCAGTTGATGGGAGCTGGTGAGGCTGCAGTTGAAGGGAGCTGGTGAGGCTGCAGTTGATGGGAGCTGTGAGGCTGCATTTGATGGGCACTGGTAAGGCTGCATTTGATGGGCGCTGGTAAGGCTGCATTTGATGGACGCTGGTGAGGCTGCATTGATGGGAGCTGGGAGGCTGCAGTTGATGGGAGCTGGTGAGGCTGCAGTTGATGGGAGCTGGTGAGGCTGCATTTGATGGGAGCTGACGAGGCTGCATTTGATGGGAGCTGACGAGGCTGCATTTGATGGGAGCTGGTGAGGCTGCATTTGATGGGAGCTGGTGAGGCTGCAGTTGATGGGAGCTGGTGAGGCTGCAGTTGATGGGAGCTGGTGAGGCTGTATTTGATGGGAGCTGGCGAGGCTGCAGTTGATGGGAGCTGGCGAGGCTGCAGTTGATGGGAGCTGGTGAGACTGCAGTTGATGGGAGCTGGTGAGGCTGCATTTGATGGAAGCTGGTGAGGCTGCAGTTGATGGGAGCTGGTGAGGCTGCATTTGATGGGCGGTTTATTAAAAAGGTGGGGTATATATGGGCAGGGCAAATGGGGTGGAGTCAGGGGTGGAGCCAGGGGGGCAGCAAAATGAGGTTTTGCCTAGGGTATCAAAATTCCTTGCACCAGCCCTGTCCATACTTTTTCCAGTATTGGCACTAGTATTGGGTCGATTCTCCTGCTGACCCTGTTTCTGTGAGCTTTGGAGGGAGACAATGGGGAATTCATCCCTAATAAACTCCAAATTCCCAAACTGTTTCAAAGTTTTTAGTTCTATTTTCTGCAATGTAAAATAATAAATGTAAATGGCAATGGTGGGGCCCCTTTGTAGCAGCTCTGCAAAATTGCAAAGTCTGAATCAGTTAAAAGAAACCAAATTGTGATTCAGCCCCACAGAATTGTAAGAAAAAAAAATAAATAACCATTTTGGTGAGTTGACTTTGTAAATGCTCTATCTCCATGTGTGCAGGCATTCTGCAAAGCAATACTATACTATATTGACCTAGTCTTTCTGTACACACTGAAATGAACAGTGTCTGTTTAAACTAATTAATCTGTGTCTCATCCCCTATGGAACATTTTTAAGGTTTGAAGTAAAGTTCTTGAGGGAATTAAATTGCTCACAAGCATTTCTTTTGAGATGTGTCTGGCTGTTGTGTCTAATATGATTAGAAGGTTTGTGTTCATCCCACTGGTACTGTAATGTCTATATAAAAAGTGGAGATTGCTTTTAATGCGGCCCACATTGGACCGTCATCGATACATCAAACTCTGAAATGTGTCGGTTCTCTAAGTGATCCCAAACTGGGATATGCTGCAATAAAACCTAACAGTGGTTAAGGCCCTTCTACCAACAACTAAAAGTATTTGGCTTTAATAGTGTAGCGGTCACACTTCAACAAGTGTGCGCTATTAGTGGAAATTTAGTTTTTTCCTCAGAACTGTAATGGAGTTCTGGGGGTTAATTGTACAGGAATTACTTTGGCATCAGTCTGGTTGGGCTGTGCTAAGGTTCCGCCTGGTCATAGGTGCAGTGATGTACCCATGACAGGCCGAGAACCAGGCCTGGTTGGAGGTCTTAGGTACCAATCTTTCCCGAGCCAATCAGTGGGCGCGTCTGGCCCTGCTGCGTAGTCTGGGAAGGGGTACTTAAGGGGCTGAAGACACGTGTTTGGGGTTCGGCCACAGCTATTGGTTCCTGGTTCTGGTCCCGGGGGTCCCGGGCCTAGGAGCATTTGCCGTCCCGCAAGCATGGTCAATCTGACCAGCCTCACAGGCCCTCATGGTCTGGGGTGGGGATCCGTCTGTTCCCGAGTCTCGGAGCTGGCTAGTCCGAGGCCCAGTAACTGAAGGAGGATTCAAAGGCGTCCCGGTGTGCTCTCAGTATTGGAGGGACACGGCAACTCGTACAAGTGACCAGGGGAGGACTCAACAAGCTGGCTGCTCAGTAAGAGGCTGGAGGCTGAGTTGTATGGACACTAAAGAATCCACATTTCCCACAGTGCTGCCAAGGAGACAGAGAAAGTTCCAGGTACTGTGAGAAAGGTTCCTATTCATCTTAAGTTACAATTTAGTCTGTGGCAGAGACTTTTGCAAAGTTTCCGGATCACATGTTGGCTGCTAGATCTCTGGCTAGAGGTTTATCCGGCAGTGAAGCACCCAGCTGCAAGTGGCTACTCTGTGGGTTTGATTAGAGACATTCAGTGGATGTCAGCAGTTCAAAGTGCCTGAGTTTATCACCCGTGCCCTCTATTCCGATCAGAGACTGTGTTATGTTGGATGTTACCACTGCAAATAAAAACCTTGAAAAGGTCTTTTATGTGTCAGCATCTGAAGTCATTGGGTACTAACCCTCGCCCCTGGAGAATTACTGACAAGCCACGAGGAGGTAACTGGAAAGCCCAAAAGTCAAGGCCGCCCCTCAAGGGGTTATGGCCGCTACAATAGGTTACGTGTAGATGTCTAGTCTAGTTTGAGTATTAGCAACTAGGGGTATCTGATACTCAAACTAGCTGATTTAGTAAGAGATGTGCTTTGTGTGCATGTTTACCTCCACCGCCAACAACTATGACATGCTAAGGAGGAAGTGTGTCTCCAAAATCACTGAATTCCTCCACACGTGCTTTGTCTGTTAGAACTACATTGGCATCATAATTAGGGTTAATTAGGGTTTTCCTTTCTGAAATTTCACTGGGGTTATGTTATGTAGTCAGTTTAGATGCCAACAGTTCTTAGCAGGGTTCCTCTTTAGCAGAGTGTTGTATTTGTACGTTTAACTTATCCCTGACATTAATGAGGCAGCCAGAGATGTCAGTTTGTTGGTAAATCTAGAATGAAAACCTGCCACAAATATTCTTCCCCTCTTTACCGGTCATCAAATCAGATCACTGAATATGCCTTTTTGCAGCGCTGAAGGCTTTTAAGGGTTTAACGCAAATTAGAGGTAACCATGGTTACATAAATCTTGTTTTTATAACTTCTTACTCATGTACTCTTAGCACATCACGTACAGCAGTAAATACTGTTTTGCTAATATTTTGGTTAACCTATGTAAAGGGCATAGCAATGAAGTATATGTCAATTCAAACACTTGCATTTATACAGGAGTTCCTAAACAATTTGATCGTATTTATCTTAAAGAGGAAGTAAACCCCGATGGGTTTTACTTCCTCTTTTGCTCCCTGTATAGCCTGCAATTAAAAAGCATAATGGGCTAGTATGAATTGCTTACTAGCCCATTATGTACCACTTACCTGCAAAAGAATTCAGCGACGTCCCCTGTGTGGGGCCGCGGACTCCGGCTCTGTGATTTGCCGGAGCCGCGTGACGTCACGCCCGCGCATGCGCACAGGAGCCGCGATCTTCGGCATATGCTAGGGAAGAAATGGCCTTTAGTTTAGTTTCTTCCCTGCGCATGCGCCGTAGCAGTTTCCGGCAGACTACAAGTGAAATATCTCCTAAACGGCGCACGTTTAGGAGATATTTCCACTACCTATAGGTAAGCCTTATTCTAGGCTTACCTATAGGTAAAAGTACAAAAAGTGGGTTTACAACCACTTTAAAGGATCAAAGTCTTTACCAAGTAACTATAGACCTGTTAGTTTAACTTCTATAGTTGGGAAGATACTTTAATAAAAGACCACATAAATGAGTTCTTGCTAGAAAAAAATATTTAGAGCAACAGACAGCATGGATTCATGAAAGACAGAAGTTGTCAAACAAATCTGATTTCTTTTTATGAGGAGGTAAGTAAAACAGTGGGGTGGCTGTGGACGTGGTATACTTGAATTTCAATACAGTTCCCCACACACTGCTAATATGTAAGGTATAGTCTACAGGTTTGGAAAGATCAGTTTGTACATGGATAGAAAACTGTCTAAAAGACCGAATTCAGGGAGTCGCGGTTAATGATTCTTACTCTGATTGGTCTAAGGTTATCAGTGGTGTACCCCAAGGTTCAGTGTTGGGAACCCTACTTTTTAATATCTTTATAAATGATATAGGTTCTGGGATTAAAAGCACCATTTCAGCCTTTGCAGATGACACCAAGCTATGCAGTGGAATAACATCCCTACAAGATGTCTCCAACTTACAAGCCGACCTCAATGCACTGTTTAATTGGGCAACTATGTGGCAGATGAGGTTTAACCCTTTCGCCCCTGGGTCCGTACATTATACGGACCTGACAATGGGGGGTATTACACACAATCCGATGGCTGCAGCCACCGGGATTGTGTGTGAAACTGACTGTCAGGTGAGAGCATTTGTTTGGTGGCACTGCCACCCTATTGCTCTCACACGCCCTTGGTTCCCAGTGCCCCCTCCACCACCATGCCCTGCCACCACGCCCTGTCATGCTTACCATTAGTGGCACTTCTTTATGAGTGTTGTCTGTACTTTCAGTCAACATTCACCAATTGCCCTCTCTGTCCACCTGATCTAAACTACTCAACCCCCCTTAACCTGATTTCTTACATTTGTCTGACACTTCTATGGGGCCACCTTCTGACACTGGGAATATTCAGGAAATGGCCTCAAAGATATCTACAAGAGCTCACTGCACATGCATAACCAGTGGTAAGAACATTCAGCCAAAAGATGTAAAGTAAACATTACAGCAGGCTTATACACATGCTGCTTTTAAACATTTCCTAGGACATTTCCAGTATCAAGCAGCGGCTGGTGCTCAAAATTTTTAGGGGGCGCAAACAAACTGAAAAAAAAACCCCATCAATTGCAGCCTCACTGTGCCCATCAAATGCAGCCACTGTGCCCATCAAACGCTGCCACTGTGCCCATCAAACGCCACCATTGTGCCCATCAAACGCAGCCACTGTGCCCATCAAACGCAGCCACTGTGCCCATCAAACGCAGCCACTGTGCCCATCAAACGCAGCCACTGTGCCCATCAAATGCCAGCCACTGTGCCCATCAAATGCCGCCACTATGCCATCAAATGCCGCCACTGTGCCATCAAGCGCTGCCACTGTGCCATCAAACGATCCCACTGTGCCATCAAACGCTCCCACTGCGCCATCAAACGCTGCCACTGCGCCATCAAACGCTCCCACTGTGCCATCAAATGCTCCCTCTGTGCCCCCCTGCCCATCATCTGCCTGGCACTTACCCTGTCTTGGTGGGGCAGCGCATGACGGTGGCGGGCGGCTAACGTTTTCCTCCATGTCCTCGATGTCTTCTCCTGTCCTATCCTCTCCTCCCGTCCTCTCCTATGATTGGAAGCCTGATAGGCGTCCAATCACAGCGGCTGTTGTCCCAGCCAATCAGGAGATGGGCAACAGACCCAAGCACCTGATTGGCACAGAGGCGGTTCAGTAGTAGGAAAGCGAATATTCATTTGCTTTTCTAACACAGCTCACAGCTCATGGTCAATGGGATCATGGAATGTTGTCGGGGTGTGATCATTGCCAAAATATTCTGTGCTTAAAGGTGTCCATCTTTGCCTTCTCAAAAGCAGCAGCCCTCCCTAATACTTAACCTGAACCCTATCCCAATCCAGAAAGCACGAAAGCAGTGGCTCTTCCTCCTGATTGGCTGAGCCATTGGCTCCTGCTACTGTCAATCATAGCTAGTGAGCCAATGAGGAGAGAACGGGGGTGGGGCTGAGCCATTTGTGAATGGACCCACAGAACAGTGGCACGGGAGCAAGTCTACTTGGGTGCCCCTATAGCAAGGTACTTGGCAGGAGGAAGGGGTCAGGAGAGCCTGCAGGGGATCCCGAGAAGAGCAAAACCATTGCACAGAGCAGGACAGTATAACATGTTTGTTAATTTTTTTAAATCGGCCTTTAATATCACTTTAAATTCCTAACTTGACAATTCTTTTAATTAGAATGTCAGTTCCTTTAATCGAATTTAGATAATTTGTTTAGTCTTGACACTGAAAGATAGCTGCTGGTTGGTTGATGTGAACATTGCTATTCTGCTTCTTGATACATTTGATAGGGAAAGAACAATAAAAAACAATGTCAGTAATTACTGCTGAAAGGTAAAATCTAAACGCTTGGTACGGATAACAAATCTTTACCGCCATTTGCATTGTGTTTTTAAATGACAGGCCCTGTCATTGCGTACCTAGAGTAACACCAGGGACTCAAGTGCACACTATCAGCTACCACAGCTAGAGAACCATTAGAAAGAGCCTTAGCATAGCAGCCATTCCTAGGAAACCCAGCCGGGGGCACTTGATCTGAGTAATGCGATATTAATAGTCCATTTTTAGCCAGAAATAAAAATTCACAGCCCACTTATGTGAAAACAGCTGAGCCTTGTCTGAATGCATATGGCGTGCCCCTTAGCATTCCAACTACATATTATATTAGCTTTATTATATGACCTTTTCCTGAAGGGCGACAGGGAACTATTCTAAACAAAGTCATTATGAGAAGCATAAATTGCCTTTACTAACTGGCTCTTCATAATATGTCTGTGGAGAAGCAATGTATGGCATGTGGACATTAGCAGTCTAAGCACGAGCCAGTCAAACAAAGACAGGCTTAAATTAGACATAAGCAAGGCTTCGGCCATTCAGTAAGCTGATATTTCTCAGGAGCGGTTAGCTACAAGCTTGGGAAACCCTGTGTTAGCCTGACAATAAAACAAGTACTGTAAATAGTATATGTTTATGTTACACACGTGTACTGATTTAACTGAAAAGAATGATATATTGTGAGGGGGTTAGCTTGGCAGTGGGTGTGTGTGACCCCCTGGATGGGTTCACTAAACAAAAATTAGGCACAGCAAACAGTGAAGGCGGAAAAACAAAGGTACATTTTTTTACACTATTTACAATGGTCCAAAAACATCAAAACAAAAAGAAACATGAAAATAAATCCTTGCCAACTTGGCCACTTACAACACACATGTTCCCTGGCTATCAGCTAGGTGCAGCCTTGTGCTGTCCCCAGCACCTATCTCCCTGTTAAAGTGGAAGCAAACCCATTAAATTAACAGTTTCAAAAAAAACAGTTACATTCCCGGCATGCCAGGAATGTAACTGTCAAATTGGTTGTGCTCTCAACCAAACTGTTAAACCATCCAATGGCTGGTGTCATAACTCATCACATGTGCAACAACATGGCAGTTGAAGATTAAACAGAGGTCAAGATGGCAGCTTCCTTGGCTGAAAATGATAGGAGGGTTTACTTCTACTTTAAGGCCCCTTTCACACTGGGGCGTTTTTCATGCGGTGCAGCGCTAAAAATAGCGCCTGTTCACCGCATGAAAAAAATCCTGCCCCATTCACTCCAGTGTGAAAGCCGGCGGGCTTTCACACTGGAGCGGTGCGCTAGCAGGATGACAAAAAAAGTCCTGCTAGCAGCATCTTTGGAGCGGGATAGGAGCGGTGTGTTCACCGCTCCTATACCGCTCCTTCCCATTGATTACAATGGGAGACCGCCGTAAAACCGCGGCAATACCGCGGTTACCGCGGCAATACCGCGGCTACGGCGGCGCTCTGCGGGGGGTGTTTAACCCTTTTTCGGCCGCTCGCGGGGGGTAAAACCGCACCGCGAGCGGCCGAAAACCGCAGTGAAAACGACGGTAAAGCAGCGCTAAATATAGCGCTGCTTTACCGTCACCGCGGATCACCGCCCCAGTGTGAAAGGGGCCTTAAAGAGGCTTGTCACAAAGGCGTCTCACTACACAGACAGGTATCACGCTCCCCAGTCTAAACAGGCACAAAACTGGTTCCAGGATGGGAGTTTTTGTAGAGGCCTTAATGAGAAAGTGGTGATGTCCATCAAAGATTAAAAAACTCTGGAGTGTGTTGGTGATAGGGTGCAGGCTCCGCTGGCAGTCCTTTTGCTGTAAGGATGTTAGTATAGAATGTACATTCTATACTCTGTGTCTGGATGCTTGCTGAGCACTGCTGACGTCACTTCCTCTTCCGTGTTCCAGGGTGGTTAGCGTGGAGCTTCCCACACCATGTACAACACAGACTAGCTGCTAAAACAACCAGCACTAACATCCTTACAGCAAAAGGACTGCCAGCGGAGCCTGCACCCTATCACCAACACACTCCATAATTTTTTAATCTTTGATGGACATCACCACTTTTTGAACCTGCAAACCAGTAAGTTTTAAAAAAAACAATATATATTTATGTGATAGAACTACTGTTGGCTCCTCCAAAACCCCCCCACTTCCTGTTTTTTCTTTGCATGAGATTTTTAACACATGTCGGTAACAAACCATGCAATCCATACATAGAAAGAAACCAAAACAAATACGTTCAGAAATTAAGTTATGTGTAATAAACTGGAATGACACAGGGAAAAGTATTGAACACATGAAGAAAATGAGGTGCAAAAAAGCCTGGAAAGCCAAGACACCAGCTGAAGACTATCATTAATTAGAAAGAAATCCTGCCTTTGTCAGTGCAAATTAACATCAGCTGCTTCCGTCTCAACTGATGACCTATAAAAAGGTGTCAAACAAGAAACATCTCATTATGGGTAAAAACAAAACTCTCTCAAGACCTTTGCAACCTTATTGTTGCAAAATATACTGATGGCATTGGTTACAGAAGGATTTCTAAGCTTCTGAATGTTCCAGTGAGTACTGTTGAGGTCATAATCTGGAAGTGGAAAGAACAGAATTTCACCATAAACCAGCCACGACCAGGTGCTCCTCTCGAGATTTCTGACAGAGGAGTGAAAAGAATTATCAGAAGAGTTGTCCAAGAGCCGGTGCTCGATGCGAACCCCCGGTGCTCGATGCGAACCCACGTTCGCATCGAGCACCGGGCGTTCGCTCGCTCGGCGAGCCCAGAACTATTTTGGCCGCTCGCATCACGTTCGTGTGATGCGAGCGGCCCCGCAATGCATTGCGGCCGGCGCGGCCGACGCAGTGCATTGCTGGCTGATGATTGGCCAAGCATGCACTGTGACCCCGCATGCTTGGCCAATCACAGCCCCGGAAACTCGAAGAGCCATAATTGGCTACAGGCAGGACGCCTGTAGCCAATTACAGCTCAGGGGCTGTAGTACACGCCCCCCCCTATAAAACGCCGCCACGCCGTCTGCGCCGGTCACATGCTGTTCCGGCGCAGATTGAGCAGGCTGTTTCTGTGACACTCTGCTGCATTTAGATAGATAGAGAGATTCACTTGCAGAGATTGAGTTAGATAGATTCAGTTACAAAGATTGATTGACAAAGAGGGGCTTGTAGTGTGCTCGTGGCAGGCAGGCAGAGCTCCTATATTTTGTTACCAGAAGCACCTATAGGACTTGTAGTGTGTTCGTGGCAGGCAGGCAGAGCTCCTATATTTTGTTACCAGAAGCACCTATAGGACTTGTAGTGTGTTAGTGGCAGGCAGGCAGAGCTCCTATATTTTGTTACCAGAAGCACCTATAGGACTTGTAGTGTGTTAGTGGCAGGCAGGCAGAGCTCCTATATTTTGTTACCAGAAGCACCTATAGGACTTGTAGTGTGTTAGTGGCAGGCAGGCAGAGCTCCTATATTTTGTTACCAGAAGCACCTATAGGACTTGTAGTGTGTTCGTGGCAGGCAGGCAGAGCTCCTATATTTTGTTCCCAGAGGCACCTATAGGACTTGAAGTGTGTTAGTCCCATTACACACACAGAGCTATATTTTCTTCCCAGAAGCACCTATAGGACTTGAAGTGTGTTAGTCCCATTACACACACAGAGCTATATTTTCTTCCCAGAAGCACCTATAGGACTTGAAGTGTGTTAGTCCCATTACACACACAGAGCTATATTTTCTTCCCAGAAGCACCTATAGGACTTGAAGTGTGTTAGTCCCATCACACACACAGAGCTATATTTTGTTCCCAGAAGCACCTATAGGACTTGAAGTGTGTTAGTCCCATTACACACACAGAGCTATATTTTGTTCCCAGAAGCACCTATAGGACTTGAAGTGTGTTAGTCCCATTACACACACAGAGCTATATTTTCTTCCCAGAAGCACCTATAGGACTTGAAGTGTGTTAGTCCCATTACACACACAGAGCTATATTTTGTTCCCAGAAGCACCTATAGGACTTGAAGTGTGTTAGTCCCATTACACACACAGAGCTATATTTTGTTCCCAGAAGCACCTATAGGACTTGAAGTGTGTTAGTCCCATTACAGGCAGAGCTCCTATATTTTGTTCCCAGAAGCACCTATAGGACTTGAAGTGTGTTAGTCCCATTACACACACAGAGCTATATTTTTTTTCCCAGAAGCACCTATAGGACTTGAAGTGTGTTAGTCCCATTACACACACAGAGCTATATTTTCTTCCCAGAAGCACCTATAGGACTTGAAGTGTGTTAGTCCCATTACACACACAGAGCTATATTTTGTTCCCAGAAGCACCTATAGGACTTGAAGTGTGTTAGTCCCATCACACACACAGAGCTATATTTTGTTCCCAGAAGCACCTATAGGACTTGAAGTGTGTTAGTCCCATTACACACACAGAGCTATATTTTGTTCCCAGAAGCACCTATAGGACTTGAAGTGTGTTAGTCCCATTACACACACAGAGCTATATTTTCTTCCCAGAAGCACCTATAGGACTTGAAGTGTGTTAGTCCCATCACACACACAGAGCTATATTTTCTTCCCAGAAGCACCTATAGGACTTGAAGTGTGTTAGTCCCATTACACACACAGAGCTATATTTTGTTCCCAGAAGCACCTATAGGACTTGAAGTGTGTTAGTCCCATTACACACACAGAGCTATATTTTCTTCCCAGAAGCACCTATAGGACTTGAAGTGTGTTAGTCCCATTACACACACAGAGCTATATTTTCTTCCCAGAAGCACCTATAGGACTTGAAGTGTGTTAGTCCCATCACACACACAGAGCTATATTTTCTTCCCAGAAGCACCTATAGGACTTGAAGTGTGTTAGTCCCATCACACACACAGAGCTATATTTTCTTCCCAGAAGCACCTATAGGACTTGAAGTGTGTTAGTCCCATCACACACACAGAGCTATATTTTGTTCCCAGAAGCACCTATAGGACTTGAAGTGTGTTAGTCCCATTACACACACAGAGCTATATTTTGTTCCCAGAAGCACCTATAGGACTTGAAGTGTGTTAGTCCCATCACACACACAGAGCTATATTTTGTTCCCAGAAGCACCTATAGGACTTGAAGTGTGTTAGTCCCATTACACACACAGAGCTATATTTTCTTCCCAGAAGCACCTATAGGACTTGAAGTGTGTTAGTCCCATCACACACACAGAGCTATATTTTCTTCCCAGAAGCACCTATAGGACTTGAAGTGTGTTAGTCCCATTACACACACAGAGCTATATTTTCTTCCCAGAAGCACCTATAGGACTTGAAGTGTGTTAGTCCCATCACACACACAGAGCTATATTTTGTTCCCAGAAGCACCTATAGGACTTGAAGTGTGTTAGTCCCATTACACACACAGAGCTATATTTTGTTCCCAGAAGCACCTATAGGACTTGAAGTGTGTTAGTCCCATTACACACACAGAGCTATATTTTCTTCCCAGAAGCACCTATAGGACTTGAAGTGTGTTAGTCCCATCACACACACAGAGCTATATTTTCTTCCCAGAAGCACCTATAGGACTTGAAGTGTGTTAGTCCCATCACACACACAGAGCTCCTATATTTTCTTTGCAGAAGCACCAATAGGACTTCTAGTGTGTTAGTGGCATCACACACACAGAGCTCCTATATATTCTTCTCAGAAGCACCCACAGGACTTCTAGTGTGTTAGTGGCATCACACAGAGCTCCTATATTTTCTTTGCAGAAGCACCCATAGGACTTCTAGTGTGTTAGTGGCATCACACAGAGCTCCTATATTTTCTTCTCAGAAGCACCCACAGGACTTCTAGTGTGTTAGTGGCATCACACAGAGCTCCTCTATTTTCTTTGCAGAAGCACCCACAGGACTTCTAGTGTGTTAGTGGCATCACACAGAGCTCCTATATATTCTTCTCAGCAGCACCCACAGGACTTCTAGTGTGTTAGTGGCATCACACAGAGCTCCTCTATTTTCTTTGCATAAGCACCCATAGGACTTCTAGTGTGTTAGTGGCATCACACAGAGCTCCTCTATTTTCTTTGCAGAAGCACCCACAGGACTTCTAGTGTGTTAGTGGCATCACACAGAGCTCCTCTATTTTCTTTGCAGAAGCACCCACAGGACTTCTAGTGTGTTAGTGGCATCACACAGAGCTCCTATATATTCTTCTCAGCAGCACCCACAGGACTTCTAGTGTGTTAGTGGCATCACACAGAGCTCCTCTATTTTCTTTGCATAAGCACCCACAGGACTTCTAGTGTGTTAGTGGCATCACACAGAGCTCCTCTATTTTCTTTGCATAAGCACCCACAGGACTTCTAGTGTGTTAGTGGCATCACACAGAGCTCCTCTATTTTCTTTGCAGAAGCACCCATAGGACTTCTAGTGTGTTAGTGGCATCACACAGAGCTCCTATATATTCTTCTCAGAGCACCCACAGGACTTCTAGTGTGTTAGTGGCATCACACAGAGCTCCTCTATTTTCTTTGCATAAGCACCCACAGGACTTCTAGTGTGTTAGTGGCATCACACAGAGCTCCTCTATTTTCTTTGCAGAAGCACCCACAGGACTTCTAGTGTGTTAGTGGCATCACACAGAGCTCCTCTATTTTCTATTTTCTTTGCATAAGCACCCACAGGACTTCTAGTGTGTTAGTGGCATCACACAGAGCTCCTCTATTTTCTTTGCAGAAGCACCCACAGGACTTCTAGTGTGTTAGTGGCATCACACAGAGCTCCTCTATTTTCTTTGCAGAAGCACCCATAGGACTTCTAGTGTGTTAGTGGCATCACACAGAGCTCCTATATATTCTTCTCAGCAGCACCCACAGGACTTCTAGTGTGTTAGTGGCATCACACAGAGCTCCTCTATTTTCTTTGCAGAAGCACCCATAGGACTTCTAGTGTGTTAGTGGCATCACACAGAGCTCCTATATATTCTTCTCAGCAGCACCCACAGGACTTCTAGTGTGTTAGTGGCATCACACAGAGCTCCTCTATTTTCTTTGCATAAGCACCCACAGGACTTCTAGTGTGTTAGTGGCATCACACAGAGCTCCTCTATTTTCTTTGCATAAGCACCCACAGGACTTCTAGTGTGTTAGTGGCATCACACAGAGCTCCTCTATTTTCTTTGCAGAAGCACCCATAGGACTTCTAGTGTGTTAGTGGCATCACACAGAGCTCCTCTATTTTCTTTGCAGAAGCACCCATAGGACTTCTAGTGTGTTAGTGGCATCACACAGAGCTCCTATATTTTCTTCTCAGCAGCACCCACAGGACTACCGACTACAATGGCTGGAAGACCGCCAAGGGGAGGCAGAGCGTGCAGAGCCAAGAACACAGGGCAGGCAGGCTCTGTTTCTAGTGGACGTGGCCGTGGACGTGGACGTGGTCGTGCATCGTCATCAGCACGTGGCCATGGGACACGCGCGTCTTTGTTTTCGGCAGCTGGACATGTGGAGCCGCATCATGCTGAAGGCTTGGTAGAATGGATGACCAAGCCCTCCTCATCCTCCTCATCCTCTCTCACCCAGGCTCAGGGTACTGACAGAGCATCATCAGCCACCCCTTCCCTAGACCCACCATGTCCTCCTGAGGAGTCCCCCGAACTCTTTGAGCACAGTGTTGGGTACATGCTCCAGGAGGATGCCCAACGATTCGAAGGCTCGGATGACGATACCCAGCTTGAGGAATCTGGCAGTACAGTTCCACCAGCTGCAGCTTACTGCCAGGTTTGCTCTAGTGGTGAAGAGGGAGGGGATGATGAGGTCACTGACTCCACGTGGGTGCCTCAAGGGAGAGAGGATGAGGAGGAGGACGAGGAGGAGGAGGATGCGGCGTCACATGTCCAACGAGGCAGGATGCCCCCTGGAGGCCAGGTAGAGGCCAGCACAGCAACTGTACAACACCGCAGAGCTCCGCCTGTGCAGGGCGCTGCCTCTGCACGTTATCAGAAAAGTTCTTTGGTGTGGGCCTTTTTTGAGACGAGTGCAGCAGATCGCACCACTGCTATTTGCAATATTTGTCTCAAGCGTATCTCGCGTGGCCAAAACATCAGCCGCTTGGGCACGACAAGCATGACCAGACATATGGCGACCTGCCATGCAGCTCGTTGGCAGGCACACATAAAAGACCCACACCAAAGAACTAAGCGGACCTCTCCTTGCTCCTCCTCAGCTGGGATCTCCATCCCCACTACACCTTCAGTCCTCTCTGAAAGCTGCTCTGAGAGGACTGAAGGTGTAGAATTCGGTGTGTCACAACCAAGTACTTGCAGTACACCGACGTCCGAATGCAGCAGGCAAATTTCCCTGCCCCAGCTGCTGGACCGTAGAAAGAAGTACACTCCCAGCCATCCACATGCCCAGCGGTTGAATGCTAGCCTTGCTAAATTGCTAGCACTTCAACTGCTGCCTTTTCAGTTGGTAGACTCGGCCCCCTTCCGTGAGTTTGTTCAATGTGCGGTTCCTCAGTGGCAGGTTCCCAAACGCCACTTTTTCTCGCGGAAGGCGATTCCGTCTCTCTACCGGCATGTGGAGGGCAATGTCCATGCCTCGCTGGACAGGGCGGTCAGCGGTAAGGTGCATATTACCGCTGACTCATGGTCCAGCAGGCATGGACAGGGACGGTACCTTTCTTTCACGGCCCATTGGGTCACTCTATTGGCAGCTGGGAGGGATGCAGGACAAGGTGCAGTAGTGTTGGAGGTTGTTCCGCCACCACGCCTCCAAAACGCGACTACTGCTACTGGTTGTGACACACCTCTCTCCTCCACCCCCTCCTCTTCTTCTTCCTCCAGTGCTCTGTCCTTGGAACCAGCGGTGCTCCGTAGGCGTACAAGGGGCTACGCAAGTACGCAGGCAAAAAGATGCCATGCCGTGCTTGCGCTGGTGTGTTTGGGGGACAGGAGCCACACTGGGCCAGAGGTTCTGGCAGCTCTGCAGGGGCAGGCCGAGAGGTGGTTGACGCCACGTCAGCTTAAGCCAGGAATGGTCGTTTCTGACAATGGCACCAACCTCCTCTCCGCCCTGCGACAGGGGCAGCTCACCCATGTGCCCTGCATGGCTCACGTCCTCAACCTGGTGGTGCAGCGGTTCTTGGGCAGGTTCCCAGGCTTACAGGATGTCCTGAGGCAGGCCAGGAAAGTCTGTGTGCATTTCCGCCGATCTTATAATGCCAGTGCTCGGCTGACTGAGCTGCAAAAGGAGCTGAACCTGCCCAAGAACCGCCTAATATCTGACATGCCCACCAGGTGGAACTCAACGTTGGCCATGCTGCAGCGACTGCACACGCAGCAGAGGGCCATCAATGAGTACCTTTGCGACTACGGCACCAGGACAGGGTCAGGGGAGCTTGGTTTTTTTTCCCCACGTCAGTGGAGCATGATCAGGGATGCATGCACTGTCCTCTCACCATTTGAGGAGGCCACGAGGATGGTGAGCAGTGACAGTGCATGCATCAGTGACACTGTCCCTCTTGTCCACCTGTTGGAGCATACGCTGCGTGGGATAATGGACAGGGCACTTGAGGCAGAACAGAGGCAGGAAGAGGAGGACTTCCTTGCCTCTCAAGGCCCCCTTTATCCGGACAGTGTTCCTTCTGTCCCACCCATCACACAGGAAGAGGATGAGGAGGAGGAGGAGGAGGAGGAGGAGGAGGAGGATTGTGTGAGCATGGAGGTGGAGCCTGGCACTCAGCATCAGCAGCAGCAGTCTTTTAGGGATGATGTACAGTCCCAACAAGCCAGTGGACTTGTACGTGGCTGGGAGGAGGTGGCTGGCGATCATGTCATCCTCAGTGACCCAGAAGACTCCGGACCGAATGCCTCAGCTAACCTACGCTGCATGGCCTCCCTGATCCTGCAAAGCCTGCGGAAGGATCCTCGTGTTCTTCGGATCAAGGAGAGGGACCATTACTGGCTGGCCACTCTCCTTGATCCGCGGTACAAGGGTAAGGTTGCGGACCTTATCTTGCCGTCGCAGAGGGAGCAGAGGATGAGACATCTCAGGGAGGCCTTGCAGAAAGGTCTGTGCAACGCGTTCCCAGAAACTGGGAGGCTACAAACTCCTGGTCCTGGGCGACGAGTTGCTGAGGCTTCGGTCAGTGGCAGAAGGAGCGGTGGGGAAGGTGGACGTCTGACCGATGCGTTCAGACAATTTTTTAGTCCGCAGCCCCAAGGTATGATCGGTTCCAGCAACCATCGCCAGCGTCTGATATACATGGTGCAGGAATACCTTGGGGCAAGGTCAGACTTGGACACCTTTCCCACCGAAAATCCTCTGGCTTACTGGGTCCTGAGGATGGATCACTGGCCAGAGCTTGCACAGTATGCAATTGAGCTACTGGCCTGTCCTGCCTCCAGCGTTCTTTCCGAACGCACATTCAGTGCTGCTGGAGGATTTGTGACTGATCATAGGGTGCGCCTGTCCACCGCCTCGGTTGATCGACTGACATTCATCAAAATGAATCAGTCTTGGATCACCACCAGCTACCAGGCACCTGAGGCGGATATAACCGAATAATTTTTAATGTCACATCCCTTCAAGACTGCCTATGCTGATGCTGAGTGACTGTCCTCTTATGTTCACTGACTATCCTCTTCCTCCTCCTCAATGATCCATGCCACAGCACCAGTGCCTAAGGCACAATTTTTCAGCCCCTGTTTAACAGGGGCGTGTACTTACAATTTTTAAAAAAAATGCTTCGCAACACGTGTGACTGCTGTGCTCCAAGTACAGTCTCTGTGAGGGCCGTGTTGCAGTGTTCTGGCACCAGCACCAGTGCCTAAGGCACAATTTTTCAGCCCCTGTTTAACAGGGGCGTGTACTTACAATTTTTTAAAAAAATGCTTCGCAACACGTGTGACTGCTGTGCTCCAAGTACAGTCTCTGTGAGGGCCGTGTTGCAGTGTTGTGGCACCAGCACCAGTGCCTAAGGCACAATTTTTCAGCCCCTGTTTAACAGGGGCGTGTACTTACAATTTTTAAAAAAAATGCTTCGCAACACGTGTGACTGCTGTGCTCCAAGTACAGTCTCTGTGAGGGCCGTGTTGCAGTGTTGTGGCACCAGCACCAGTGCCTAAGGCACAATTTTTCAGCCCCTGTTTAACAGGGGCGTGTACTTACAATTTTTTAAAAAAATGCTTCGCAACACGTGTGACTGCTGTGCTCCAAGTACAGTATCTGTGAGGGCCGGGTTGCAGTGTTGTGGCACCAGCACCAGTGCCTAAGGCACAATTTTTCAGCCCCTGTTTAACAGGGGCGTGTACTTACAATTTTTTAAAAAAATGCTTCGCAACACGTGTGACTGCTGTGCTCCAAGTACAGTCTCTGTGAGGGCCGTGTTGCAGTGTTGTGGCACCAGCACCAGTGCCTAAGGCACAATTTTTCAGCCCCTGTTTAACAGGGGCGTGTACTTACAATTTTTTAAAAAAATGCTTCGCAACACGTGTGACTGCTGTGCTCCAAGTACAGTCTCTGTGAGGGCCGTGTTGCAGTGTTGTGGCACCAGCACCAGTGCCTAAGGCACAATTTTTCAGCCCCTGTTTAACAGGGGCGTGTACTTACAATTTTTTAAAAAAAATGCTTCGCAACACGTGTGACTGCTGTGCTCCAAGTACAGTATCTGTGAGGGCCGGGTTGCAGTGTTGTGGCACCAGCACCAGTGCCTAAGGCACAATTTTTCAGCCCCTGTTTAACAGGGGCGTGTACTTACAATTTTTTAAAAAAATGCTTCGCAACACGTGTGACTGCTGTGCTCCAAGTACAGTCTCTGTGAGGGGTTGCAGTGTTGTGGCACCAGCACCAGTGCCTAAGGCACAATTTTTCAGCCCCTGTTTAACAGGGGCGGGTAATTACAAATCTTGATCTAATAGTTCACAGCAGGGCCCATTCCTGCGCCCACCAAGAGTAACTATGAGGGCCTGCAGTCTTGTGGCAACACCGTCCACCACCACCGCCAAAGGCCCAATTTTTCTGCCCTGTTCATCAGGTGCTTGCAATTACAAATCTTGATCTAATAACTCACAGCAGGGCCCATTCCTGCGCCCACCAAGAGTAACTATGAGGGCCTACAGTCTTGTGGCAACACCGTCCACCACCACCGCCAAAGGCCCAATTTTTCTGCCCTGTTCATCAGGTGCTTGCAATTACAAATCTTGATCTAATAACTCACAGCAGGGCCCATTCCTGCGCCCACCAAGAGTAACTGTGAGAGCTTACAGTCTTGTGGCAAAACCGTCCACCACCACCACCACCACCCCCAATTTTTCTGCCCTGTTCAACAGGTGCATGCAATTACAAATCTTGATCTATTAACTCACAGCAGGGCCCATTCCTGTGCCCACCAGTCTTGTGGCTACACCAACATCTAATAGGGCAAATTTCTGCAGAGTATATACGCCAGGCCCCTACTTTCAAACATCCAACTTACAAACGACTCCTACTTGCAAATGGAAAGAGAAAACAGGAAGTGAGAGGAAATCTACCCCTAGGAAGGGAAATTCTATCCTGTTAGATTTAATTTGGGAAAAAGGTATCTCCTCTCTACTGATACTTTATCACCAATCCTTGTTTCAATTAAAACCCCACTTTTCCAAAAACATTTGTCATTGGGACGGAAAGTGAGGTGACATGTTCTGAACAGATGTGCAAAGACAGCAAATGTTACAGGGGTGATAACCCCTCCCTATGTTCTCCAAAAAGCTTAAAAATAGATTTTTTTGGGATGGAGCTACACTTCATAATGTACCTGTTCAGATTCTACTTAAGATCAAACCTAAAGCCGCAAGTGGTTTTAAATGGCTTCTTTTTTTCCTTTACAAATGTCATTTTGTGCAAGGACAGTTCTAAACACGGGAAACACATGCCACTTCACAGGCATACTTTGGACACCCCCCAGGTACCATATTTAAAGGAAAATGTCACTTTTTTTTTTTTTTTTTTTTTTCACTTTATGCATCATTAAAATGACTGCTCCCGAAAAAACGTTAGTTTTTAAAAGTTCTTTTTGCATTGATATATGTCCCCTGGGGCAGGACCCGGGTCCCCAAACCTGTTTTATGACATTAACATGCATATTGGCCGTTGTAATTAGCACTTTTGATTTCGAACGTTCGCGTCCATTATAACGTATAGGGTTCGAAAATTCGCGCGAACTTTCGGTCCGTTCGAAGGTTCTGGTTCGAACCGAACCCGGGGGTGTTCGGCTCATCCCTAGTATGGGTATCCATTGATAAAGATGTCAATAAACTTTTGAAAGTAACCTGTCATCATTTTATGTATAAAAAAAACCTCAATGTTTTGGTAACCAAGCTAAATCTTTAAATCCTATTAACTATTGTCTTCATTTTTGAGGCTAGAGGCCTTCTACCATGAATATTAAAAGGATCTTTTCAAATAGACTCCCTGTGCATTATCATACCCATCATACCCACCACCTGGCCATACATGGCCATACATGGATCGAAATTCAACCAGGTCAGCAGGAACTAGACGAATTTCGAATCCATTATGGATGAAATTATCTTGGGGTTATATTAGTAGTTCAGATGTCTGATAGTATTTCACAGGGTTCTTTCAAAAAGCCACTAGCAGTAAAATTTTCGTAGGAATTTGCAGTGATCCTTGAGGGAAACTGAGTGACAGGCTAGTGTATTTGTCTTTTGCGATGTAAAAACAATAAATTCACCGGGTCGCATTAACGAATAAAAACTCAAACAATTTTGTGCAGAGATCTGCACTGTAAGAATGTAAAATATATAAAAAGAACTGCAATTACTGCTTGACTGTGTTCCTCACCCATTCATAAAATGAACAATATCATATATGTTAGAAAACGTGGCAGAGCATTGAAGTTGCATTAATGTTTCATATGTCTTGTAAACCAAGTGTGACACGTACTGTCAAGTTTCTTTAGGTTGACAAATGTCTTGAGGTTCCAACACTCAACACAAATAGTCTATGTCAAGAAATCATGCAGTTAAATAGCAAAACACAACCTAAATCATCATGTACACCATTCTAGTGGTCTTATTTTTTAGTTCTGAGTGTTAGGTGTCAACACAGATACACATGCAATCTCATACCTTTACATACTTATTTAATTTGTTACGTTGTAAAAAAAACCCCATAAAAACAGGTTATAAATCATGTTCAAAGCCATAATTTAAAACAGGGTTCTCCAAAGTTTCTAAACAAAGGGCCAGTTTGCTGTCTTTTAGATTATAGGAGGGCCAGAGTGGCCAGTGGAAGTAGAAAGTGCCCCAGTGTTCATAGGAGTAAAAAAGTCAGTAGGAGGAGGAATAGTGCCCCATCATTAGTATTAGAGGGAGGAATAGTGCCTATTTGTTTATCAACGGGAGGAATTGTGCCCCATTGCTGGTGTGAGTAGGAGGAACAGTGTCCCATCACTGGTGTCAATGGAAGGAGAAAATGTCCCATTGTTGGTGCAAGTAGGAGGAATGGTTCCCCACTGTTGGCGTCAGTGGGAGTAATAGTGTTCCAAGGGCCTGATAAAGACAAGCTAAAGGCAGCATTCAGCCCACTGGCCGCAGTTTGGCGACCACTGATTTAAAACTCCAGTTGCTTAAAAAAAAAAAAATTTTGATGCATGAATATATTCTCAGGAAATTGGGAAAATTATGTTTTTTTCTTTTTTTAAATAGCAATTTTTAAATCCATAGGTCAACACATTTAATGGCGGCAAACACCACAGGACCACTGTGCAATACCAATTTTTGGGCCCTCCACTCAACAAAGAAAAAGACACTTATTTACAGTTATTTATTGTATACTGTGCCCATAGCTACGGTTAGGGTCCTTTTTTGGGGTCAGAGGGGGAGAAAAAGATTCTCTGTGTCCACACTGACTCAAATAGTATGCAGGCTTACCCATATGCTGAAATGTCATAAGTGTTTAAATATATTTCAAAAAATGTTTTTTTATAGAACAGAATGGGACTCTAATTGTGTCTCGGAGGACTATAAAAAAAACCACAAAACAGATTTATACAAAAGTAAACAGGTTTTTATTAAACTAAAAGACAAAGTTTAAAATACATTACAGTCTTTAGTGATTCAAATTTTGAAATCAGGGATGTGCTGGTTCCCAACAGGTTTATACAAAGAACGGCCTACGCGTTTAGCGAGTGAAACAGCTATGTCAGGGCCTTGAGAAAAGCACAGATGAAAGCGTGCTATTTGTCATAAATATATGTATAGACCATTAGTCAACACCTCTATGCCATTTGCATCATTACATATTTACATTAATCATATGATGTATGCTATATTAATTAATGTTTTCTTTGTAGAATTTATATGTGTGCTGTGGTATTCTCAAGGCCCTGACGAAACGATTTCACGCGCGAAACGCGTAGGCCACTCTTTGTATAAACCTGTTGGGAACCAGCACATCCCTGATTTCAAAATTTGAATCACTAAAGACTAATGTATTTTAAACTTTGTCTTTTAGTTTAATAAAAACCTGTTTACTTTTGTATAAATCGTTTTTGTTTTTATACTCCTCCGAGACACAATGAGTCCCATTCTGTTCTATAAACATTTTTTGAAATATATTTAACCGCTTCCCGACCGCCTCCTGTAGATATACGTCAACAGAATGGCACGGGCAGGCAAAAGCACGTACCTGTACGTCCCCTTTAATTTGCCTGCCCGGGGGGCGCGCGCGCGACCCGGTCGGGAGCTCCGTGACCACGGCCGCGGGACCAGCGGACCCGATCGCCGCTGGTATCCCGCGATCGGGTTACGGAGCTGAAGAACGGGGAGAGGTCTATGTAAACAAACCTCTCCCCGCGCTTCCTACACAGACTGTCAGTGATCGCCGGTTCCCTGTCATCGGGAACGCCGATCAATGACGTCAGACGTACAGCCACGCCCCCCTACTGTAAAAAAAAACACAACACGTCACACTGACTCCTTCCCGCCCCCTAGTGGTTAACCCCCTAACTACAATTGTCATTTACATAGGAATCAGTGCTATTTAAATAGCAGTGATTGCTGTATAAATGACAAATGTCCCAAAAATGTGTCAAAAATGTCCGATGTGTCCGCCAAAAATGTCGCAGTCACAATAAAAAATCGCTGATCGCCGCCATTACTAATAAAAAAAAAAATATTAATAAAAATGCTATAAAACTATCCCCTATTTTGTAAACGCTATAACTTTTGCGCAAACTAATCAATAATCGCTAATTTCGATTTTTTTTACCAAAAATATGTAGAAGAATACGTATCGGCCTAAACTGAGGAAAAAAAATGTTTTTTTATATATTTTTTGGGGATATTTATTATAGCAAAAAGTAAAAAATATTGCATTTTTTTCAAAATTGTCGCTCTATTTTTGTTTATAGCGCAAAAAATAAAAACCGCAGGGGCGATCAAATACCACCAAAAGAAAGCTCTATTTGTGGGAAAAAAAGGACGCCAATTTTGTTTTGGAGCCACGTCGCATGACCGCGCAATTGTTAGTTAAAGCGACGCAGTGCCGAATTGCAAAAAGGGGCCTGGTCCTTTGGCTGAAAATTGGTCCGGGCTGAAGTGGTTAAACACTTTCTTGGGATAGTGCCTCTGTAGGAGTATTAGTGTTCCACGCTCATCCCACCCCTACACATGAAATGTCATAAGGCTGCATTCACACGACACAAGAAAATGCTTTGTTGGCATTCTGCTAACCCTTGGAAGTACCTAAACATTTGTTTTATTAAATCTAAACTAGCAATGGCATGTAGCCATCACCTACTCCTACTGTATGTCTCAGTCTATGGTGGACACTTGAATAATTAGCACTTAGTAACCTAAGGTTCGGAGAGCAAGCATAGGTGAGCTAGGGTGTACCAAATCAGCAAAATGTAGTGATGTAGTAGATTTCTGATTAGCTGCACCCTGCATATGTAAGTAACATATTTATTGAAATATGATGTGCAGAATTTTAACTTCATAAAATAAATATACTCTAGGTTCAGGTTTGAGAAAAATTAGGATACTTTTATTAATTTCAGCCAGCGAGTTAGTCTGTCACGGACGACTGCTCTAGGTATAAAGTGCTTCGACAGGGAGGTTGAAAAGGAGCTATAATTAGACATGAGGTCTCAAGAATTGAACTACTCTGCTTTACCCTGACAAATGCTACTAGATCCTCTGCGCTTTAATTAAGTTGCTATTTGCAGAATGGCACTGTGATCTCCGTAGCAGTGGATTCA
>CM053033.1:32808642-32828544 GCA_028564925.1 Lithobates sylvaticus | reverse complement strand
ACAGTAGCTGCGCATTTCTCACCCTAGGCTTATACTCGAGCCAATACGTTTTCCCAGTTTTTTTGTGGTAAAATTCGGTGCCTCGGCTTATATTCGGGTCAGCTTATACTCAAGTATATACGGTACCTTTTTAGTGAACCATGTTGTTTTTTCTTCCATTTATTTTTACTAACTTGCCTGACATATAATTTAGTAGCCTTTAGGATGGTAGACTTTAATAAAGCCTGCTGATTACTTGCTTCTTTCGTTTTGCTCCAACCTTTCAATTAATTTTTTAGAAATTTCCCCATTTCAGCAAAATGTATTCTTTTGAAAAGTAAACCTTTTTGCTTTTGTATATAGTTTTTCAGTTGTTGTTTTAATATCAAGCCAAAGACATTGGTAATCACTAGAACCCACATTTTCTCACACCTCATCATCAGACAGTCAATCCCCATTTGTCAGTACTAGGTCTAGAATATAATCACCTTGTGTTGGGCTTTTTACTAAGTGGTTTAGAGAAACCCCATTCAGTGCTTCCATTACATCCCTGCCCCTGCTTGTAATAGCAGTTTGAGAATTCCAGTTAATGTCAGGCATGTTGAAGTCACCCATAATCAAAACCTCTCCCTTCATTGCCATTTGAGTCATCTCGTCAATCAACAATTTATCATAATCTTCAGTCTGTCCTATGGGTCTGTATAATAAAGCAATTCTAAGGAAAGATCCCTATCTGGTTGGAAGGCAGACCCAGAGGGTTTTGATTATTTCATTCTTTTTTTTCAATTAATCTTAGATTTATGCTATTTTTGACATAATGTATATGACATCTTCACCTCTCCTCTTCCCTACTCTGTCTTTCCTGTATAGTGTATATCCTGGTATTGTTATTTACTAGTCATTTGAATCCTTGAACTATGTCTCTGTAATTGCAACAAGGTCCAAGTTGTCCCTAGACATAAGAGCTGTCAGCTCACAAAGCTTTTTGCATAAACTACGAGTATTAGTGCACACAAGCACTGCTATCTACTGCTTTATTTTTACCACAAGAAACTTTAACTGACCCAACCCATTAGCCCAGTCCTCAGCAACAAAAACCCTCACATTTGTTTCAATCTGCTGGGGGCATAAATGCTCCTCATCAATTACCGTATTTATCGGCGTATAACACGCACCGGCGTATAACACGCACCCCAAGTTTAGGAGGGAATTTTAAGGGAAAAAAGTTTTAGGAGAGAAGTTTAGGGAAAAAAAAACTTACATTTAAGCGTCATTTGCAGCTTGCCCAGCGTCATTTGCAGCTTGCCCAGCGTCATTTGCAGCCTTTCCCAGTGTCATTTGCAACCTGCCCAGCGTCATTTGTAGCTTGCCCAGCGTCATTTGTAGCTTGCCCAGCGTCATTTGCAGCTTGCTAGTGTCATTTGCAGCTTGCCCAGCGTCATTTGCAGCTTGCCCAGCGTCATTTGCAGCTTGCCCAGCGTCATTTGCAACCTGCCCAGCGTCATTTGTAGCTTGCCCAGCGTCATTTGTAGCTTGCCCAGCGTCATTTGTAGCTTGCTAGTGTAATTTGCAGCTTGCTAGTGTCATTTGCAGTTTGCCAGTGTTTAAATTTCCCGCCGCGAGACAAACCGCGCATGCGCGGCCGAAAAAGACCGAACCGCGTCCGAAAAAGGCCGAAGTGCGGCCGAAAAAGACCGAGCAGACTGTTCGGCTCCGCTCGGAGTCCCGCCTCCCTGCTGTTTTGGGAGCGAGCGCAGGGAGGCGGGACTACGAGCGGAGCTGAACAGCCGGCTTCGGTCTTTTTCAGCCGCGCTTCGGCTTTTTCCGGACTTTTTCGGCCGCGGTTCGGCCTTTTTCGGCCGCGGTCGCCATTTTTCGGCGACGCAACCGTTTTTTGTCACTTTTTGGGGGGGTATCAGCGTATAACACGCACCCACGACTTTCCCCCGATTTTAAGGGGGAAAAAGTGCGTGTTATACGCCGATAAATACGGTACATCTCTACCCCATTTCTCAATTTAAATGCTTCTCCATGACTAACATAACCAAAACCTTCAGCATTGCACCAATCCTTTAACCAAACATTGAATTTTGCTATACGAAGTACTTTCTCTTGTTGTCCATTATGCACAGGTAAGACCTCTGAAGATGTAACAGTACTCTAACTTTTAAAGATCCTGGCCAAAATTCTTAAAATCCTTTTTTACAGAATGCACACTATACTAGGACAAATCATTTGTGCCAAGGTGCACAATAACATCAACATTGCACACTTCACTAGCTTTTTTGACTTTTTTTTTAAAATGTGCCTTTTATCTCTCCTAACAGTAGCACCAGGCAAACACCACGTCCATATGATTTCCTAAAGAAACACCTCTTTCAATTATGTCTACTATAAACCATATCCTTTTTTTTGTGTTACTATGTCAAAAATATCTATTAAACCAAAAAAACGCGATACCCCCGAAGGGGCTGCTTAAGTATGTTCAGTCCGTTACTCTGCCTCTCAACAATAATAATAGCCTGGCACACCTGGCAATAGTGTAAATGCAATGACCAATGAGAAACACACATGTTATAATAAAACACAGAAATTGTCTTTACTGCAATATTTCTGTGGAAGAATAACAAACAGTAAAAGTATATAGTCAAGTGCTCAACTAGAGATCAGGGCACACTTTAATGGTAAATATGGCACTTCACATTTAGATTGATTACTTTTACTCAGATTGGCTCTATGAGTCCAGGCCAGGAGGAGAGAAGAGGAATGATTCCCTTTGTGTGAGGCCTCTCTCTACTGTCCCCTGACACCACAGGCCCAACTTTACACACCTATTCAAGTCAGCGAGTAATGGCTTAACTTTATAGATAAACTGTCCCACACACCCATACCCACACACCCATTACATATGCAGAGCCCTGAATATGTGTGTGCAGATCCTTATGGCCCTAACAGCTTTAGTCCTTTTTGAAGAAAAGATAAGCTTTTGGTGTCTTCAACTAGCCACTTTTGTTGGTTCACTTAACTCCTGGGTAGACGGGCAAACAATATAACTGGCCCAGATTATCAAGTGAAACAGACAGGATTTTTTTCAACAAGGTGAGAGGACACTGGTGTCTGTATACAATGTCCCAGAAATGGATAGCCTTATCCTTTATCCCTGTAGTACTGCAAGTATTAGCAAGATGACTACCGGCAACAATGTTTGTATACAGTGTTCAAATGACTCTTTCTGTAGTGCTGTGTCTCTGTTCCCTGCAGATGGGCAGAAATGCCCTCTCACCAAATCCTGCGATGAGGGCCCAAGTGAATGTCCTGTAACAGGCAGGTTTTCATGGCGACACGACCAGTCTCCCCACTCTGGAACAGTTCACCGTTGATAGAGATGCGCCTCAATATTCACCTCGGGTCCCCCTCTCTAAAGCTGGACGTTCCAACTCGCGGAGGAGGCCTGAATAGCGCAGGGAGATCATCTGAGAGACAGGACCTCTCCCTCAGGTCTGGGCTCTTCACTGCCTCATGGTTGACTGACTTTTTTCTCAGGACACAAAATGGAATATTTTACTTTATAAACTTTATAAAGCATCATGGGGTTTGTAGTTCTCCCTGTTTACCAGTCTATGGGGCCGTTTTGTGTGGGAATTGCATTTTCCTGAATCCTCTGCTGCTCTCTCTGCAGTTCAGGGCAATCTCCTCCATTGGCTGTTGTAACTGTGCTCTTAATTGGTTTCCTCTTCCAGCCAATAGGGACACAAGAGAGGCCACTGAATCCAGAGCTCTGTATGTGTCAGCTCATATTACATTAACTCAGTCAGTGAAAACAGGAAGAAGGAGGGGGTGGAAAAAGCATAGACATGACAGGCAGCCTTCTCCCTAACTGAAGCTGGAAAGCCTTTGTAAATTGTTCCGGCCAGCTTGGTGAGATTTGCAGGTTATAGAGTGAGACACCCGCTACACAAAGTAAAATGAAAATAAAGTATATGTTAAGAATCGCCATGTGAATTCAGCATGTTTTTAGCTGTATTGAGGGAAAAAAATATGTACACTATTTATTTATTTATTTATATATATATATATATATATATATATATATATATATATACATATATATATATAGATCTAGATATATCTATATATATATATAGGATTTGGGGGTGACAAATAGACACGTGCAATTCGTTTCGTTTTTTTTCGTTTTTCGTTTTTTTCGTTATTTTTGTTCATTCGTTTTCGTACGAATGAACGAACGATTCGCTAAAAATTTGAATGAATCGTTCAAATCGTTCGAATCGTTCAAATCCGAAAATAACGAAAATCCGAAAAAAACTAAATAGAATGTACAACGAATGTACGAATGAAGAAAATCCGAGAAACGAAAACAGGAACAACGAAAATGAACGAAAAAATTTGTACATTCGTAACTTTTTTTTTTTGTTGAATTGGTAATTTTTCGTGTCCCTTACAATGGTGCTGCTTAACGTGCTTCGGATGGATTGAACGAAAAAAATCGTAAATTCGTAACTTTTTTTTTTTTTTTCGATTCGTAATTTTCCGTGTCTCTTACAATGGCGTTGCTTAAAGTTCTTCGGATGGATTGAACGAAAAAATTTGTAAATTCGTAACTTTTTTATTTTTTTTCGATTCGTAATTTTCCGTGTCTCTTACAATGGCGTTGCTTAACGTGCTTCGAATGGATTGAACGAAAAAATTCGTACATTCGTAACTTTTTTTTTTCGATTCGTAATTTTTCGTGTCTCTTAAAATGTAATAATAGCATACACATTACATAACATTATGAATTATGCTCCGATTACGAATCTACGAATGTTACGAATGGTACGAATGCGTCCGAATGCGTCCGAATTTCGAATAAATGAAAATTAAACTAACGGAAATAGGAATCAACGGAAAAATAACTTTTACGAAAATACGAATCGTTACGAATACGAACACCGACGACTTACGAATGTAAACGAAACGAAAATAAACAAATTTTTTTGTTGTGCACATGTCTAGTGACAAGCACTGCAAATACTGTTCACAGTATGTCATATTTTTCTATTTCTAGTTCTTCAAACACAAAAAATAAAATATTTTGTTGCACTGTTATATTTGGACTTCAAACCAAAGTTCAAGAAATATTTGTCTTGCAGTTTTTAGAAGTGCAGTGACAAGCTTTAAATGGTGTCTCTGTCAGTCTCTCAGAGACTCAGTTTCCCATTCCATATTAGACATGTGCATTCATTTTCGTCTGAATTTCGGGTATTTTCATTATCGTTTTAACAAACGATAATGAACGCGCAGAATCCGAAAACCGAAAGATCCGACATAAACAAATGCTTTATTTTTGTTTTTGTTGCGATAACAGTTCAATACAGTTAGGAGATTTGACATGACGCTGACAATAGCGATCTGTGTCCATCGAACCTGTGGTCGAATGTGCCTAACCTTAGCTCTATTAGTCCAAGATTATTCTACATAGAAAGAAAATATTTGACATAGAGAGAAAAGATTCAACATTATAGAGACAATAGAAAAAAGTTTGAATGTGCCTAATCTAACTCTATTAGTCCAAGATTATTCGACATAGAGAGAAAAGATTCGACATGAAGATTCGACGAAGCAGTCGCCGCGAGCGGACATTTATGGTCAAATGCTCCACCCATAGGCTATAGAAGAATTCTAATGTTGGTTGACTAGTAATAATAATTAATAAATATAATTATTACTAGTGTCATACAACATTAGAATTCTACTATAGCTTGTAGGTGGGACATTCGACCGGAAATGTATGATTGCGACGTCGTACAGTTTAGCTGCTCCGTCTAATCTTCTTAGAACATTCGTCAGACACCATAAGCCTTCAATGGCAGATTCGACCTTAATTATTTCGGATTTTTGGACAAATGCATTTTTTAACTAAATTAAATAAATTAAAACGAATTTCGGGAGTAACTAAATAAATACATTTTTCGGACGAAAACAAAATTCCGAAACAAAATATTTTAGTGTGCACATGTCTATTTCATATATGTCATTGATGTAATTTATCGGGTGCAGCCGCCCATTTAAAAATATGTGATATAAAAAGTAGTATAGCACTGAGAAATGGAATTCCAACGCCACCCTATCCAAAATAAGAAACTTGGGGGAGGCCATAGAAAGTAATAGCAGCATCAAGAAAGTCTTTCAGTTATCAAATGTGTTATAAAAAGTAGCAGTGGGCTAGTTCACACCAGCCAAGCAGCCAACATTGTGATGATGACTTTTTTTTACAGCTTACCACTTGATACTCCCTTCTTTGCACTGTTTTTTGAAGTACATATCATATTTATTGGTGTATAACACACACTTTTTGCCCCTTACGCGTGTGCGTGTTATACGCCGATATAGGCTGCCACCGATGGGAAGGAGGGGATGAGCACCCACTGAAATAGACAAAGCCGGATCTCCTGCGTACTCGGCTCTGTTCGCAGTCACGCTCAGTCCTGCCCCCTGGATGGCTCCTAGCATTGACATCCCGGCATTGGACCGGCATTATGTCCATCATAGGATCCGGGCCAAGGGGCGGGACTGGGTGTGACGGCGAGCCGAGTACACAGGAGATCCGGCTCTGTCTATTTCGGCAAGGCTGCAGATGGGCACTAATCAGGCTGCAGTGAGGAGCAATGCTGCAGATGGGCACTAATCAGGCTGCAGTGAGGAGCAATGCTGCAGATGGGCACTGATTAGGCTGCAGATGGGCACTGATTAGACTGCAGTGAGGAGCAAGGTTGCAGATGGGCACTGATTAGGCTGCAGATGGGCACTGATCAGGCTGCAGTGAGGAGCAAGGCTGCAGATGGGCACTAATTAGGCTGCAGATGGGCACTGATTAGACTGCAGTAAGGAGCAAGGCTGCAGATGGGCACAGATCAGGCTGCAGATGGGCACAGATCAGGCTGCACTGCACAGATCAGGCTGCACTTAAGCTGCAGATGGGCACAGATCAGGCTGCATTGAGGCTGCAGATGGGCACTAATCAGGCTGCACTGACCATTATTTTGCTTCAAAGTGGTTTATTCAAAAAAGTTTTTCCCTCTTAAATTGGGGTGATATACGCTGGTGCGTGTTATATGCCGATAAATACGGTATTTATCTTCATACCACTCTCCACAAGATTCTTGTTTTGCTATTTCCGTTGTATGAGAAAAGAGCACTTGTAGTGGTTGATTTTCACTTAAATTGGAGGCCACGATAAGGCTACTAACGACAATTGTTTGAAACCTGCTTATTAAAGAATTACAAAATATTCTTTATTGGATAATTGACATAAACCATATTTATTAGATCGTAAGCTCCCATGGGCAGGGCCTTCCTAACCCACTTGTATTGTATTATAATGATATGGTCTCCCTTTATATTGTAAAGTTGAGGAAAGTAGAAAAATAGTTCTAGACCATAGGTTTATCTCATTGGAAATGTTATCTTAGAGTGGGAGTAAACTCCCATACATGGCTTTGACTTTTACCCATAGGTAAGCCTATAACAAGGCTTACTTATAGGTAGTGTAAATATCTCCAAAAGTGCACCGTATAGGAGATATTTTGTGTACATGCAGCCGGTAACATCACTGGCGCATGCGCTCTGAAGGAATGGCCACCCAGGCCATTCCCTCAGTGTCCTGTGCTGTCAACGGCGTCTCCCATGCACATGTGTGACGTCATTGCGGCTCCAGCCAATCACACAGCCGGAGTCCACAAATCTGGAAAGAAGACAGATAAACATAGAAGCCTTGTCAGCGGTGACAACTCGCTGCTGGAAGGGCTTCGTTCTAAGGCCCCTTTCACACTGGGGCGGTTTTCAGGCGGTACAGCTCTAAAAATAGCGCCTGTATACCGCCTGAAAAAACCGGCCCCATTCACTCCAGTGTGAAAGCCGGCGGGCTTTCACACTGGAGCGGTGCGCTAGCAGGACGGTAAAAAAAGTCCTGCTAGCAGCATCTTTGGAGCGGTGTAGGAGCGGTGTATTTACCGCTCCTATACCGCTCGTTCCCATTGAAATCAATGGGAAACCGCGGGGATACCGCCCGCAAACCGCCGCTGCAGCGGCGGTTTGCGGAGGTTTTTAACCCTTTTGCGGCCGCTAGCGGGGGTTAAAACCACCCCGCTAGCGGCCGCATACCGCGGGTAAAACGAAGGTAAAGCAGCGCTAAATATAGCGCTGCTTTACCGTCGCCGCCCCGCACCGCCCCAGTGTGAAAGGGGCCTAAGGTAAATTTCACATAATGTGGTAGTATGTAAAACTTATGCACATTATGGCTTTACCTTGCAGGTTAAAAAAAATTTAAAAAATGTTTTGTTGGTTTACTACCACTTTAAATTATTAGGGTTAGGTGTAAATGATTTGTTTCCTGGGCAGGCAGCTTCAACACCTCAAAGCATCACTGCAGTCTCCTTGGCTTGTAGCTCAATGTAGCAAGAATTGAAATTAAAGCACTACACCACTGCTAAGAAGTCCAGCTATAACTTTATTCTGATAAAAGTCAGGGGTACAATACAAAAAGTAGCCAGCATGTTTTGGGGTTCCAGAAGCACCCCCTTCATCAGTACCAGAAAGAACATAAGACCATCTCAATATCCATTATCTGTTAATTTTGACACTTCCAATACTATTGACTCTTTGGTTTTAAATATTACTCTGATGAAGGGATATTGTATTGCTATTAGATTGATATGAAGATGTTCTTATGTTCTTCCTAGCACTGATGAAGGGGCACTCTTGAGCTCCCAAAATGTATTGGCATCCTTTTTGATTGTACTCCTCACTTTATCAGAATAAAATTGTCTCTGAAACTCTTAGCAGTGGCGTGGCACTTCAATTTAAACTTTTTTTTTGTTATATTGTAAAGGGCTGCGCAAACTGATGGTGCTATACAATTCCTGAATAATAAAAATAATAATAAATATACCACCATCCCATCACACTAATAAAAATAGGAAACAACATTAAATACAACTTTATCACCATTAAAGCCCCATACACACGGTCGGATTTTCCGATGGATTCTGTCCTATCGGACAATGTTGTCGGAAATTCCGACCGTGTGTAGGCACCATCGGACATTTTCCATCGGATTGTCCGACGGACAAAGTTGTATCTCCTGCTCTAAAAATTTTCCGACAACAAAGTCCGATCACACCAATTCCGATCGTGTGTAGCGAATTCCGACGGACAAAGTGCCACGCATGCTCAGATCACATTACAAGACCAAAGCTATTGGCTACTAGCCTCTACGTAGTCCCGTCGTAGGCAACAAACATCACCACGTTCATAATGATCGGATTTTCCGACAACTTTGTCCGACCGTGTGTATGCAACACCAGTGTCGGACTAAATCCGTCGGACCAAATCCGATGGATTTGGTGGTCGGATTTTCCGACCGTGTGTATGGGGCTTAAGAGTGTCCTTTTATCAAAGTGTGTAAGGGCCCATACTTCATGCATCTTTGCAGTGCATTTAAAGCACATGCCTAATGAGTGTTTGTTATGTATTAACATATATTGCTTTGCAGCCCGTTTGAATGAACAACTGAATATTCACATCAATCTTGTGAGAAATATGTGACAATAAGCTGTCATTTATTTTCTACAGATCCTGACTTTTCCTTCCAGGAAGGTGAAAACATGCTCTATAAGTGTAAAAAACACTAAACATAACCAAAGGAAGAGGGCATGCTCATTTTGTAAAGGGATTTTAATTTTGTAAGGGAAATTTCTTTAAAGGGTAACGCCGCTTTCCTGGGAAAAAAATTAGCACAAGAAAAAAGAAAATGATATAGTGTATACAATTGGAACACAAGTCATATGGTAATTAAATGTTATTAAAAATGACCTTTCCTTTTCAATCTGCAGCACTGTAATTCTCTGTAAAATGCAATACAATATGGCTACCTGGAGGTGTTCTGTACACAGATGGTATGCAGAACGCCACCAGGCATGTTATTTCCTGCTGGTGTGATTGGCTTAATGATTTTCGCAGACGTCTGCACTAAGACACAAATTCGATTCTGTGCATCCCCTGCAATGAAATTTTTTTTTTTCTGAGATATTCTCAAATGGAAATCACATCTAAAGGGATGCAGACCCTCCAATTTTCCTCATTAGAGTCATGCAGGTCCAGCAGCTGATTGATAATTACAAAACCACTCCTATACAGAATCACTGCACATGGACACAGACAAACAAACAGCTATTTCTGTAAAAAAAAAACAAAAGTTAGGAATCTGCAACAAAGTTTGTTAAAACCCTTGCAATGTACATAGATCACCCAGAGGGGAATGTTTTTTTCTCAACAAAAGTGGAGTTACTATTTAAGCTTAGAATGTGGGGAAGCTGTGTTGATTGATTATCCAATCTAGTGCAAGCAAAAATCCATACATTTTTCTTGCAAGTATATGGGTATTCTTTACAGCACATTTTCAGTACAGCCAATAAGTTACGTGAAAATTGCAAAAGTGCAAAGTGAAAATTAACTTTGAAAAGTAAACATGCTCAATTGCTTCAGTAAATCAGGAGCAATAAGTTCACATGTATTCTCTCCTTCCAAAGGGCTGTCATTGGCTTGTGTAAGCACTATTATGCATTCCCCTTTAAAACATATACAATATACTGTATATTGTAAAAGGCCAATCATTTATTCCCAAAATACAGGCATGCATCCAATACCATTGAAATTTTGCCAAGCAGTTTGACTGACTTTGCTTTGCCAGGGTCCAAAGCAATAATGTATGTTATGTAGTCTTCTATGTAATCAGAAGTTGGGGCTATAGGCCTATTTTAACATGTTTCTCCATATCTTCTTAGCCCTTCAGAGCTCTCCCTTTTTCCATAACTCTGTGCCTTCTAGTTGGCCTACAGCAAATAGCATGTACAACTTTAACATTATGTGTTGCGTTAAAAGATTAAATCTGCAGTGACGTTTTAATCAATCAAACATCTGAATGCTGCATTGCATGTTTGCAACTCATTGGGCTCTGGTAATCCACTGTTGTATAAAACTTTTATTACAAAAGCAATGTTTGTATAGAAAAAGTAAATCAGAGACACAACATCGGAACTTTAAAAATCTTTAAAGCAATTGACTTAACACAGTTTTTGTTTCCTTTAAAGAGCATTCTCTGAATAACATAAAAAGTACACATAAAACTGACTGCATTAAAACTATACAATAAACCTTTACTAGAACCTTCTAATAATTATCACTAAAATAGCTAGTCTTAAAGAGGTTGTAAACCTTGGAAAAAAAAAACCCTGCAAGACAAAGGCATAATGAGCTAGTATGAATTGCATACTAGTTAATTATGAAATACTTACCTCAGAACGATGCCCTGAATCGGCATCGGCACTCCGAGTACACGACCGGCATCTTCCACTGGAGTTACTTCCGGGTTCACGGCTCCGGCGATTTGATTGGCCAGAGCCGCGATGACATCATGCGCATGGGAGCCGCCAGTCACAGCACGAGTCCTGAAGAAATGGCACCAGCGAGCTGTTTCTTCAGTGTGCATGCGCCTATTACGTCGGCAGCAGCGCATATGCTGAATATCTCCTAAACTGGGCAAGTTTAGGAGATACTCACGGGACCTACAGGTAAGCCTTGTTATATGCTTACCTGTTGGTAAAAGTAGTGTAACAGAGTTTACAACCACTTTAAGTTTGATGATTAGACACTTAAACAATAGTATCCAAAATCAAAAATGCTGTTAGTTTATTTTTCTGAAATTTCTGACATTTACTTTCATCTTCTCTAGAACATATTGATTTATCGTAACCATAAAAGGCATCCCAACAGGTTTTTTAAAATATTTAAATCAAGAGATAAATTGTTTCTTGTTCCTACATCACGGGGCACAGAGCCTTTGATAATTACTTAGTGGGTTAGATAGTCACCATCAGATGATTGGACACTGGCAACCCTAATTACAAGGCGAGTTCCTCGCCTATATAACCCTCCCATATAGAGAGCACCTCAGTTTTTTTGCCAGTGTCTAAGGTGGTTGGTCACGTTAAAAAAATGTGCTAAGAAGAAAGCTCTGTTTGACGGTCTATGCGGGGGCCTAGGAGCTATAAAACCGGATCCATGCCTCAGGCCAATAAATACGCCTAAGATGGATGGTACCCGGGCCTCGTGAAAGAAGAAACAAGGTTTTGCCTGTAATGTCTCTCTTTGAGGACTGGGCTCTGGGATCCAGCGCTTTGGTGCACAAATTTAGGTTGCGTGAAAAGTTTCTGGCAGAGTCTTCTACAGGTCCAGGGAAGAGGATCCTGTGAGTAGGAACCCAGAACCCTGAAGGTTGGCCCAACGCTACCCACCATGATGGGTGAAGGTTGGATCTGTCTGTTCTCAGCAGTTCCTGCGGCGGGGATAAGGTAAGTGAAGACAAGCCTAAAGTATACACATTATGGATTATCTTCTTTTGAGTAGTTTGCGTGCCCAGTATGCCAGAGCTCCTGTAAGCGGAGAGCTGTGGGCAGTAAGATTCTCAGTGGATTCGGATCCAGGCATACCTAAGACACCTACACTGCATCAGGTTGTGCAGACTGAGCTAATGTTAATATTGTAAGACTAAGGCACAACAGTGATCACATTTGTACTAGTACCTCTGCTTTGCAGCTTAGGACTTTGTCTCCCCGCAAGAGGGCTTCAGGGGGAGGTAAAAGAGGCACTAACAAATCACCGCCTAGATCTAGGGGTTTTGAACATGCCTGCAGGATACCATCCCCCCCCTGGTCTGGAGGCAGCCTCACAGGATGAGTCTGTGCCCCTGTCAGGCTTTACAGCCTCTCCCAATGTTACAGTCCATGTATATCTCACTGAAGACACTATGAAGGCTGCATTGGATGGTTTAGAAGGAAGGATTACTACTTTTATCACGGCTTCCTTAAAGAGTAGCAGAAAAAGGGGTAGATACCCTCCCTCTGCTCTGGGCTCCCTATCGGATGAGCATTCTGATAGTGATGAAATATCCCTATCTGGGGATGAGGATCAGGAGCAGTCGGACGATTCAGGGGAAGAGGAGACGCTCTCTTCTGCCTCCCAGGCCATCAAAGTAAAGGTGCAATGTTATACTGAGTTGGTGCATACCACATACAGATTGCCCTCTGCTGAGGCTGCCATATCCTCTGTTTCCTCCTTGGGATCCCAGAAATCCCCACAGGCTGCTTACACCTTCCCAATTCATCCCTTGCAGGAGAAATTGTTGTATGATGACTGGGGTCACCCAGATAAACTATTTTCTCCTCCTAAGAGGTTTTCTATGCTTTATCCGGTAGAGGAAAAGTTCATCAAGAAATGGGGGGTGCCAGCAATAGATGCGGCTATTTCTTGTGTGAATAAAAGCCTGGCCTGTCCTGTGGACAATGCTTAGGGGTTCAAAGATCCAACTGATAAGAAGCTGGAAACTTTATTTAAAGCCCATTTCTCTATGGCTGGTGCTGTGGTCCAGCCTGTGGTTGCAGAAATCGGCATGTGCCAGTTCCTCAAGGAACAAATGAAGCAGGTGCTTAACCTCCTCTCCACTAAGGAGGTCGAGGTTTATGCAGACCTTCCTAAAGCCTTGTGTTTTGCGGTTGATGCCATTATGGATTCTGTTCACGCAAGCATCCCGCCTTACTCTCCTGCTGGTACACATGCGCAGGGCCCTTTGACTTAGGCATTGGGCAGCTGAGGCTTCATGCAAAAAATATTTGACTAGGTTCCCGTTTTATGGGGAATGCCTGTTTGGGGATGATCTGGACAAATATATCCAGAAGATTACCGGGGGTAAGACCATGTTGTTACCGGTTAAAAAGAAGAATAAATCCCCCTCATTTAGACGTTCTCTTTCCCCAGCCCCTGGAGCCTCGACCTCCAGGCAGTGGCAATGGTCTCCCCAGTCCAATACTAGGGGAAAGGTCCAAGGCCATGCTCAAGGCCAAAAGAAGTCTTGGGTCCAAGATCTGTTAAACAGAACCCCAAAGCCTCACTATGAAGAGGTGCCCCTGCTCGGCCGAGTGGGGGGAAGGCTTCTGCAGTTTGCAGGCACCTGGTGGGAAGAGATTCAGGACAAATGGGTAGTCTCCACGGTGTCTCTGGGCTACAATCTGGAGTTCGGGGAGCTTCCGCCATCTCGTTTCCTGAGGTCAAGAGTCTCCAAATATGCAGAAAAGGGGAGGCCCTTGTTTCTGGCCTTAGAACGTCTATTATCCCAAGGGGTAATTATAGAAGTGACCCCAGAAGAGCAAGGTGCAGGGTTCTACTCAAACCTCTTTACGGTTCGAACGGAGATGTCAGACCTATTCTAGATCTAAAAGACCTGAATCAGTTCCTAAAAATTCGTTCTTTCCGCATGGAGTCAATCCACTCAGTAGTTTCCACCCTTCAGGGGGGAGAATTCCTGGCCTCAATAGACATCAAAGATGCATATTTACATACGCCAATATTTCCCGCTCACCAAAGATTTCTAAGGTTTGCGGTGGATCAGCGCCACTTCCAATTCATGGCCCTACCTTTCAGTCTTGCTACAGCTCCTCGAGTGTTCACGAAAATTCTAGCCCTACCTTTCAGTCTTGCTACAGCTCCTCGAGTGTTCACGAAAATTCTAGCCCTGGCAAAACTAAGGGCTCGGGGCATAACAGTGACAGCTTATCTGGACGATTTTCTACCCGTAGAACAGTCCGAAGCACACTTAAACCGCAATGTTCTCAGCACAGTAGAGTACTTAAAGCACCTAGGCTGAGTCCTCAATCTAGAAAAAACTTCCTAACCCTAAAAAACTTCCTAACCCTAACCCTTCCAGACCCTAAAAAGGCTGGAGTATTTGGGCATGGTCATAGACACAGTCCAAAGCAGAGTATTTTTACCCGGGTCAAAAGCCAAAGGCATAAAGGATTTGGTCTGGGTAGTATGTTCCTTATGCCCAGTTTCACTCAAGGCCTTTACAAAGCAGCATCCTCTCTGCCTGGAACAAACTCCTTGTAGACTTTGATTATGTAAAACATCCACAAATCACCTGGTAGAGAGAGACCAGGCCACCCTTTTCTTCTGTTCTTTATTTATTGATAAAAAAAAGGTAATTTTATAATCACAGATTATTTAAATATAGATTTATCTGAATATTTACATGTAGATCTGTGGGATTTATGGAGAATTGTGACATTTGAATATACAGGCATTCACAAGATGCATGAGCTGTAAAAAATTATCAAATAGTTCCAAGTAAGAAAGTGCAAAAAAGGATTGATATTTTTATCTAGAATGCAAGGTGAATGTTAAAAAAAAAAATGGTGTTGGAACATAACATAAAGTATTTTTCTTTGATGTGCTATAAAAAAATAAACTGTTTCATCCTATAAATACCTAACATGGGCATGTTTATTTTTAACTAAACTATAGAACACAAGATTCTTTAAGTGGCATATAAAAATGGTTGACTCAAGACACAGTCTTGAGCCCCATACACACGGTCGGACAATCCTCGGACCAGGTCCGTCGGATCATGTCCGTCGTACTTTGTCCGATGTTGGTTTTGCGTACACACGGTCGGACAAAGTTGTCGAAAAATCCGATCATTCTGAACGTGGTGACGTTTGTTGCCTACGACGGGACTACGTAGAGGCTAGTAGCCAATAGCTTTGGTCTTGTAATGTGATCTGAGCATGCGTGGCACTTTGTCCGGTCGGACAACCGTACACACGATCGAATTTGGTGTGATCGGACCGGGTTGTTGGCAAATCTATCCAGCAGGAGATAAGACTTTGTCCGTCGGACAATTCGACGTACACTGTCCGATGGTGCATACACACGGTCGGATTTTTCGACAACATGGTCCGATCGGACAGAATCCATGAAAAAGTCCGACCGTGTGTATGGGGCTTTGGATTGACTGCGTTTACCACCCAGATATTTAGAAGATTTATAACATTCTGTGGAGCGAGATACTTGGGGCAAATGTCGCCATTTGAAACTACGAATTGCGGCACAATGTCTCCAATGTATGAACAGAAGCATGTGAAATCAAGCATGGCAGATCTCCCAAAAACCAATGAGGCACTTGTTCATTTCAGATCTTTTTCCTTTTTATATATATATAGATATTTATCACATATTTTTATATTATATATTTTTTCATTATATATATATATATATATATATATATATATATATATATATATATATATATATATATATATACGGAATATATAATATATATATATATATATATATATATACATATATATATATATACAATTTCATATTTATTAATTTTTATTTTTATCTTTATTTTTATTTAAATTTATTTTTATTATTTTTTTTTTTATTTTTCTCTTTCTTTTTTCTTTTATCTATCATTTTCATTTATTTATTTATTTTATTTAATTAATTAATTTTATTTTATTTATCTCAGTTTTCCCTTCATTAATATTTTTCTTTATATTTATTTACTTTCAAATTCATTTACCATTCCTTATCTTTTTTTCCTATTGTTTCTCCCCACATCTCATCATTTAATTTTATTTGGCATCCCATAGTATTTCCAGACCATCATTAGCAATTCATACACATCACCTGTCTCATACCTTTCAATCACATGAGTCCAGGGATTCAGTGTGTTCAACAAATGATTCCGCCCTTTTTCCCTCCCCCTTTAATTGCCCCCACTGGGTATGTGTGTCAGCCTTGTTGAGAAAAGAGCGCGACTTGTAAAAAGATCCAAGTGCGCATGCTCGAGAAACGCGTCCTACACCAATGACGGTATCCCCCTGAGCCAGCTGTCTTCTGCTTCTCAAGCCTCATTCTGAGGCCGCCTTCCTGAGCCGGCATTTTCATCTATATGGAAGTTAACCAGAGCACAGAATGACACAGCACAGCACCAGGAAATACCACTTCCTTACTTGCATACCATGCCTGATTTTATCACAAAAATGTGAGTTTTTCTATTGAGCTACTAATAAATTGTTATCCCTGTTAAAAAACTATTGCACCCAGAGGCGCCTCTCCATTTGTTTCTCTTCTAAAGATGATTCACAAGAAAGCCAGCAAAGTTTGCTGAAAACAAGCAGACTAAGGACATAGATTACTGGAACCATGTCCTGTAGTCTGATGAGACCAAGATAGACTTATTTGGTTTTGATGGTGTCAAGTGTGGTCTGGGGCTGCATGAGTGCCGCTGGCACTGGGGAGCTACAGTTCATTGAGGGAAAGATGAATGCTAACATGCACTGTGACATACTGAAGCTGAGCATGATCCCCTCTCTTCAGAGACTGGGCAGCAGGGCAGTATTCCAACATGATAAAGACCCCAAAAACACCTCCAAGATGACCACTGCCCTGCTAAAGAAGTTGAGGGCCACCAGAGAGAGAGCCACGCTACCCAGCGCCTGAGAGAAAGCCACGCTACCCAGAGCCTGAGAGAGAGCCACGCTACCCAGCGCCTGAGAGAGAGCCACGCTACCAAGCGCCAGAGAGAGCCACGCTACCCAGCGCTACCAGAGAGCGAAAGACTGAGCCACTGCCAGGGTACAGACATGCTACACTACTGACCAGAATCACCCCCGGGGAACCCAGAGTGAGTGATTGTCCAGCCAGAGGGATTCTGTAGTTTCGCTGGGTCTGGTAAGAGAGCCCATCAGGCATTATCCATTACTTATCCTAGGGACTGTACTACGCCTGCAGTCTATGACCATGACAATGTGATAATGACACTGTCGAAAAGGGGCGGCGCATTGGGTGACCCTAAAATGATGCCCCCCCCCTTAAAAAAGTTCTGCGGACGCCAATGGCTGTGTGTTGAGTTATTTTAAGGGACCAGCAAATTTACACTGTTATACAAGCTTTAGACTCTCTACATTATATTGTAGCAAAGTGTAATTTCTTCAGTGTTGTCACATGAAAAGATATAATAAAATATTTACAAAAATGCGAGTGGTGTACTCTTTTGTGAGATACTGTATGATCTCTCTTCTAATACCAAACAGAGCATATAGTGGCAATCTGCTTCTTGCCAAAAGGGGGCAGTGCTGTTTCCAAAATAGATTTTTTTTAATATTGGTCACTGGAACATGTAAGCAATTATTATCACTCTCTCGTGCTTTTTTTCACTTCTTTTGTGCCTGATAGTAAGACTTTGATACTATATATCTACTATATATACAGTGTATATATACAGTGTGTATATATATACACATATATATATATATATATATATATATATATATATATATATATATATATATATATATATTCGTGTGTGTGTGTGTTTGTGTGTGTGTGTTTTTTTGAAAATTGCATAGTTTACTTGCTTCATGCACTAGCTGTGATGGGTTAACCCTGAGTTTCTTGCACAGAGGGGAAGAGGTATGTGTGTAGCAAAGAGATTTGCCAGAATTCAGGCATATTTCATATATCTGGAGGCACAAAGTACTGCTTTTCATATCTTTCTAATTAAAATCAGCTGGACGTAATACACAGATTTCCTTAGAATACTGTTTTAACACATGTTTCTTAGCAAGGCCAAGGGGTTTATAACCTGAAAGGGAATGAAAAATACAAGAGTATCTGTGCCTTACAGAAAAGGTCATGTAATGTTCTAATGTGTTAGAAGATGACAGAAAGGAAGTCTTGCATAATATACAGAGAAAATTTCAGGCTTAGAATATGTGATGTTGTCTAGCTTGTACAGTAGATGTAAACCTGATTCATGAAATTTGATATGGACACATATATCTGTAGTGTTTACTTATCTATCTCCAAAGCTCTAAGTCCTGTGTCTTTCTTCTGCTTCATTCCTCTGTTATCAGCATGATAACTTTTGACAAGTTCTCCGACACGGTAGATAAAAGCAGCTGAAAACTTCTGTTGGGGGCGTTGCTATAAATAGATTAGCAGAGAGCTGTTCTATTCACAGCACAGCTCTGTGAGTATCTTCATTCTTCTGCCTATGTGGAGGGGATGAGTGCCTTTCTTCCAATCAGCTGACACACAGTGTATGCCAAGACTTCCCTCCCACTGCTGAAAGAGGAAGTAAAAGGGGACAAAGAACAAACATTTTGAAAAAAAGTTTCTCTTACTGTCTGTTATCAAAGATTAAGATGAAACAAAAACAAGGTGCGCCGGATTCAATGCAGTATTATGGTATCCATTTAATATAAATAAAGCAAGCCAAATGGCTACTTACAAAGGGGAAGTAAAATCAGGCACGTAAATGCAAGGTCCGAGGGGCGGAGTCACTCAACGTCCGAGGTGCTGTCCGTGCTGTCCATATGTTGGAAAATGGCTGGATCACAGTGTTGTGGAGAAGAACCGGTTCTTCCAGCCTGGGACGCAAACAATGAGGACCAGAAGTGACATATTGGCTTCCCAAATATGTCACTTCTGGTCCTCGTTGTTTGTGTCCCAGGCGGGAACACACTTCCAGTTCCGGTTTCCGGTATACGTTAGCTGCAGAGTACGCCTGTGTGCTGGCTTTCTAGCTTCCCGGACACCATTAGAAGCTACACCGCTGTTCCATCTAGCTCTGTTCAGTGCTATTAGACAGTTAGTGTGTTATAGTGTGCTATTCTGATTCTATTGTTAGTGTAGAATAACAGTATAGTGTGCATCAAAGAATAGTTCAATGTGAGTGTAGTACGACCAGTCATATTTACATTAGTGTGAATGTAGGGATAGTTCAGTCAGGGTGAGTGTAGCGAGCGTTTAACACAGTATATTTTATTGCGTTACTGCAAGTTTAACGCTGTATATTTCAGTGAGTTACGTGTCATTTAACGCAGTACATTTCTGTGCATTAGTGCTTGCTTAACACAGTATATTTCAGTTGAGTTACTGCAAGTTTAACACCGTACATTTCAGTGTGTTACGTGAGGTTTAACGCAGTACATTTCTGGGTGTTACTGCACGCTTAAC